>PYUH01000016.1:226247-346493 GCA_016808085.1 Suaeda aralocaspica
AATCCTAACCCCCACCCACCACACAAATGTGCACACACACACACACACCAACCAACAGCCAGCCACTCAACTGCGTAGTGTTGCAGATAGTAATCTGGAATCTTATGAACTGCAGATGCTGGATGATTTTGTGGATGTCAGCAAAGATGAGAAACAAATAATGCATCTTTGGAACTCTTTTGTCAGGAAGCAACGGTATGACTTGTTTATTCCATGAAACTATTATTGTATGCTGTATACATTCAGAAAATGAAACAAATTTCTGTTGCTGCTCTCCTTTCTCTCGGAAATGGCTCTTATGCTTTAGAGTCCCTGGGTGCTGTTCTATTGGTCTTGTCTCATGGTGCATCATTTTTCTGACCTTATCAAATTTTCTTTTTATAGGTAGAATGTGTTCTAACCAATCCTGTAACAAGTTTATGATAGTGATTAGAACTAAAGTGAGACCTACTCCAAAATATCAGGATAACTTGTTTGTCTCTGGTCACAGAACTCTCTCTCACATTTTGTCTTGTTGGTTGAATCGACTTGATTTAAAGGAGCTTTTGCTATAGAAAACAAGCTTTTTACTTTTTAAATTGTAATCGTAAGCCTTCTGGGCTTCTGTATGGACAAAGCTTTCCTGAACTTTCTTTTTACTTTTTTTTTATATAAATAATGCAACAAGAACAAAAGTCGTATTCTCAAAATAAATTTAGGCTTGGCTAGATATGAATTAATATGAGGAATCACAAAAATTATCTGCAATTGTGGGAACGCACTTTCATATTTATATACAAGAACAGAGGTGATGTGCAAGATTGTTCAAACTATTGGAGAATATAGCTTACAAGTTGTGATATTGTGAGAGAGGTATCGAACATATATTCAGGAAGTGCATTAATGTGTCGAAAAACCAATTTGAATTAACGCTAGGTCAAGATAGATCAATCTACCACTAAAACCATTCATCTTATAAGGCAAATGATGGAGTATAGTAGAACAAGAAAGAAGAATTTGCACATGGTAATTATCGATTTGGAAGCACATGATGAGGTTCAAAGACAGGTGCTTTGGTGGGCAATGGTGAAGGAGGGGGTACCTACCAAGTATATTGACATAATTAAGGATATGTAACAACAATTGTCAGAACTTGTGGAAGAGTTGAACCTGATTTTATAATTATTATTGGTCTACATCAACATCCCCAACTATGGGACTAAGGCTTTGATTGATTGGTCTACATTAATATTAAGGGTGTCTGTGAGCCCTTTCCTCTCTACAACAGCTTTAGATGAGGTGACAAAGTCCATTTAAGATGGGTTACCTTGGTGTCTTTTGTTTACCAGCAATATTGTGTTGGTGTATGAGACTAGATCAGTGGTTATTTATAAGCTAGAGCAGTGGAGACAAAAATTAGAAGCTCATGGGTTTAGATTAAGTCAGGGGAAAAGGACTACAGGAGTATATGTAGTGCCAATTTTAGTACTTGGGTATATGACGTTCCTTTTCATTATGATAAGCCATTAAATCTTATTGCCTAAGTTTCTCATGTTTTGTTGAGGAGATGAGCTTTAGAGGGCTTTTTTGTGAGACTATTTGAATTACTTATTTAGTTTTGAATTTATTTCGAGGCCTTTGAGGGACCGTTTGGTTCGACCTTTGATTTAGTTAGTTGTTTGTTTAAGAAAGGAATGAGACTAGTATACGACCACCATACCTCCACCACTCCATCACCCAAACCTAACCTCTACCACCAAAAAAATTAACCCACCTCATCGCCTAACCTGACCCACTCCTCGCCGGCACGCCCCCACTACCAACAACTCCTTGCCGTCACCGTGGCGGCACACCTCTTGCCTCCTTGAAACCCTAACCCCTTCTAAAAAACAAGCCACTTCCTCCCCGAAACCACCTCCACGACCCCCGGTACACCTAGTCCTCGATTGGCCGCCCCTCACCGGCTCTTCTACTCCCTTTGCCGCTCCTCATTGGCCATTTTCAATGTAGTTTTGTTGTTTTATGGTTTCATTTCAAAGGGAGGAGTTGGTTTCGGGTGGGGCTAGGGATTTTCTTTTGGGAGGTTGGGGGGTTACAAACGGTGGTCAAGGGGGTAGGAGGGGCGGTGAAGGGAGGCAAGTAGATGGGTGGTGGTTTCAGGGGTGTTAGAGGTGGTTATAGGTGGTGGAGGGTGTTTTAGTTTTGGGGTGGTTAGGATTTTTGAGGTTGTTAGGGTGGCGGTTAGGGTTTAAGTGTGGCGGTGGGGGGTAGGCAGATTGCCAGCACCTATGAGGGGTGAGAGTTGGTGGTTGGGCGGTTGTGGTTAGGGTTGGGTGGTTGTATTGTGGTTGAGTGGAAGGTAGGGGAAAGGGAATGGAAAAGATGGTGTGGAGGGGAGAGAATGGAAAGTGTTAGAATAGGGGAATGAGGAATAGAAAGGGTAATGCAAAAGTGGCATAACAAACAACAACAAAGGGAATGGGGACAGTTGATTCCCATTCCCTTTGATTACTATCCCGGTACCCCCAACCATACAGCCCCTGAATATTTTTTTTTATCTGTTATGTACTGCCTCCTATCACTTCTTTTTTTGATTTATCTGGGTTCTTACAGTTTTTAGCTGTTGTTTCTTGTTGCTGAAGTGTTTTATTTCTGAAATATGCCAGAATTCTTGCTGACGGTCACATCCCTTGGGCATGTGAGGCTTTTTCACGATTGCATGGACATAGCCTCGTCCAAGCCCCAGCTCTGATTTGGTAAATGTCATGTTTGTGTATATTATAAATTTCAAGTTTTACAAGATTACTGGTCATTTTGTATTGCATTTGCAAAACTGGAATTGCAGTTTTGTGCTACATAGCTACTTAATCCACAACAACAAATCCTTGATCCCAAAATAATTTGGGGTCAGCTAACATGGATTAATAAGAGGAATCGCATTTTATCCATAAAAACCATATTTTGATTCATATCCATAATATGTGGCCAAGTTTTGACTGGCTGCCACAAACCAAACCTACTGCCAACTCCCCTCCTTTATATGGGCTTTGAGATCGGCAATGAATGTCACAAAGTGACGCTCCCAGGCAGAGTTATAATACATAGCTACTTCCTCCATTCAAAATAATTGCAATAATCGGTGATAAACATACATTGGTGGAGAGAAATAAAGTGATGTGGCCATGAAAGTGTTGTCTGCCAGAAAGGTGTCGTTGCAGTTAATTTGAACTTTCTTAAAAGAAAGTGAATCAATTATTCTAGGCTTGGAAGTTTTGAACTATGACATACGTGAAATTAAGACATAGAAAGCACCAAACTAGTGTCACAGGCTGCAGAACCACAAAAGTATGTACAAATGCATAAATATTTGGCAATTTGGCATCTGCGAGGAGCTCTAGCTACAGTGTTGAAATGTTAGTGTCTTTATTAATTAGGTTTTGAGTGTGAATTTCTCTTTCTCTTGCTCTTCCATTTCTTTATCCTTGTAAAATGGTGTTGAATGTGCTTTCTGTTGTTTTAATTTGTAGGTGTTGGAGATTATTTATGATCAAATTGTGGAATCATGGACTTCTTGATGCACGCTCCATGAATAACTGTAGTCTTATTCTTGAGCAATGTCAAAAACAGGAGACAACCTATGTAAAAGCTCCTCAGGGATCAGCTGTCTAACGCATTGAAAATCGGTATCAATTGAATTTTTGTTTGCCGTTTGTGCAGTCACCAAGTTATTTTCCCCCCTTATCGTTTTTCGGATTTTGACTTCTATCATGATTTTCATTGTTGGCCCCCCAAAAAAGAAAAAAAGATTATTTAATTATCACTTCAGTTTAAATCTCATCCCTTCTAAGATAAAAATTGAAAGTGGAGATACATGACAGAGCATAAAAGCTCTTTTGTAGTGACATTTAAACGGTATGAATTACTTCATTACATGTAATTTTTTTCTCCATTCATATAACTATCATATTGAACTTAAATGTAGGTAAGCAGATTATATCTATATGACCAAAATTTAAATAAATTTTAAAAAATCGCCTTACTGAACACAAGAAGATGCAGTTAGCATGAAATCGATCTGAGTAGAATTCAATTTTAGGTCAGTTGAGTGAACCATATTCTTGCCTAGGATATATAACACATAGAAGCCATACAAATGCCTCTCCTTATATTATATTATATTATATTAACCGTGGAGGGTAATCTGTCATGAAACAGCAAACAGCAAGTGAGAGCAAGGATCCATTCCAGCATAACTGAAACCAATGAATTTTGCTATCATAGCTCCGGCGTTCCAAAGCTTTCTTAAAAGAAAACTCAGTTGAATCCCAAAGGATCTTATCAAGGCCATCGTGAATTGGGACTGATAGAATGAAATTCTGTAACCGCATCAGAATAGAAGAGTGGAGACTAGGGTCAACAAGTAAGAATCCAGCTTAGCAGCTCAATCGTCTATAAGAAAATTTATGAATTATAGATCTTGCACCAAGGATCATCAAATAGACTGATGGAGGTTCCTGAACCAACTCTGTAGCTAAGCATAAACTGTCTTACTGCAACCATTCTATTCTAAATACAGGAGCTAGGACAGAATTTTATGCGTTGAGTGCACCATTTTCTTGCCTAGTGTATATATACACACACACACATATATACATATACAGACACATGGAAATGGCTTTCAGCTTACAAAGGGCAAGTAAGTTTGTATGTAAAGCGATAGAAACTGGATTGAAGCTTCACCCATCCTTTGAGTTGTCAACCAAACCATATGTTGGTTAAGACATAATTTATGTCCAATTATTTTACATGATTTCCCGTAGGTCACCAGGGAGTTTGTGCACAACTATGTCCAAAGTGCCATAGAGAAGTGTCCTTGGTTCGAAATTCATTTATGTTGGGAACGTAATAAGGTTTTAGAGGCACACATAAGAGAAATATGGGGCAAACATAAGTTGAAGTCCAAAACTGCCTTTCGAGGACACAAAGCAAAGCCTATAGTCCATACCTTGTGCAATTTACAAGATATTGAGGAAAAATGGATTAAAAGTTTACATGATAAACCTAGAGCTAGCTAGAGATTGCCCTTCACTTGGTGTTGGAATTGATGTAAATTATGCCAAAATCACAAGAAGGCCAATATTTCCTCAAGTTGAAGATCCTTCACATAGGGGAAAATTTATATTAATCAAAGGCAATATATATATACATTTGACTTTAAATTAGTTACTAGTATAATATATACATCTCTAAGTAAGTTATGATACATGTTTTTAGGCCTTTTCTCATCAATTATTTTTTGAACTGGACTTATTTTTTCTGAAATTATTGATAACTTATTAAGGTTAGAAACTTATAAGTTCAAATACGAGGGGATCGAACATAGCCATAGTGCCTATAATCAAGCGTGGCACCCTTCCCCTGAAATTACCTACAACGCAGGGGAAGACTATGTCTATCTTTAACCATTAAGGGGCCGTTTGGTTGGCAAAGGGGAATGAGAATGACTTTAGAAATGGGAATGAGCATAAATGGAATGATAATGCCTTAGATTTCGATAGTTGTTTATTTGTAAAGAGAAGGAATGGAGGGCCACCACATAACCACTCTATCATCACCAATCCACCACACAACCACCCAAAACGTCACCCACCTCCCCTCCCTACCCCTTGTTGGCGTTGTGGCCTCACCCCCACCCCCTCGTCGTTGTCACGACCTCACCCCCACCCCGTAACCCTAATTACCCCCGAAACCCACTCGAAACCACCATAACCATCCCCAAAACCACCTCACCGCTGATCCTACTTCCTTCGCCGTCCCTTTCCGCCGGTCCTAACCCACTCGTCGAGCAACGATAAGGTGGTTTTGGGGGTGGTTTCGGGTGATTATGATTTAGGAGGTAATTAGGGTTCCAGGGTGGGGGGTGAGGTCACGAGGCCGTCTAAGGGGTGGGGGTGAAGCCACGAGGCCGGCAAGGTGGAGGTGGGATCACAACGCCGGCGATGGGTGGGGAGGGAAGGTGATAAGTTGGTTGTGTGATGGTGATAAGGTGGTTGTATAGAAGTTAGGAAAAGGAATGGGAAAGTGGGAGAGTGGGGTAGGGTTTCAAAGTGGAAGAGTTTAGGAGAATGGGGAAAAACACTTATCAGGATGTTGATTTCCATTCTCATTGTTTATTCCCTCAAACTGAACGGACCCCAAAAATATTTGAAATCCCTGCAGAAAGCCCTTTGTAGCCTTGGATAGCTTTTCTAATGATCCGTCATCCTTAGTCCTTCATGCAAAGCTTTCATACATTCATTTTAGGGGTTAAAAAAGCTCCGAAAAGCTTGGCTTCAGAAGAGGGTGCGTGACAAGCTGTTTGAACTTGTGCTAGTTATATACACTAAACACATGGTGACAACTGACAAGCTATTCGACCTCGGGCTAGTTACACTAGACAGATGGTGACTTTAACCGCATGCCGTGGACAATCTACCAGGTTCATAAAAAGCATTAAGGAAGCAAAACCTTTAGCAAATTACTTGCTATATATGGATCACATCTAAGTTTGATTATATGAGATTTTTATTAGATTAAAATTCCCGAAAAAGTACAATCTTTTATTTTATATAACTCAAAGATATTAATTGTTGAATTTGTATATCGAGAGATGCCGAAAAGGTGGATGTAACAATAAAAAAGGGACGACCAACCAACACTTTAATTAATTATTCCTAAAATAAAAAACCCTGCGATAGATCATAGATCATAGATGTAGAAAAAATACAAAGGAAAAAGTCTCAAGGTACGTAAACAATAATGCATAAGATCTGTTGATATTTAAAGAAAGTAGCTAGAAAAGGCACAAAATTATTATCTAAAAAGTGATCAAGAAACTTGAAGAAAGGAAATTACAAAGTCCAAACATGACATGATGCTAAAATACTTGCAAAAGCCCTAAGTGTCACCAGTACGTTGCATCTCCACAAATTCTACCGTAACATGGACGTACATTATTCCGTCAAGCAACATGCATGCATATATATATATATATATAGTGCATACATACATGTAGAGTATCACCCTTAACCATAACCATAACCATAACCATAAGCTTAGCCCTAAGTAGAATGGTCGCGCTGATGAGGAGTAGTAGTTGTGGTACCCCCACCTCCGGTAGCCTGATGAACATAGTGCTCTCCCTTCTCTTTCGCCTCCCTTGCCTTTCCCGCCAGCTTCAACCTTGCTTGATCCAGCGAGTCCGCCCCTGGTGGGTGTCTTCCTGTCACATACCTGTAGATCCAAGCTAATACCGACAAAGCTGCCACTCCAAATCCGCCAGAAGCTAAAAACCCGCTGATCAACAACACTGTCGTGATAGCAGCTGGAACCAGCACTGGGCTGAATATCACCAGCAATGGCGTCGCTACCGTAAGGGCTATCACAGTCCCTGTCAAGGTTAGGGCAGATAGGACTAAAAGAGACCCACCTGCAGTGATTGCAGTGGCCGCCTTCACCATCTGGTGGGCCCGGGGCTGCTGCTGCTGCTGGTGTTGTTGCTGCTGCCCGCGGTAGCTTACCTGACCGCCATGCTGCATGTAGTCTGCCATATATATATATATATATTCTAGTTTTTTTTTTTTTTTTTTTTTTTTTTTAATACTTGTGTGCACAATAATAAGTATGATATACGATGAAGATGATATTGAAGGCAATGAGTTTTATAAAGGAAGGAGAAGGGGCACGTGGAGAAGAGATAGCAAGCACGTGTTGGACAGCTTATCATGCAAGAATTGCTATTGCATGCAAGTGTGAGCGTGCTGGTGTTACTAACTTACACGTCGCAGTTTACAATTAATAATGCATCCAACTTTACAAACACAGCCTCAAACATTCAACACCCAATAACTTCCAATTAATCTTTATATATGCTTAACAACTTGTGTTCGTTGTTATAATTTACTGAACCACCGTACTTTTACTTTGGTCTCCTGAATCCTAGCTCATATTAATATATGCCTGAGTTAATCAAGCAAGTCTCTTTGCACAAATACAAGTTTCGTGGATACAAATTAGGACACAAATGCCACAAAATAAGAAAGGAAATCTCTCACTGGAATCCTACATTTGCTAGCTTACCATAGTTTCCAAGTTAATTAAAGTCATTAGAATAATGCAGCATCATTTTCACCCGTTCAGCTCTGACACTTTCCACTAAAATATTTTCATTTTATGACTATACCCAAGAAAGGTAAAACAAATAGTTAAAGGATATTCTAAAAACTTTTTATCATTCTTCTTAAGGCAATTTCATCATAAATCGTCTGATTTAGGTTTCTTTTTTAATTATACGGGTGCTCTACAAGTTTTTTTGGCAACATCTTTTCCAAGACCCTATAATCTCAAAAAATAGTGAATAATAGCCTTGGATCGAGGTCTTCGAAGTGGCATTCTCAGTCCCCATCCTATTTTCACCTTGTGTTTTTAACCAAGTGCTTATGATCAGTTTCGATCCCTAAAAACCTATTTTCATTTCTTATATAGCCTTTTCAGAAGAACGGAAAAACAACTATTTTAGGAGCCCTCTAAAAACTTGTTATCATCTCCTAAGGCATTTTCACTCCAAATCGCCTGGTTCATTTTTTAACCATAAGTGTACCCCGTAGAGTTTTTCGCAACAATTTTTTTTTTTAATTAAGGCCTCCAAAGAGTCCTTTGAAGGCCCAGTTTTATTTTCGTACTATTTTTTTACCAAGTACTATGAACCACCACAGGACTCCCCACGGTCGGTTTCTGCCCCAAAAAATCACTTTTCATCCCTCTCGTGGCCTTTTATGAAGAATGGAAAAACAGTTATTTTAGGGACACTAAAAACTTGTCATCATCCCTCTTAAGGCCTTTTCATCCCAAACCGCCTAGCGTAGGATTATATTTTAACCATCAGGGTAGCCATAGAGTTTTTGAAAACTTTTTTTTTGGACCCCATAATCACAAAAAGCGGCGACGCCTTCGTAGGGGCCTTTCCAAACCTCGTCTTTTTTTTCGCCTGGCCTTGTGATGAGGCTATCGCACACCTATCAAAAATAAACCAAACAACTCTAACTAATGTAGCTAGGGAAGTAAGGATCGAACCTTCAGGGAAGCAATTAAACTCTATTAGTTCTAAAAAGCTTAAACTGTATAAAGGGCCTAGGTTGAGAATTATTGATTAACTAGTTGACTACTGATTAACTACTAATTAACTACGGGAAATGATGGTGATTAAAGCTAATATCTAAGGTCTAGGGTTATTCGGGTCACCAAGAATCAACTAATGGATTTACCAACAAAGAACGTTCAATCTCACAATTATGTCAAATTAGGGATCACTAATTCTCTCGAACTTAAACTCCCTCAAAACTCATCTAGCGGCTCTCGCTCGTGCCTAGTCTAATTCCGCCTATTATTCAGTGGTCTAATTGTGGTATTCTTACCTCTCGGCATCAAATTCGACAATTACCAAAATTACAACTAAATCTGCGCACAATTCAATTGTAAACAAATAAGCCAATAATAAGAATTTGACTACTAATTGTGGAATTGAAACAATCTAAGTTAATTAGTCCATTAGTTATTCAAGGTTTCCCTAACCCTAGAAAACTAACTACTCACTCATGATCATAAAAACTAAAGCAATTGTAGAAAACAAAACTAAAGACATGATCATAATTAAGGAAATAATCAACAATTATAAAACTAGAAATAAAACAAGAATTAGGGCATAAAAGATTAAAGAAAATAAAACTAGAAACATAAATTAAAATTAAACATGAATTGAAGAGAATGGAATTAAGATTGAATTGAAACCTGAATTTGTATTGAATTGAATGATTGAATGAATTCACAATAATCGCCTCTTTTGAGAGAAAACTAAACTAAAACTAGGGTTCTAGAATAATAGAATGCGTCCCTGAAAACCTAGGGAAAATTACATTAAGTACTAAGTCGAAATTCGGTGAAAACGGGCCAAAAACACGTAGAAATCACTGTGCCCAGCCAACCGGCTGTGATGCACCCAAACCGGGCACAGTGCACCTGGACCGGGCGGACTGATCAGGAATCCTTCGGGCTTCCGGCTTCGCTCGTAACTTCTAAAACTCGACTTCTATGCTTTCCCGGGGCTTCTAAGTTATGTCCTAGCTTCCTTTTAGCTTCTCAAAATGGTCAAGACTCTCACTAACTTGCCAAATGCTCGGGATAAAGCGAAAACCGATACAAAAGCATCAATTCCTGCACTAAACGTCAAAGCAAAGCAACAACACTAAAAGCAACCGAAGTTAGTAGACAAGGCTCAAAAGAGCCTTGTTAGAGCCAAAAACCAACGTGAAATGGGGGCAAATAATGAATATAAAATGAACTTATCACCTTGTTAGCGCTACGGACCACTATTGGACTCCCCATGATTAGTTTAGTCCTCTAGAAACTTGTTTTTCATTTCTCTTATGGCCTTTTCCAAAGAATGGAGAAACAGTTATTTGACTGACCCTCTAAAAACTTGTTATCATCCTTCCTAAGGCATTTTCAACCCAAATCACTTGGTCTGGGCTCTTATTTTTACCATACCCACACTCTAGAAAGTTTTTGGCAACTTTTTTATCGAGACCCTGAAATTTCAAAAAAAAAACAGTAGATAATAGCCTTGATTAAGGCTTCTGAAGAGGCCTTCATGGCCCCCTCTTATTTTCGCCCTGATTTTTTAACATATACTATAGTTCACCACGGAACTCCTCACGATTGATTTCGAGTGCTAAAAAACTATTTTCATCCCTCTTATCGCCTTTTCCGAAAAATGGAAAAACAACTATTTTTGAGACGCTCTAAAAACTTGTTATCATCCTTATTATGGCATTTTTGATCACCCCAAATCGCTTAATTAGGGTTCATATTTTAACCATACGGGCACCATCGAGGATGTTTGGTAACTTTTTTTCCCTGTACCACACAATCTCAAAAAATTAATTGGAGCCTCCGTATGGGCCTTCCCGGGCCCCGTCTTATTTTTGTCCTGGTTTTTTTAGCAAAGGCTATGGACCACCATAGGACTCCCCACGATCGATTTCGACCCGTAAAAACTATTTTTGTCCCTCTTATGACCTTTTCCGAAGAACGAAAAAACAACCATTTCAATGACCCTCTAAAAACTTGTCGTCATCCCTCTTAAAGCCTTTTTACCCCAAATCACTAGCTATTGGTTTATATATAAACCTTACGGGCACCTCGGAGTTATTGATAACCTTTTTTTTTAGACTCCGAAATCTCAAAAAATTGTGAATAATAAAGTTTGGTTGAGACTTCTAGGCCTGAGCAATGTCTTATTTTCGTACTGTTTTTTTTTTTTTTTTTTTTACAAAGTTATATGGACCAGCACAAAACTTTTCATGATCAGTTTTGACCCCTGAAAACATATTTTCATTCCTCTGTTGGCCTTTTTCAAAGAACAGAAAAACAACTATTTTAGAGACCCATTATAATCCTGCTATCAACTATCTTAAGGTATTTTCACCTTAAATCGTTTGATCTGCGTTCATATTTTAACAATACGAGCATCTGGGAGAGTTTTTAGCAACTTCTTTTTCAAGGATCTCAAATCTCAAAAAACTGTGGATAATAGTCTTTGTTTGAAGTGTTTGAAGAGGCCTTCGCGGGCCCGTCTTGTTTTCGCCGTGTTTTTTTTTTCACGAGCCCATTTTATTTTTGCCTTGTTTTTTTTACAAGGTGTTATGGACCACCCTCCCCTTGTTCAATTTCGCCCACTAAAAACCTGTTTTCATCCCACTTCTCTTATTTTTAGAAGAACAGAAAAACAATTACATATTAGGGACCCTTTAAACACTTGTTATCATCCCTTTTAAGGCCTTTCTACCCCTGGTATAGATTCATATTTTAACCATACGGGCACACTAGAGATGTTTTGGCAACTTTTCTTCGGGATACCGAAATCTCGAACATAATAGATAATAACCTATGATTGAAGCCTCCTGATGGGCCTTTCCTGGGCCCGTCATATTTTCATCTAGTTTTTTTTACCTAATTCTATGGACCAATACAGAATTCTCCACAAACGATTTTGGCTCCACAAAACCTATTTTTATCTCTCTTATGGCCTTTTCAAAAGAATGAAAAAAAAAACAGCTTTTTACGGGTTTTAAAAGGTTATAAAAAGGTTGCAAGATATAAGAAAAGGTATGCATGCCATTTTTTAGAGATCATATGAAGAGAAAACAATATAAGTTTTTACAGGTTAAAAACAATCATCACCTTAAAGTTAATAGAAACAAGTGAGTGAATTTAAGGAGAAAACGAGATAGAGTCCCGAAAGACCTCCCAAAAGCTAAAAACAAAGATCATAAGTCACGCTTTTCAAGGATTTCGCGGTCCCAATAAATTATTAAGCTAAACTTTTAACCCACAAATCAATGGAAAATCTCCATACACTTGTAAACGGCTATAATGTTGACAATGTAACACAATATCGAAAGAGCTAGAAATATCCTTTTTGAGGTTTTGAGGCATCGCAAAATAATTAAAATTATAGATAAAAAATGTATTTTAACACATTAGTTTAGTCACGAGAGGATTATGAATAAACTTGGAGACGTTAGGAAACAATTATATAGCTGTATAGTTGTATGTCAATTACAAAGTTTCCGACGCTTTCTTTAACATCACATAAAGTATCCTCATACGCCTAAATGAGAAACGATGATTTGTAAAAGAAGTTTTAGTATCATTTTCAAATAATCTCCTAGGTTTTTCCAAGTGTCCGAGTTTCCAAAACTCTATATCATAAAAATTTCTTGTTTCATAGTGTAATATATAATAAATGAGGACTCCAAAATAATATATACATATTACATATAACAACTGAATTTTGTACATACCGAGTACTACATTGAATTGCAGCAGTAGATCAGACTTCCTAAAGATTGATATCTCCTTTTCGCTTAATTCATAACACAATTTACAATTATGACATGATGATAAACAAAGATAACTATAGACAAAGAAAGGTACCAGCAATAATACATCAGCTAGCTCAGGCAGTACCGAATGTCCATTTTTTAGTGTAGGTGCCACCATCTTCTTGGATCAATGGAAGTCTAAGAACCATAAGGCTTGATGTTGACATAAACTGATAAACATTCACAGATCACTCAGACCACAAAGTGATCAATCATATGACGGATTACATCTGCACCCTCTGCATGCATATGATGGTCTTTCACCTGAAACCCAACACAAAAACAAGATCCATAACCTGACCAAACAGTTCATTTTAGTTTGATGCATGTTCCAAAGTCTATAGTTCTATTAATATATCAATAACATATATTTAGGGGTCATTTGGTTGGAGGTAATAATCAAAGGGAAAGGTAATCAACTGCTCTTATTCCCTTTGATGCCGTTTGTTTGCTTGTTTTTGTCATTCCCTTTCCCCTCCCCATTCCCCCAAAGTCTTCTACCTCCAAACCCTCCCCCTCCCCCCCCCTATCTTTTCCATTCCCTTTCCCCTCCACCACCACCACCACCATATCCTAGCCCAAACCTTCATCAAACCAACAAGCCACCACCCAACTCTAATCCCCACCAAGCCACCACCCAGCTGCCCCACCACTAGCCCGCTCATCTCCTCCCCGACAACCACCCCACCTAGCCAAAACCACCACAACCTTACCCATCAAACAACCCCACCAACCCGACACTACCCACAGCCCCACCAACGACACGCCCACCCAGTCAAAACCACCACAGTCCCACCCGAACCACCTCATACCCACCCACAGCCCCACCCGAAACACCCAATACCTGCCCACACCCCACTCAAATGACCCACAACACCACCTAACCACCCACAAACCCATACAAAACCACCCGAAGCCCCTTCGCCACCCTTGCATCCCCTTTCGCCATCCTTGTGTCCACTTAACCATCTTGAAACCACCCCTATAACATCCACAACAATAACTTAGGGTTTTTGAAATATTAAAATTACCTTTTGATATCATAAATTATGGTTTTGTATGGTCAAATTCACACATGAAAACTCAAGATTTAGAATTTTTATGTTTGAATTTGACCTTCAAAACCTTATAATCTACCATTTATGGTGGAGGTAAACAATGAAAAGAGAGACAGCGGTGGGAAGGGATGATGTGGCGGCGCGTGGGAAGAACAACTGTTGCGGTGGCGGCTGGAAGTGGGGTGAGCTGCAAATGGGAGAGAATGGATGGTGGTGGAAAATTATGGACTTAATAGTGACAGATGGATTGATTCTGTTTCCTTTGTTTTATAAACAAACAACCCCCTAAAACTAGAGGAATGCCTTTCTTTTCCTCTCCTTTCCCTTTCTAAAACCTCTCTTTCCCCTTCACCAACCAAACAGCCCCTTACTCCTTTAATAGCCTGTGTATGGACTGTATATAACTACTATAAATCTAAATCAGAGCCCATATTTGGTGGACAAATATTCGATTATGTCCCCAAAGTCTATAGCTCTATTCAGTTATCAATAGAATATATTTACTCCCTTAATAGCCTGTGTATGGACAGCGTAATTATTAAATCAGATCTCATATTTGGCCGACAAAATTTAATTACTTCAAAAGGTGGTAATTCAGTAAATCCATCACTCTGAAAGTGATTCGATGCAACAAATGATATCTCCACAAAGGGAGAGAGTTTTCCAACTGCAGAATCAAATCTTAGATAGGAGCTGAGCAATTAGATTCGCAGAGCTAGAATTGAAGTAAGATGAAAGTATTTGACTAACACAGGCACACAGCATGCAAGATTGATAGTCAGCTTTACAACACAAAACCATCCTAACTAGGTCTTGATGTGTGCCCTTGGAAGTAAAATTAAAGCAATCTTTATTCTTTAATAACATAATTTAAAATAGAGCAGACTTATCTTGGAAAATTTTAAATTCTTTAAAACTGCTCAAAGATTTTATTATTGACATTGGAAAATGTAGATTTGAAAATAAATACCACCCAACTTATCTTCTGGATCCACAGACAGTAATATATACACACAAACAAATGAAGACAGGAAATTAGGAGGGAGAAAGACCTGTATAACACTATGGGCAGCAAACCTCAATCTACTGCTATGGAAGCTGACATCAATCTTTTCCCATGACACTTGAGATAATCCTGTCACAAGTTCCTCTGCAAGTAATCACCGAAGAAAAAAGTTTCAGATACAAAACAAGACGAGAAGTAAGAGTAGGATTCTCAGGCAAGGAACACGTCCGCATGCTTTTTGATGTGGATGGTTCATGGAAGCAAGAAGTCATTTTGGATATTTTCGAAACAAGCTAGCCAAGGCCTTTCTTGGTATCCCAATCCAACGGCGGGAACTGGACGACTACTTGGTTTGGCACTTGAATCCAAATGGTAATTACTCAGTTAAGTCAGGGTAATTGCTGGCAGCTCAGGGATCAATTTAAAGACTACATGTAGCATGTTCAAGCATTTACTTCATGCCTCTTTCCATCGTGTTTATATCACGTTTTATTTTGAATGGGTAAAGAAAATACCTTTCTGAACACAGACCTGTAGCACGTTAAGTCTAACATTACAGGCCAAACTTAGCGAATTGGATGGGGCCAAGGAGAGTATAAGGGAATCCCAACCCTAAAGAGCCTCTAGTGAGTTTTGAACCCACAATCTTTAAGTCATGAAATCAAACCTTTTGGGCATTGTCTCCAGAATATGTTCAGTCAAATTCTTCATCGGATTTATGCAACAAAAACAACCAAAGCTTTAATTCCAGTAGATAGGGTTGGTTACATGCACCACTCGATGAACCACATGCATCACCCACCAAATTGTTCTACCCCAACACTACTCTATCTAGAGCTATATGCTCCTCTAAACCTTGATTAATACATCTTTTTCACTCTTTCCATCTAAGTCATCTCCAATCTCCCTTGGCCTTTCTAAAATCCCCATAACCCAAACATTACACCTCCTGCTCCACAAGATTCCTATAGCACACTTTGAAGAGTCTAAGGTGATAAAACAGCAAATTGAAGCAAAGAAATAATAGTGATCTTTTGGAACCTCGTCTTTCTTTCTAAGGTGAGTAATGATGAAACAATAACTAACAGTAAAATCAATAATCAGAGAAAAAATAATGCATCTTCCAATAACCATCACACTTGAACACCAATGTTGAACAGAAATGTTTTAAACAGCAACCTCTTAAGGATCGTGATTGTTAAACAAAATTAACAGCTGTGGCAAAAAGTTAGAATTCAAATGATTTAGGGTCAGTTAAAAATCAATTCATGTGTTCTTTGCATCTACGAAAGTATACAAGGATAGATAAAAGCCTCATATAAGTAATCAAGTACATGACTACGTCCATTATAACAGTTTAATGAGACCCCGCATAGTGTAAATGTCGAAAACAGAAATACAAACACAATAGAACAACAAAAAATACCAAATTAAAAGGAAAAGATGCATTTTAAAGCAAGATTATATAAACCTTCTATTTTGTCACAGCTATGATCTTCTAATGCAGTTTCAGATAGTTCACGTTCTTCACAGTGCTCCTCATAGACTACATGGGGATATTTCTCATTAAGTGAATTTTCCCACTAGACACAATAATAATTGAGTCAGAAAAGACACAAAGACAACCATGGGAGGAAAAATGGTAAAATAAAAAAAGTACTGCAAGACAATACCTTCGGCAATTCACTCATACGTCTAATACATGATGTTCTCCAGCCCACAATATCTTAATAGCATCCAGTAAAAGGAAACAAATTTTTTTGTAACAGTAAAAATATTACTAACAACCCCTTTGGTAGATGGCCATAGATTGTGGTGATTGAAATAAAATTATGTGTAAATTTATTTATGTCAAGTTGAATTTTCATTCCCATGGTAGTGCTAGTTCATAATCAAAAGGTCTATTTCTGTGCATAAATTTTAATTCTCATCAACACCTTTCCCCCAAAAGGTAATGGATGGTAATAGAAAAATATAAATAAAGCACTAACTTGAGGATGAACTTCCATACCCATTAAGACTTGTGATGTTGATTTTCATCCCCATGGAGAATTACAACTCTGATTATCCTTCCAAAATTACACTCAAAACTTAATCTCATTACCACCATTTATTACTAAGTACTAAACAGGTTGTTACTAATTAGTAACAATTTAAACAATTGTGGCTGAATTATACAGGGTATTGACAAGAGAAGCAAGTAAAAAGCACCCAAAGGATACGATCATATCCAACATTTGAATAAGCCACTCTACGTCTGAAAGTTCTCAAAGCTGAACTGCACCACAAAAAGGGCAGCAAACCATTTGGAATTCAAGCCAGTCCACAAAGTAATGGAGTCGCAATAAAATAATAAAAACAGCACATACATACATGAAAGAATATTCAGTACTGTCTTCCACCATCCGTTTCAGCAATGGAGGCTTCCCTTCATGGTGACCATCAGTTAGGAAAAGATGCCTACCTGTTCTTCTAAATATCCAATGAATCACAAGAGCAGCAAGTTTTTCAATAGCAGTCACACCAAAGAGAAAGGGTACCTACAAAACCAAGCACTTCAGCGTATAAAGTATAAACCCTAATCGTTAATAAGAAAGAGAGACAAGGAAAGGAGTAGTAGAGTAGTATATAACAATGAATAATGAATAATGGGAAAGAAGAAAAAAAGACCTGGTTATTACCACGTGATCCAAGATGAGGAGTAGCAAGAGTAATAAAGTTGATAGGTAGAAGACCAGCAATAGTAGGTATAGCACAGTTGGGTTGAGAAAGATGAGTAGGGGGTGCCGGTGGAGGTTGGTACAAGATAGCAATAGCATATCTTGCAACTAAACCACCAACAGAATGAGCGACAAATGAAATTTTACGAAGATTTGGGTTGTGTTTGATGACATCCAGTACCTCAGCAGCCAATCTATGAGCCATGACATCAACACCATCCAAAGTCAAGGAGGCACCATTCTTTTGACTGCCTGGGAACAAAGGGAGGGAGTAGTAGATACATAAGTAAGCATTTGTGTTACAAGAGAAAAAAAAAGGGAGAGAAGAGTAAGGGGTTTACAATGAACAAGTAGTTTAGTGGGGAGCATTTTAACAAACTGCTCAGCTCCAAACTTCCAATCAGCAGCACTGGTAATCAAAACAAAACAATTGATTAAATTTTATATCCCTAATATTTAAATTAAGAGAAGATGGATATTGGGAAACCTGCCAAGAATGCCGTGAACCATAACAACAAGATGATCAGCAGCAGCATCTTGGTTGTGGTTGTCAGAGGTCCATAAATCTATTCCACCGTTCACACAGTCGTTAACCACCCCCTTTTCCATCTCAATTAACACCTACTCTCTATTCAATTCCCCACTCCTCTTTTTACCGTTTCCCCTTCCCCTTCCTAATAATATTTGTGTTTTCAAATTTTATGTTTGGGAATTTAGCTTTACCCAACACGATCCAGAAATTATCAAATTTAATTTCATGAAAACAGCCCAACCCCACACGCCCACATATCATAACTTAACAACACTCAGTAACTTCCACACGCTACGGCGGTCCAACAACACCTTTCTCAATCACTCCTATTTATTACTACTTTTCCCATGTCCCCTTTTTGTCACGTGCCTTTTCATTTTTCCCATTCTTCTTTCTCTAATTCCACCTCCCCTCCTTTTTTTACTATTATCTTCTTATATTCATATATTGCATTTTAATCTACCCTTTCTTCCCAATTTTAATTAGCCCTTGATGCTTTGGCATGCTATTATAAATTTTTTACTCCCTTTGTTCTTTTTTTATACATTTTGACTTGCACATATACTAATACACTTGTTTGACCTTAAATATCTCTTGTTCTATATATGTAAAAAATTATAATAATTGAATATTAATAATGTACTCATTAAAATGAATCAAACAAAACCCCATATAACTGCATTGTGTTTTATAAATTGAAAGTAATTTACAAGATTTTTCCATCTTATGAATATTGTCAAGATTCCAAACGTATCAAACATTTAGAAAAGGATGGAGTATATTATTTATTTATTTGTGTATTATTTTAAAAAACATTCTAAAAGGGGGAGATAATAGTTTTTGTAATGCTAAAATCGGATGTGATATATGTCTTAGTGTCACCTACTATACATGGTAAAAAAGAGAGAGAGCACAAGACAGGGCCTGAGAAAGCCCACCAATAGCTAAAATAATGGCTATAATTCACACTTTTCGGGCTTTCCAAGGTCCCAGAGAAAACTTCGCCAAAAATTGTATAGTGCGCCCCTGTGGTCAAAAGATGATCCCTGAGCAACTTTTCTGAGTTTGAAAGGTCATTAAGACAAGTTCCAAGAGAGCAAAAAATTTAGTGTGTCCTTTTTTGAAATTTGTCTAAAGAAAAACTATAACAAGTTTTTAGAGGCTAAAATCATG
Source organism: Suaeda aralocaspica (assembly GCA_016808085.1). Classification (NCBI taxonomy): domain Eukaryota; kingdom Viridiplantae; phylum Streptophyta; class Magnoliopsida; order Caryophyllales; family Amaranthaceae; genus Suaeda; species Suaeda aralocaspica. The sequence continues at coordinate 245,696 of PYUH01000016.1, forward strand.
TGTGAACCTTCCTAGGGTCACCACTCACCAACACATAAAAGAAATAAAGGGAGAAAACAAGACAAAGCTCGTGACAATCAACCGAAAGCCAAAAACGAAGGCTCAAGGGTCCTAAAAGAAATTGTCGAATATATTACATGGTGTCCCTAATGTCAAAAAATGGCTTTTTTGACATTTTGTTAGGATACTAAATGTCATAAGGTCCTAATATAACGAAATAAACAAGTACACCTTTTTTAGGCTTGCTCCAGACAGAAAGATATAACAAGCTAAGTTTTTAGAAGCTAAAGACGGTTATGGGTCATCTTGAGGTTATCAAAAGCAAGTGAGTGAAATTTGGGGGGAAATATAAGACAAAGGCCCTTCAAAAGCCGAAAACAAGGGTTATAAGTCATGTATCTTGGGGTTTTTAAAGACTTGAAAAAAATATTGGCATAAAACTAAACTAGTTGATCCTCAACATAAGGGAAGACCCTTAGACAATTGAAATCAGCTACAAAACTAATAACATGGTATTGGGAGAGCAAGAACAAAAATTTGGATCCGGGAAAAATGTAGCCTGGGCATGTGTACTAAGCTATAGGAGCATCATAAATTGGGTACCAGTTTGTCTACATTAGGAAACACTTGTATGTAAGTTACAGAGTTTTCAAAACACTCCATTTAACATAACATGATGTTGGAATCAGGAAAAAAAAAACATTTCTGAAGTATGTTCCTAAGTGTTCCTAAGTGTCCGAATTTACAAAATGTTGAAACTCTAGGTACTACAAATTTTCATGCTTTAAATCCTTGACCCTCGGGTCATGATCGAGAGGGTCATTGGATAGTTATTTGGTGTCGAAATGTACACAAGTCAATCATGTTGAAATAGAAAATTAAAACTTTTATTTATTCGGTCAAGAGATCCTACATAGAGAATATGCATGAAACATGTTATTTAGTAGTTGAAACGAATGTGAGGTATGGAGTGAAAGCAAGACAAAACCTTAAATTGATCTTTTGAAAGTAAAAAACAAATCCTATAACTAACGCTTGTTCGATGCTTTTGGTTAAAAAAGGGGAAAGACTAGCTGAAAATTTTACATGGTAACCCTTGAGTCACAAGAGGACCCTTGAATAGTTTATGCGTAATAATTAGTTAATTCAATTAATTGAAGAGGGAGAGAGTGGCGGGTGGGAGGTTCACGTGGGTTGCTTGGTTGGTGGTGGTGGTGTAGATGGTTTATATGTTAACTAAATTAAGTTAAAATTGTGATTATGTAAAATGTAACATGTGTCTAATTAACTTTTTGAATTTATGAACAACTATTTACATTCGGTGGACTTTGAAAATGTTTGATGTAACTTCGGGTTATAATTTAAAACGAAAATACTTATATTTTAGATTATTTTAAGGGTGGTGATCGGTGAAAGTTTAGATTTGATTATTATTTTTTTTTTAAAGAAAAAAAGTAAAAATAAATGGGTTTAGCATAAATATTATTACGGTGACCGTAGAATAAGTTGAAATAGTGTTTGTGGAAGCATTAAAACCCAGGACACTCCTCTGGGTCTCCTTCTTCGGCTCTCTTTCTCTGAAACTGATTCGCTAGTTAACTTATATCATCTGTGTTGTTCGTAGGTATTGGTATTGGTATTGGTATTGGTATTGGTATTGGTATGTTGCTATATTGTTTAATTGTTTCTATGTGGTATACATTCGATTTCTTCAATCTCATTCTCAAACCCCCAATCATTTTTGTGTCTTTCTACTTCTTATCAAACATCATTCATACCTTGTTTTTTTTTTTTTTTTAATTATAATTATTTATGGGGTAATTGATATTAAAGATTCAACCTTTCGTTTCCATATCTAATCTAATCTTCATTTCATTGCAATCTTTGATTTGATTAAATGGGGGGGAGTTTTATTTTGTTGGGAGTGATTGCTTAATTACCTTAATCCACTTCCTTGAATGCTATGTGTTTGGTATGTGCGTTTGATTTTACTATTATTTATTATTAGCAATTTCATTTGAAAAATAGCAGGTTTGTTTATAATGTTGTCAAGATGTGGCAGAGCCTTTGGTCAATTAACTACATCCCAATTACAATGCGGACGAATAATAGGAGGGATCATGGATGGCCATCATGTGTTTTTCTCCAAACTTGCACAACCTCCCCTCCATTCTCCCTTTCATAAGGCTTCTGACACTACTCCTCCCGTGGTAAACACTTTACTTCTCCTTATTTCTATTCAATGCTGATTCACTTATTTATTTATGTACTACTATGCTTTCATTATGCTATTTGATACATGACTGCATTGCCTGTTCATGACCTTACTTTTGTCCCCGATACAGTTCTCATTTGTAATCTAAACTACTAAGTATCTTGGACTACACTAATTCCTTTGAATTACTATTTCCCTTCCAATATTTTTTAGGCTATAAACCCTTATACTTTATATCCCAATTTCAAACTCTTTTTTCTTTTGTCTTGATTATTTATAACTGACACCACCTGCCTGATTTCTGCAGGTTAAATTGGATAATTTATTTTGGTCTAAGCCAACTTCATTAGCTTTGGCCAACGATTCACCTCTCAGAATCGAGGAGCCAGATTACCAAGGCATCCGTCGTTTCTTTCTCAAGTTGATGCTTTTTTACAGTAAACAAAGCATGTCCATTCGAGGGGCAAATGTTGTTTATAAACGCATAATTACACAGGCTGATAAACCTGCCATCTACAACAGTAAGTTTAAATATGCTTCCCTTACCTTCAATATCACGTACAAAAGAACTAACGTAACTTCAGGTTTGTTAAGTGATTTGGTTGCAATTCGCTGACCTATATACCATTGTTTTAAATAACTTCTCTTAACTTTACAATCATGTGCAATTTCTTTGCAGACTATATACCATTCTTCTGAAAAACTTCTCTGAACTTTACAATCATGTGCAATCTATTGTTTCAAATTATTTGCATGACATGGTTCGTTGCGTAATGTATATATTTTATCTTTTACCTCTATGCCAGAGTTAGGGTTTAGTATTATAGTTTTGTAGATTGCTAGGCTTTATATATATCCTTCATTCCCTTGTCTAAACTTCAGTAATCTGTTTCTGTTGTCAAATGACACCTAAATATATTCTTCCTGGACAGCAACCTAATGATACTTGAACTAACATTTTCCTGCTGGTTTAATGCAAATAGTTTAATTAACTAAGAATAGATTGCTATGCAGTTTCTCTTAAGATAGTACTGAAAATGACTTATATGAAATAGTTTAATGCAAATCCTTTCTTCCGCAAGTTTAACTTCAAATTGGTCTAAAGGTAAATCTGTCTTGCAGTTTTTAGCTTAGAGAAGACTTTCAAAACTACATTTTCCCTCCTTGTGCTTCATATGTGGATGTGCTTGCGACGGTTGAAAGAGGAAGGGCCAGAAGGCGTTGAATTTGGACAGTATGTTTACGAGATTTACAATCACGACTTGGAACTGAGAGTATCCAAGGCTGGGGTAAGTGTTGTCTTACTGATTAATAGCTGTTTTCAAAATTTTGTCTTCCTTAACCATGTGTCTATGTCTGTGAATTTCAACTCACTATGCCGTCCTTTTTTTTTAAATAAATAAATAAATAAATAGATAAATGAACTATCGTTTTATCTTTTTATTTATTTGATTTTTGGCCCTTTTTATAATGGAAATTTTGCCTTTTCATTTTCCTTTGAAAAAAATCTTGATTGTCTAAAGTAGTGACCTTGCAAAATATGTTGCGCTGTCAGGTTAACTTGCTATTGACAAAATGGATGAAAGATTTGGAGAAGATATTCTATGGAAACCTTGTTGCATACGATGCTGCCTTGCTTCCAGAAGCTGGGAAAGATGGTCTTTCAAATGTCATATGGAGGTATAAAGTTTTGGTCACAGAGTTCTAGATGATGGTTCTGGTCTTGTATTTTCTTTAATTTGAGCTGAGATTTTTTAGTTAATGGTTATTTTATCAATTCACCCTGTATAATTTTGAACTCCTCAATATTGGGAATCAATTGTCTTTTATGAGCTGGGACATTTATCAATCTAAATTCTTTTGGCTGATAATGAGGATCAAATACTTTGCCCACCACGGTGGTTTTTCATGACTTTTGGAGCTCCCATTTTGAATATATTAAAAAACCCTCCACGTATCATTTCAGATTACAATAGTGATTATATAGGTAGGTTAAACTGATGAAGGGGGTTATTTGTTGGCCTTTTGAGGTTGAGGTACAGGTTGGGCTGTTGGGGAAGTTTATGAGCCTAGAAGTCTCCTATCTCTCATAGGTTGCTTATTAACCGGACGAAAGGAGTTTAAACGACTTTTACATCCATTGAGTATTCCAGTGTTGATTGTGTGGCTTGGTGGTGCTTTTGAAGAGGTCTTCTGATAACTTTAACATTTAGAATGTGAGATTTAATTGAAATATTGCTTCTAGAAGGGCTGGAGTGGAATTTTTTTGAAGAAAGTGGAAAATAAGGAGGGAGGTGTTAAGGAACTGAGACCACTGTGCGTATGGAAGATAAAAGTCTGTTAATGGCTTGTTGAATAAGAGTGAATTTTGAGAAAAAGAAAAAAAAAACTTTGATTCTTTTTACTAAACCCCTTTGGTCTGGCTTCCGTAGTCACACTTTTTAATTCGATTATCACCTGGTAATCTGATTTAGCTGCATTCAACATTTGATATTATACTGGTTAAAACATTTACGTTCATGTGTTGGTGCCGTTTTGGTTTAGGATGATACCTTGTTAGTTTTGCACCTTTGTTTCAATCGCTTGTTTTATTTTAGTGGGTAAAATTGGGGTGAGGCTGTGAGGTTCCAGGAATGTGGTGACTAATTGAAATAGAAGCCAACCCAATCAATTAGAGAAACTCAAAGCTTTCAATTGATTCCCGTACCTGAAGTGCAAGTGGATACTTCAATATATTGTTATGAGTATTTAGTGACATAAATAGTCTAGAAATACGAGAATTAAAGATGAACATTTTCTTGAGAGGTATGTGTATGCTGGTTTACTGTATATCACACCTGGCAATTTCTGTAACTGATATAATGATTCTGTTTTATTACAAAAACTCAAGCTACTTTTGCTGCAGGAATGTTTTCTCTGAAGATGGCACATCAGAACCAAGTGATGATGCTAGACTTCCTGTTCAGGTGCATTTTCATCTTTGAGATTTAGTCTATTTTATTTGTCACCAGGTGATTTAGAATCCATTGAAAACTCATCATCTGAAACCTATCATAGATCTCTATCATTAGGTGTTGGATGCCTTCCAGTTTGTTTTTTGTCTTTATTAGTCATTAATTTCATCTTTGCGACAATGACATTCTTGAGTTCATTGCTCTCTGCATATTACTAGTCATCATACACTTTAATATGGAGTATGTTAATTTGTACAGCTTGTAATTTGGAGTATGACATTGATGTGACTTATCCAAGAGTGTTTTTGTGGACAATCATTATAAACCTTTTTCCTTTTTATTGTTTCTCATTGTTGTAATTGTATCCCAAGTAGATGTCCCATTATCCCTTTTGGTAAGTTTTTATAATGTAGAAGCTTTTTTTTAAGGATACTCTTGAGGAAAGTTGACTAACAAAATGTTAAGTCTAGAAGGAGAATAAGCATTTTCTGGATTTACAAGAGTCAAAAGTGTAAAATTGATGGAATATGTATGTTTCTGTGGTTGTTCTTATGTGGCCCTGTGATTCTTTGCAGGCTATGGCTCGGTATGTTCGTCATGAAATAAACTGTCTCTCACTGACTGGTAAGTGTTGTTTTGATTATACTCTTTCTAAAAACTTTCTAATGCATAGCATACATTGAGATTTAAGATGCCCTCAAATACTTTCATCGTTGCTTTTGATGGCTTGTCTTGACCAGTTGACTCTAGACTAAGCACTTGGTTTTCCTCAAAATCATTAGAGTATATTGAACCATCATTTGGTGTTATGACAGTAGGCATCATAGCAATATTATTTGGCCCCCTTGTGAGCCAAATTTGATTCGATGCACCCCTTTTCTTACATAGTCACATATTGGTAATAGATATGTTTTTGCTGTAGCTTTAGATGCATTCTCGTGAAAACTTAGGCTAAGAATTGATATGATGAGATCCATTCAACAATATTGCAGATAAGGAAGCAATGTTCTCGGGAAACTTCATGTTCACTCCACTAGAGAATCCATCTTTGAAGTCAACAAAAGCATGATGGCAAAAGAATTAGAGTTGAGCAAACATGCGTTGGAGCTATGATGGAAGAACAATTTGTCTTTTTGTGCTAGTCTAAGTTGTAAAGGTTTTTTACAGCAATATATGTAAGGAGGTTTGGTACTAATACAAATAGTAGTATTTATATTTTTAGGGTAATAATGATGCAGACATTCTTTAATTACAAGGTTTCATCGATTTAGATTATAGACCATTTGAACAAAGGTGCCATATGGCTTTTGCAACAAAGATTGTAATATCTTTAATTTGTTGAGTTGGGTAATAGATGTATTTGATTAAGTTAAGGCAGATAGGTACTCAACCTACTGTTGGATAATGTTTCGTTACCCATGTTTTATTTTTTATTTTTTGGTAAGCGATGTGTTACATAGTTATGTTTATGAGTATTATTATAATAATTATTTAGAACTTGATTCCTGCACATGAAAACGTTAGCGATGTAGTAATGCAAAGTGCCTAAAAAATGATAGTCCATACTACTACACAAGTAAGGAAAAAGAGCAAAGAATAAGATATGTAGAGACGTTGAAGGGAAGTAAAGAAGGTTGGGTAATTGGAGAAAAATAAAACAAGGGAACAACCTGGAAGAAAAGGGGTATAAATGCCATAATGGTAAGCATGGCAACAAAAGGTGGGCCATACTATTACTCCTGCTGTAACCTACCTTCCCTATCAATATAAATAATAATAATAATGAAATGAATACACATAGAGAATTAGTAGATGGTAACACCCTCATCTAGTCCTTCCCTTTGTTTTGGTACAACACACACCACCAACACAAAATTGAAAGAAAATGGTAAGCAAACAACATTTAAAATATGTATTCTTAGTGATCCCATTGTCAGTAATCATCTTCATAGTGTGCTGCTACTTGTGCAAATCCAAATTATTACAAAATCAGAAACCACCAGCTGATTCAGAGTCATCAGTAGTAGGTGACGACCCAGAATTGGGCAACAACAACGATGATGAGGAGGAGCTAATATGTTTCCAAGGAGGTGAACATCTAAGCATCTCTCATATATTAGACGCCCCAGGTGAAGTGATTGGGAAATCAACATATGGTACATTGTATAAAGCCATGTTAACTAATAATAATAATAATAATATATTATTATTGTTGCTGCTTAGATTTTTGAGGCCTGCTTGTAGTGGCTCCATTACTGATGTTATACCAGTGGTTCATTCTCTTGGGTTGATCAGACATCCTAATTTGGTCCCTCTTATGGCTTTCTACATGGGTCCCAGAGGAGAAAAGCTTCTCGTTCATCCATTTTATCCTCATCCTCATCCTAATCTTTCTCATTTTATTCTTGGTATTTTATTCTTTTTCTTGTTTCAGTTTACTGTTATTTGTTACAAGAATAATCACACATAGTTGGTGTTTATGGGTTTCTATTACAATCTTATTTGTTACAACTGCTGGTGTGTCTTATTTTCATACCTTTTCTGTTTAATGTTATTTGGTGCTAACAGTAAAGGAATCTAATCAAACTTGTCCTTGATTACCCAATGTTTTTCTCAAAAGCTTTTACCGGCCTTACACCTACCTGTCCTTATTCATTTTCTACTGCGCACATTCACTACTTGCTATATTCAATAACTGGTTTACTATATGCTGGCGATGCCGGCTTTGTAGGCCAATCTGACCCATTCTTTCCATTATGTATTGGCCTTCCACTTTCTCTTAATTATTGCTTCCTAGTTTTTTATCTGATTTCATTAATATATAGGGCATTTCAAAACCATCCTTCTCAGGACGGCTATACTTAGTTGTGGGGATGTCACTTTTATTGAACACTCAAAAGGTCCCAAAGCTTACAACTATCTCTTGCCATCTTCTCTGTTTTTCTTGACAATTTTAGTATTATCAAATACAATGAATGACTTGTTTTTTTTTTTTTTTCTGATTATTGGCTACATCCTTTACTGTCTCAACTCTTAATGCATTGTTATCTTAAACCATGTCCCTTGTAGTCATGTACAGTCATAATTAAATTACGAGTTGGAACATTAGAATCTTTTCTTGTGAATATTTGATGTTGTACTTCATATACTTCAATAACCAAAAGCATCAATTTTTAATTGTTTACGTTTCCATGAAAACAGATGGCAATAGTGAGTCCCATAAATGGGATGTGATTTGTAGTATTGCCTTCGGTTTAGTCAAGGGGCTGGCTTATCTTCACACAGGATTTCACAAACCAATGATACATGGTAATCTCAAGTCTAAAAATGTGTTGTTGGGTCCAGATTTTCAGCCGTATATATCAGATTACGGTCTATATCTGCTTCTGAACCCAACTGCAGGACAAGAAATGCTCGAGAATTCTGCAGCCGAAGGCTATAAGGCTCCAGAGCTGATGAAAATGAAGGATGCCAGTGAAAGTACAGATATATACAGTCTTGGTATACTCTTGCTAGAATTGCTGACCGGCAAGGAACCTGTAAATGCTAACTCCGCAGATTATGTGGAATCATACTTGCCAAATGTTATTAGAAGGGCAATTTTAGATCATAGGATCAAAGATATGTATCATCCCAACATTGTATTAGGTCTGAGTGGAAGACAAAGGCACAGAACAGAAGATTGTGCCCTAAAACTAGTTCAGCTCGCAATGTCTTGCTGTTCTCAGTCTCCTTCGCTTAGACCACAGGCCAGGGAAGTCATGAGAAAAATTGAGGAAATTAGCAAGGAAGAAATTCCTCAACACAAAAGAACTTAACATTGATTTTGGAAAAATATATGAATACATGGCATGATTGATAAATCATGATTTTGAGGCTGAACACAGAATATGGTTCAGCAGGCGGGGGGACAGGGACAACAAAGATCTTACTGGATGAAAAGTTTTACGAGTAAGATTTTATGAAAGTGCTCACTTTCTAAAACAAAGTTGAAGGTATGAGTCAGATGTTTGGAATTTGTGCAGAGGCTGCTGGATTTTATAAGATTGCTCAGTATCAAGGAAACATGAGATGCTGGATTTTAATGGGGCCCTCAGAATGATCTTCTTGTCTTGTGATTACCACAGGATTGGGTTAACAGGTTGCTAATTATATTAGGCTTTTAACTCAATGATTTTTGCCCTTTTGTTTTATTTTGGGGGTGTAGCCTGCATATTGTATGTTTTGGACATAGATATATACACACTTCAGTCAGGGAAATCCAAAAAAGTTGATTTTTTGTGCTGTCTCTGTAAACACAGAGAACTGTGATGTATATTGTTAGTTAAGTACTTTCACTGTTTAGTTTTACTTATGAGCATGCTTTTATTAGTCTCAATGCGGCAATGACTATGCCTAGCTAATGCCACGGTCAAAATGGAAGTTGTAAAGAGAAATTCAATCTTATACCTTTACTTAAAAAAACAAAAAAAAACGTGAAGACATGCTCGTTATTTAGATTAGTGGGTGTATGCTGATCTCTCCGTGTAACTGAAACCCCCAAAATGAGTTAATCCCTTCAGCATCATGTAGCAGTAGCTAGTCTTAAAATGACATGAGTGATCATGGTTTTTCAACTACAGTCTATAAATCGTTGTTTCATAATTGGTCAGGCCAGGGCTGTAAAATATGTTGGGAGGATGAGATTATTTGCGGTTTAGTGAAGGTGAAGCATTGATTGTTTCTGACTTTTTTTTGGTCTCTAATGATGAAAACAAAAGAGCTTGCATAAAATAAACTCCGTGGTAACTTGGTATTAGTTTAATTGAACGAACATGAATATATCTAGATCAACGATAAGACAAACTATAACCATCAGGAATCATCTATTTGACTCTGATTGCCTCCTTTTGTTGGCAAGTGGGAAATGGTCTTATACTCCTATCTTTTAATTGCATGAGAGTAACCCAAGTAACTGCCAATCAATCAGCATTTACTATTTGTCCTTTTAGAAGGCCATGGCTCTTTTTGTTTTTAAGAAATAGGCAACACTGAGAAGATGCATTACCAAACACCCTGAATTAGTAAACTTCCTTAATTTTCTACACAATGTAGTAATGTACATATTATTTTTATTTACTTCAATTCAATACTTGGGACTAATATATTGAACTTTGACATATAATTAATTACACGAAGCCCTTTCACTAACGATCGAGTGGACATTGAATGGCCCAGCAAATCACTCCACTGATCCCCAGAATTGCCTAGTATCCTGTATCCCTCTTTCACCATCACAGTCCTCTTCTCAGATTTGAAAACAACTGCCAACTTACCATGGTCTTCTGTATCCCTGAAAGATATTTATAGAATCAGTGTTAAAAGATACTTCAAACACGTAAACAAGCAACTTTCCCACACTAATGAGAGTTCGCTACATGAATGAATAGCTAATGCTGCTAGCTAAATAGTGGGCAAAGGATAAGTGGAAGCTCAACATAATGTCATAAAACAGAAACAGAAAATAATGAGCAAAGCTCGGTGTCAATGCTGCTGAAGCTTATGTTTGCACCTTAGGGAAGTCAGCAGAGCAGCTGAGGATGGATGATCAAATCTACTTAGCTAACTAATTAGTTGCATAAGCTGTATCAGATAACATGTTATTGGTTTATATTAAACGATTGATTTTTAAGCATCTGTTACATGTTTTTGTACACCTACTAATCAGCCTCCCTCTTGAAGCAGCAATATTGGGGTAATGAAGCGCTTTCTAGACTGAACATTTCTTTGGTTGCAAATGCTACTAATCAACATGTACTGCAAAGTCAAGAAAGTGTAAAGCCTAATAAATGAATTAGATAATGGACATGATATTCTTTGTGAAGCAAGCAATCAGCCAAACAGGGGTCACATTGAACAAGATGCAGAGGTGTCAGTGAATTAAGTAATCAGGGGATTACCTCATTATTACTTAACACCAACATTGATCAAATTCTGAACAGTAACATCTCTAAGCGTTTGGGTGCGTCCAGAGAGGAGGAAAACCTTGAATCCCAAGCTAAGAACCTCTTCAAACTCGCTTCAATGGCAGGAGCGCGCCATGGCGGTGCTAATTAACCCAATTATCAAAAGCCACACCATCAAACACCTCCAAACTACACACACAATAAAATAATGAATAATGAATAATGAATGAAAAAAGGTTGGAAGGTATGTAGGGTTACTCATAAAAGAATGATCAACATAATAGAATAGGGACGTCGCCTATAGCACGTGGTTAAAAAAAAACGCGAAAATATTATGGAGCCTGGGACGATTCACCAAGAGATTTTAAGCAAATGCTATCATTTACTATCCTTGTAGGTTTCGGGGTCACAGAAAAAGTTACCAAAAATCTATAAGGGTACCCGTATAGTTAAAAAATTGGGCGGAAATAAGACGTAGCCTGCTAGGACGGTCCCTCCAAAGTCCTCAACTATAAGTTTTTCAAGTTTTAAGATCTCGAAGAAAAAGTTGCCCAAAATTTTTTCGGGGTGCCCATATGGTTAAAATACGAACCTAGGCGATTTGGGGTGAAAAGGCCATAAGAGGAACAATAACAAGTTTGTATAAGGTCCCAAAAAAAGTTTTTTTTTTCCCAACTTGCGAAAAGGCCATAAGAGGGATGATAACAATGGTGACCAAAAACGTGTGGTAAAAAATCTGGACGGAAATAAGACAAGGTACGGGACTTCCCCATTGAAGGCCTAAAACATAGGCTATAATACACAGTATTGGGAGTTTCTGGTGTCCCGAAAAAAAAAAAAGGCAATAATTTTACAGGGTGCTGGTATAGTAAAAATAGAAACCTTGGGTAGCTAATCGGGGTTGGAAAATCCGTAAGTTTTCAGAAAACAAGACTTTTTCTAAGCAAGACCTTTTATAATATTCCCTTTTACTGAAAAGTCTCCGAAAGACGGATGATAATACGTTTTCATAGGCCAAAACCAATGGTTGGGTGTCCTATGATAACCAAGAACACGTGGTAAAGAAATCTGGGCGAAAACAAGACGACGCTTGAGATAATCCCTCTGCAAGCCTAAAATATACTCTATTATACGCAGTTTAGGGAGTTTCCGGGGTTCCGAAAAAAATTGCGAAAAAATGTACATAATACCCATATTATATAGGAATAGTAGATAGTTAATCGAGGTTGAAAAGACCATAAGAAGGTTTTGTTTGAGCGAAAATGATCGACTATTGTTTCCTTATTCCGAAATGTCTCTGAAAGAGGGATGATAACAACTTTTTACAGGTTGAAACCAATGGTGGGGTGTCCTGTGGTTACCAAGAACAAGTGGTAAAAAATTTGGGCACCAATAAGACGGCGTCCGGGCAGCCCCTCTGGCCTCTAGAGGCCTAAATTAAATCTATAACAAACAGTTTTGGAAGTTTATGGGATTCTGAAAAAAAATTCCGAAAATTTTATAGGGTGCACGCATGGTAAAAAGTAGACACCCTTGACAGCTAATTGCGGTTGAAAAGCCCATAAAAAGGTAACAGGATAGCGAAAAGGATTAGTGTGACATATTTTTCGGGAATTTTTTTTAAAGGGAAAACATAACAAGTATTTAGAAGCTAAAAACGATCTTGAGCCACCCTTCATATTACTAAAAACAAATAAGTGAAACTTGGGGAGAAAAACGAGAAAAAGCACAGAAGGCCCTTCAAAAACCGAAAATGAATGATATCAGTCACGTCTCTTAAGGGCTTGGGTACTGAAAAAATAATTATCTTAAAATATTACATGCATGTTACCCGTCATATCAAGGGAAGGTCCTCGATTAATCAAAAGCGGCTAAAATACTAATAACACAATATTAAAATAGCAAAAATACTCTTTTTCTAAGATATCAGTCACAATATTAACCAGTCATTTGGATTTGTTTTACGCAAAAATTATTCGGCTAAGGTATTAGCAGGTCATTTTTGTCTTTAAGAGTTAATTATGGAGTCAAAGTTAAGAAAAATGGACCAAAAATACCTTAAACTAATATATTATTTATTATATAATGCTAAATCTTAGACTAAATTAAAAGTTCAATTATACCTTATGAAAACTAATAAGAAATTGGATATAAAAAAAGCTCAAAGTGAACGGGATCATGAGTGATCATAATTCATGTACTCAAATATGGACATTTGGAAACATAACATTAGTATTTAGTAGGTATGTGTATTGCGTTTAGTCTAAAATCTCAATTACTGTAAATTACACAACTTGAATTGAATTGAAGCAACAGGAGAGGAGAGGAGAGGAGAAGGAAAAGGAGAAGGAGAAAGAGAAGATGAAGATCAAAGTGGCCAATCCAATTGTTGAGATGGACGGTTTGTTTATCTTCTTGTTCTTCTTCCATCATTTCATTTACTTTTATGTTATCAAAAGATGATTTCATCCCTGATTTCTTTGATTTTTGTTTGATAACATTTGCAAAGATTGCATCTTTTCGCCCCAAAATATTGCTTTATGTTTTTAGTTTTACATCCAAATAATTTGAACAAGGTGTATGTATTATTTTTAATTAATAGCTTGATTGATGATTTGATGCAGTTATTTATTTTTCAACCATATAATTTGGGCTGTGCTCTACTTCACTGTAATTTACTAGAGTAAGATTTATTTGATGAGGTTCACAAATCACAATAATGTGAAAATCGAATTTACACTACGGACTTGAATGAGAGCTCAAAAGTTAACAAATAGTTGAACTCATCTTTATTCTTGTTGAAATTTAAGGATTCTGTCGTTGTTTCATATGCTTGTGTATGATGTTGTAAGCTTGTTGAATCCTATATCAAAGAAGCATCAATTGTAGCTGATTTGCATGCATTTTGGAGTATAATAGATTGTTGATCATGACATTTTTGGCTGACATTGATAGCTGTTAGTTATTCTAGTTCTATTTTGGAATTTGATGATATAGACTGTGGATAACCGTACAAAATGATCATTTTTTGGTTCATGTAGCTGACCCCAATTATCGGACTATGGCTTTGATTGATTGATTAGTTAATGAAGTGGAAATTGTCAGCGACTTGGAGCCATTGGGTTTGTCAACGTATGGTTGAACCAATGTTTGCTTCTACATGTATTGGTACACCAATTTAAGTCATAAATTTGGATTGGTGCCTTTGAGCTTCTCATTCTAGGATCCCTCCAAATACATACTCTTATATTAGCCTTTAATTTTTTTTTTTTTTAAATGTTACCTCCTTTTGTTTTAGTCTCATAGATCTAGCTCTGATGTTTGTAACATGACAGGAGATGAAATGACTAGAGTTATCTGGAAATCCATTAAAGACAAGGTCAGAAGTCGTATATATTGATATGTTCCCGTGTTTTGCAATCAGCCTATCTCATTCATCATTTGACTAGGTAGAACATGTAATTATATATATATTTTTTTCACCCTCATTCTGATCAGCTTATACATCCCTTTCTGGAGCTGGATATAAAATATTTTGATCTTGGTCTTCTAAATCGTGATGCCACCAATGATAAAGTGACAATTGAAAGTGCTGAAGCTACACTCAAGTATTCATTTCTCTCTTAGTCATCTTTTTCCATTATGTCCAAACTACAACTATTTTTATTAGCTTTTCAGTTGTTAAAAATGTATGCTGTGTGCCTTTCTGCCGCCTGCAATTTTCTCATAATTATACTTCTCCGTTTGTTGAATTTTTTATTGTTTTCTATGTTTCAGGTACAATGTTGCAATTAAATGTGCAACTATAACACCAGGTATCTTTCTTTTTATCTTGATTTTTTCTTTAAGATTGACAATAACAAAAATTGTACCACTGATCTCTGGCATTAGTTAATGTTTGTGTCCTCATTGTAATATTGCTGTAAAAATTAATAGTTTAACAAAGTTTAGAGCTGCTTACTGAATTGCTGATTGACTTCAAACTGTTTTCAAAATCTTCTTAACACCAAACGATAGTTAAAGGTAGATCACTGTGCCAAAACTCTATATAGTCGGGTTGATGGGGTTTAGTCTTTGGGATTGGGGATGTATGAAGGCCTGGAGAGTAAGTCAAAGTTTAATGGCAAATTGACAATGATTATGATTTTTTGGAGTTGGTTTGGTGCTAAAATGGACATATATTAAGCATAAGGGAGTTGGTGTTTGAGTATGATACTATGAGAGTGAAACATTTTGTAAGACATCATTGAAAAGATTCATTGATGACGATTTCAAATCTTTCTACCATCCAAAAAAATCTAAAACTGATTTAAGGGGAGGATATCTCTTTGGCAATGGACTTGCACCCTTGCAGCTTGTCTCAGACCTCAGCATTTATTGGTTGGAGAGGAATTTTTTTCTCCTGACAGTTTATTAGGTGCTTAAGTTATTAGTTGCGGCCTATGTGGCATAGAGTAGTCTTTCTAGCTTTCTTGGGGTAATACCCCCTTTGGCTCTTGATATCTGATAAAGATTTTAGTTTTATCTTTTTTGCAATAGTTCTTGAGAGCGGGTTTGTTGTCCCTTTGTTAGTGTTTTCTTTTAATTCTTTTATGATATTTTTTCTCACTAAAAAATTGGAAGAGGCATGTTTAGTTCCTTGTAGTCAGTGAGACTGTAAAGCTGCAAAGTATTATGAAAATGTTTTAGCTGTTAAGCAAAACAAAAATCATTATTTATTTTGCTAATTTTTCCGCTGTTCTATAGATGAAGGTCGAGTTAAGGAGTTCAACTTGAAGCAAATGTGGAAGAGTCCAAATGGCACCATCAGAAACATCCTTAATGGTGAGTTTCCTTTTGTGTGTGTGTGTGTGTGCGTGTGTGCGTGCTTCGAGAAGCTCATGAATTTGATGGAGCTGCCCCATATGGTGCAATTAGGTAGTATTATTGTGAAACTCTGAGCAATCAGTTTTTCTTTGCATTCACCAATCAGGACCTTGTGGGAATTCTTTGTCATAATGTAGAATATCTTCATATTTCTCTGATGACATTGCCTTAGACTTTGATTATGCATCTGAAATCTTAGCTTACATCTAAACAGCATGCTCTCCAGATGTGTCATTATACAATTGTGCTTGAAGATCGTTTGTAGAGATAAATTGTATTGTCCTTTCAGGTACGGTTTTCAGAGAACCTATCATATGCAAAAATGTTCCAAGGCTTGTTCCTGGTAATTAGAAAACCCTTCTGCAGTTCTGTCTTTGTTCTTTTCTGATCAATCAACAAGTTGTAAATGTTAATTTCAATTGGCGATGTCAGGTTGGACAAAACCAATATGCATTGGTAGACATGCTTTTGGAGATCAGTATCGTGCATCAGAAAAAATCATTGAGGGAGCAGGAACACTTAAAATGGTATTTGGTAAATTTCTGCCTAAGCTGACAGTGTTCTGTTTCTCATTTCACAGTGGATGTTGTATGAATGTATCTTGATTTTGATAATAAAGTTGACAATTGTCTAGTGCTGCATTTGGCACTCTTTTTCCCTTCTCTCAGTTAAACTTTAAACATTTCCATGACGGTGTGGGATCATGTGAAGTTGACAACTTGTCTGGCTTGCTTTTCTATTACTGGAAGACCTCTTTGTGAAAATATTTTTCTACTGTGTGCAGTTCCAGACGGGAAAGATGACAAGAAAGAAATTGAAGTTTACCGATTTAAAAGATCAGGAGGTGTTGCAATGGCCATGTATAACACTGATGAGGTATATTCTCAGGAAATCATGTGTCTGGGACGGTTGCAATGTGAAACTTCTGTGTAAATATTGTCTCTTCTTGTTTAACAGTCTATAGAGGCTTTTGCCGAAGCTTCAATGAGTACTGCTTTGCAAAAGAATTGGCCACTTTATCTTAGCACAAAAAATACTATATTGAAGCAATATGATGGGAGGTGATAATCTAATAACTGTATCTTTTCCTAAGCTTGTTTCATGCAAATATAATATCATCTCTCTTTTTTAATAATCAGTATCGTTTTTTTGATATGTTTGTTTTGGTTATTTCATTAAAGATTCAAGGATATATTCCAGGAAGTTTACGAAAAAAAGTGGAAATCAAAGTTTGAGGCTTTAGGAATATGGTGAGACCCCAACTTCTCTTTCTTAGCAAGCGTTATTCATTGAGCTGAATTTTGAAGTTTGTTATTTGCTCAAGTATTCAATGATTTGTAGGTATGAACATCGTCTTATAGATGACATGGTTGCTTATTCTATGAAGAGTGAAGGGGGCTATGTTTGGGCCTGCAAGAATTATGATGGGGATGTCCAAAGTGATTTCTTGGCTCAAGGTTTGAGATTTGTTCTGCTGTACACTTTAGTTGCTCGTGTGAATGGCTTCCTTGAATTAATAACTGGACTTTAGCCAGCAATATTTTTATTTTTCCTAAATTAACGCAGGATTTGGATCGCTTGGGTTGATGACTTCTGTCCTGGTTTGTGTCCTTGACCCCTTGTGGTCGCTTTTGAAATAACTAGATTTTCTGGATGTCCTCAGTTTTCGTGAAGATATGTAATCTTGGTATCCAGGTATGCCCAGATGGACGGACTATAGAAGCTGAAGCTGCCCATGGAACAGTTACTCGCCACTATCGTGTTCATCAGAAAGGTGGTGAGACCAGCACAAATAGTATAGCATCCATCTTTGCATGGACACGTGGACTTGCACACAGGTACCTATTACTTCAGCTATACTGTTTTCCGAAAATTCATTATAGAAAGCTAATGAAAATGTTAACAGGGCTAAGTTGGATGATAACAACAAGCTCTTAGACTTTGCTAGTAAGCTTGAAGCAGCATGTATAGGAACTGTTGAATCAGGGAAGATGACTAAAGATCTAGCACTCCTTGTTCATGGTTCCAAGTAAGTTTTATAGTTTTGTAAGAATGTTCAGCAGATGTCATTTCTAGTTAAGGACCAGGGACACTATTAGGAGGTGAATGCCACAAATGATCTTCATTCAGAACATATTGTAGTTAGAATCATGTTAGACTGTAAGGGAATCATTGATAATTCATCCTATTTCTGTAAAGCAATCAACCATACTTATTTAAAAACCATCCTTGAATTCATTCTAAGTCCAAGTTGCCAGCTTCTAATGGTGTGCAATGGTGAGGTCACTGAGGTGTGAGGAAGATGATGATTAAGAGTTTTTGTGTAATTTCTGCTGATAACTACGATTTTCGAATTGAAATCTCTAGTTCGAGGTGGTTATGTATGTTGCTCACTTTCTTTCAACTTTGTTTATGAAATCCAATATTTCAGAGTAAAGAGATCTCAATATTTGAACACCGAGGAATTTATTGATGCTGTAGCTCAAGAGCTGAGTGCAAGGCTGGGTGTCAGAGCAAAGATGTAAACAAGTTACCTTGACATAGCTATATATAGTGATTAGTTACCCCAAATAAAAGCCTACTACTGCGTACACACTTCACATTGAGGTCATTTTTTGCTATGTACTATCCTTTTGTTTGTGCAAAGTTCAACCAGGACAAAAAGACTAAGCCAGTTCAATATGTGTAGTAGTTTTTCCCAAATATTCTATTGGTATTTCCAATGTTTTTGGGAAATTAATTCTTCTATGTCTTGCAACTAATCAATTTGAGACCAACAATTGTTCAAGAGTTAAGTGCTTACTTTTGTTGTCAATAACAATGGCAAAAATGCAGACTTTTATCATTGTATACAAATACTTTCTAAGGTTATCCATTTTGGAATGTTATTGGTGTACACCATGGAATACATATTGCCATCATCTTTGCTTCAACTATACATCAGCATGTTCCCAGTTGTGCTACTGGGAAGTGAGAAATAAGAGCAGTCGCCAAATACTAGTAGTAGGGTAACTTTCAGGAATGTAATGTACGTAGTACTGACATTAGTTGAACATAGACTTATACAATACAGACATTTCAACCCGTGTGGCTGCACCTCACAGTTATGCAAACAATACTATTAACTATTAAGTATCAACTTTGCCCAACTAGTTGTTCTGTGACGGATGTATTTATCTGTTCTCAATAAAATCAAAGATTATTCAATTTATTCTGGTAAACTTGCCCATTGCTCTGCATACATCTTGAGTAAAAAAGATTCTCACACTTTAACTCCCACATCCAGGAAAACACACCCACAAAAATAGATTTTAAGGTAATAGTTAACAAATGGTTGAACTACCGTAATCACATCTAAGACTGGAAACAACAGTCTGGTGATGAAAAGGTTTTAGACTTTAGGCGCTTCTCAATTGAGTACAGTATAAAGAGAAAAGCTTTTATGACTTCTAAGTAGAGTATTCCCTAGAAATGGACACAAGACCGCAGGAAGGGTGCTCAAACAGGAAAAAGTTGGACAGAGTTAGGTAGATGGAGTTGCAGAAGCTGCAGCGCTGCTGCTTGATTGAAAATTGCTGCCTGCCGAAGGTGGTGTATATATACGCGCTTTCTTCAAAATCTCAGCTACAGTCCAATTCTTTCGCTTGCTAAGTGGTCTTGAGGGATCCAATCGAACCTACAAGTGAAGAACATTTTAAATTCTACTTCAGCAATTTAGTAATGAAAACTGTTGGTTAAGATAAAGTTATCACGATCGTGCCTAGAAGAAAGGAGAAAAGGGTTCAAAATTAATTTGCAGGAGCAACTTATTAATACGAAGAGAGCACTTCTACTGCAGAACAAGGTAGATCGACAAGTCTGTGGACATGATTCACATAAATTGTACAATATCTTCAACCTTGTGAAGTTAAGGCTCATAAAAATTCATAACATATTCGCCACACACACACACACATATATATATATATGCAGGGAAACAAATGAAATAGAGCAGCAAGTGTTAATCTCATAATCTAGTATATCAGTAGGCTTTTGTTCGCTAATGGTCACCACTCCATAGTTGAAGAGAGGGATAAGTTGTTTTAAATAACATGAAAACACATGAATAAGATGAGTAATTTTACCCGGTCACCAATGTTGCATTGGTTTTGCTCATCATGGGCCATGAACTTGCTAGTCCTCTTAACATACCGATTAAAGATCTTATGGTGGAAAAGACGATCCACTGCTACGACTACCGATTTCTGCATCTTGTTTGACACCACTACCCCAACAACTGGCTTCATTTTTATCCTTCAAACTATCTCAATCAACCACACAAAAACCCCATAATTAAAAAACTGAGTTTGAAACCACTCAGGACTTTCAACAAACAGTTAGCAGGCATAAACTTAGTTTCCAGAAATCAAACAAATTATTAAATGTTCAATAAAATGGCACGAATATTTGAACCAAATAAATCACAGTATCAAACTTGGCTAAACCAAATGAACACCCATTATAGCCATTGAATACCACTGGAATTAACGGGGACATCCCAGTCACACGCGTTACAACAAAAGAAAGAATTAGGGTTCAGTTTAAAATAGGGGAATTCCTATTAAGTGAAGTCTTAATTAAAATTAGGTATGTATATTGATAAAAGATCATAATAATCTAACTTTAAATCAGGATAAAAAAAACATAGGAAAGTATCTGAATGCAGAAATTAGGAAGAAGATGTATGAAAGGTTTCAATTTCAAATAAAGAATACTGATACAATCGGAGTTTTCGTTTACCGTGAAATGGGACGACGACGACCTTCAACAATCTACACCAACAGTTTGGAACAGACACTACACAACTCTACTACACTATCGCTGCCAATAATAAAACACTACCTCCTACCATTAACAATTTAACAACACAAACCAATTAGTCCATCATTAACATTAACATTAACATAAGGCCCGATGCTACAAGGGTCGGGTCGGGTCGGGTCTCCCGCCGATTTTAATTACACTCTCCATCTTTTTTTATTCACTTTTACACATCTCTCAAAACGCAGCTTATAATGTTATTATCTTGAGTTTGATATAATAAAAAATTATATATTTGGATAGTATACATTGACACAAATCAAATAAGATCTCATATGACTATGTTATTTGTCATATATTAAGCATCAAAGTGAGTCAAAGTTGCAACATGAATAGTGCCGAAATTTAATTTGTAGCAGCTTAAAAAAGACCGAGGGAGTATACGTTGATCCCTTATACTTTTATTCAATTTTACTTGCTTTTTGATCGTGTCTGATTGTTAAATTTTTTGCTCAAAACTACCTTTGTTTTATAACATTTTGTGAAAAACTACACTTGTTTTTAACTTTTTGTGAAAAAAACTATCTTATTTTGCTACTTTCTTTACTGATCACTACCGAAAGGAAATGCCAGCATTGACCTTCATTTTCAGGTAACTAAAGACCACTTGATTTGCACGTGACATCTTTTAACCTTATTTTTCACACTTTTTTTTTTTTTTCCATTTTCCACTATTTTCTCCCATTTTTTTGGAAGCCATGTATATTATCGTTGTAACCTAAGCTCTATAACTAACTACTAATTTATAACTTTAACAACACTTAAAAATAATTAAGCCATATTGGATGACTGAATCGAGTTAAACAAAGATCATGTGCAACTCAAGTGTTTTTGAAATGAAGGTCAATGTCGGAACTTTAATTAAGATAGTAGTCAACAAAAAAAACAACAAAGATAGTTTTTCACAAAAAGTAAAAACAAAGTTTTTTTTTTGTGCAAAAAATGAAAAAACAAAGGTAGTTTAGACAAAAAAATCCATATATCTCTAATAAATAACTAGATTTTTCCCCAGACGATGCCGCAGGTATATGATTAAACCAAAAGATCATAATATTGATTTGAGAGAATAAAGATAATATGTAACAATTATATATTATGCAGTATATAAGAATTACTTCAAATATAAAAAAAAATTTGACGAAAAAAAAGTATGTCTCATTTATGAGTTATTTTAATCGCATTTCTTGTACATATATAATAATATTTTAGCTTGGTATAAATCGACAATAATAATGTGCAGAAGATAAGAAAATTACGTAAAATATACATTGATTGAAATTTATGCCTTTTTTCTATCCTAAAAGTTATTGGCATATTCAATAAAAACAAAAAAAAAAAGTTATGAAAATGAAAGACGAAAAAATTACAAGAGTATGCATTATTGAATTGAAGGTGGCTAGAAAAAGAAGCATGAAATATTTGGTTCAAATCTTCTTTAATTTGGTTCTTCTTTATAATATTATTTTTCGTAATATATGATATTATTATATAAAATATGCGCAATATAAAGATGTATAAATCAAATGGTAAGAGTACCCCGCTGCAAACATGAGGTTGTGGATTAAAATCTTAGTGTTCAAATGAAAAACGTTACTAAAATTAATTAGTAGAACAGATTTTATTTGTATAGGACTAGAATAAGTTATAAATTCAAGTTGCGCTCTTGTAGACTAAATAGGGTTGATAAAAACTTTGTAGGAGCATGATATTATAGCTTCAATTCAAGTAGTTCAACAATTCGATCTATAGATGTCATAATAAATAAAATGCTACAAAACTAATCATGATAATTTGTTCTTGGAAACCTAGATTCACGTAACAAAATTAAATTAATTAAGCCTCAAAATCTTTATGTCCACAAATGACACTCCTTAAAAATAGTGGATGCACAAAAACTAAAAACAACTAGGCATAGACCAAGTCTCTTCCCATGCAAATCAACCATTTATTGCCTATTAGCTTCCTTACCAATTGTTTCTCTCCCTATTACGCAACCAAAAAAAAAAAAATCTATAACAAAATTAACCTCTAATAATGTCTGTTCCTCAATGTAAGCATCATAACAATTAACAAATGAAATCATGAAGGCTGGTTAATTTAAGGAAGGAAAACAAAAAAAAAACTTCGCTTATTATCATAACAAGCTAAGATTTATTGTATCATTCTCATGCACTCGACTTTCTAAGAAAGCGATCGAACAAATAACACAAAACAAACATAAAAGCAAGATGATGCCATCTTCAGACCCACCAAAGAGAGCGATCAGAAGCCAAGGAAGCTCGGGGAGCAACGGGTCCCAAAACATGAGAACCTCTTCGGGTGGTGGCAACAATCAAACAGTTAAATTTGCTAGGAGAACCTCAAGCGGGAAGTACGTGACAATGTCGAGGGAGGATCTCGATGAGTCAGGTGATTATTCAGGGGATTACATGAATTACACGGTTCACATTCCTCCTACACCTGACAATCAACCCATGGACAGCTCTTCGGTGGCAGCAAAAGCTGAGGAACAGTACGTGTCAAATTCGTTATTCACAGGAGGATTTAATAGTGTTACAAGGGCACATTTAATGGATAAGGTTACAGATTCTGATTCAAGTGTGCCAGATCATGTGGCTCGTGGTAGAGCCGGTTTTTGTCAGATGCCTGTTTGTGATGGGAGGGCCATTAAAGATGAACATGGCAATATAGTCTATCCTTGTGAATGCAGGTTTGTATATACATTATTCTATGAATCACAATTTCTCTGTTAATGTTTCCATTTCCATTTCCATCACTTTTGAAAATGCCTTACATATACACACTGCATGCATGCAGATTTACAATATGCAATGATTGCTTCATGGACGCACAAAAAGGGAGTGGAGTATGCCCAGGATGCAAGGAAGCCTACAGATTGGGAGACTATGACGATGAGCTACCGGATTACACAAGAGGCGCCCTCCCATTGCCGCCCCCAAGCAAGGGTTCAGGAGACCGGCGCATGACAAGTCGTAATAAGAAAGGCGGGGAATTCGACCATAACAAGTGGTTATTCAATGAGACACAGGGGACTTATGGTCATGGCACAGCATATTGGCCTCCAGAGGATGCTTATGATGGTAATGGAGATGGAATTAGTGGTGTGCTTGATGCTGCTGATAAACCTTTTAAGCCTCTTAGTAGGGTTATTCCTATTCCAAGTGGTATTATCAGCCCTTACAGGTTTGATTGATCATTCGACCAATTCATATAAAATTTTCAAACTTTTTTTATAAAAAAAAAAAAAAAAAAAATTTGCATGCATTATATATATATATATGTTTTATTGTAATGTATACTCTCTCTTCATTCACAGGTTGTTAATCGTGATACGAATTGTCTTTCTAGGCCTATTCTTAGCCTGGCGTGTTAAAAATCCAAATGAGGATGCTGTATGGCTTTGGCTTATGTCCATTATATGTGAAATTTGGTTTGCCTTCTCTTGGTTACTTGACATCATACCTAAAATTTGTCCTATAAACCGTTCCACAGACCTTGTTGCCCTCAAAGAAAAATTCGAGTTACCCTGCCCCTCTAACCCAACCGGTCGCTCTGACTTACCTGGGGTTGATCTCTTCGTGTCAACCGCTGACCCTGAGAAAGAACCACCCCTTACAACTGCTAATACCATCCTTTCTATCTTGTCTGTTGAATATCCAGTTGAAAAGATGGCATGTTACGTATCCGATGATGGTGGGGCCCTCCTGACCTTTGAGGCCATGGCTGAAGCAGCTAGCTTTGCAGAGTTGTGGGTCCCCTTTTGTAGAAAACATGATATTGAACCTAGAAATCCGGAAACTTATTTTGCTTTGAAGGGAGATCCAACTAAAAATAAGTTGCAACCTGATTTTGTAAAAGATAGGAGGAAGATCAAGAGGGAATATGACGAGTTTAAGGTTCGGATTAACGGGTTACCTGACTCAATTAGGAGGCGATCAGATGCATTTAATGCTAGGGAGGAGATGAAGATGATGAAGCAAATGAGGGATAGTGGAGGAGATCGGTCCGAGCCCATTAGGGCTCAAAAGGCTACTTGGATGGCAGATGGAACCCATTGGCCTGGTACTTGGGTTACCCCTACTAGCGAACATGCCAGGGGTGACCATGCAGGAATCCTTCAGGTATCATTCTTCAAGAATTGCTCGGTTATTCTTTGTTATTTCCCTGCAATTATGGAGGAAATCGGGTGTTGATCAATCATTGCAACGGGAAAAATATGGACTGTTATAGGACTTGAGTATAGAAACTTCACAACTCAATTCCATCATAATTTTACAAACTACTATCTGATATGCAAATCAATGGGATTAGTAGGTTTTATTAAACTAAGATTTCACATAACATTTACAATGCAGGTAATGCTGAAGCCGCCACCACCAGACCCTGTAAAGGGGACACAAGATGATATGCTCCTAGACTTCTCAGAAACAGACATACGACTGCCCATGTTTGTGTACGTGTCACGTGAGAAGCGGCCTGGCTATGACCACAATAAAAAGGCTGGAGCAATGAATGCGTTGGTGCGAGCATCTGCCATCCTCTCTAATGGACCCTTTATTCTCAACCTTGATTGTGATCATTACTTCTACAATTGCAAGGCCATTCGTGAAGGCATGTGCTTCATGCTTGATAGAGGGGGTGAGGACATCTGTTACATCCAATTTCCTCAGAGATTTGAAGGCATTGATCCTTCTGATCGTTATGCCAATCGAAACAACGTCTTCTTCGATGGAAACATGCGTGCTCTTGATGGTCTTCAGGTCTTAAATTTCAGCTTCCCAACTCTACCTACCACTAATTGACTATCACTCCATCCTTTTTTGTTTTCCTTGTTTTATATTTTGTCAGACCTTTTAGTCTTTGACCTCAAACTGTCATATATATACAAATAAAAACATGATTATGTCAGGTTTACTTCATTATTTCATCATATTTCCATTACGCAGGGTCCAGTTTATGTGGGCACAGGAACTATGTTCAGGAGGTTTGCATTATATGGATTTGACCCTCCAAATCCTGACAGAACACTGAATATCAACAAAGATTCCGAGACACAAGCACTAAACTCATCGGATTTTGACCCAGAATTAGATGTAAATCTGCTACCTAAGAGATTTGGAAACTCAACAATGCTGTCAGAATCTATACCCATTGCAGAGTATCAAGGACGCCCTTTAGCTGATCATCCTGCTGTTAAGTATGGAAGGCCTCCTGGTGCTCTTAGGGTACCTCGCGAACCTCTTGATTCTAGCATTGTGGCAGAAGCTGTCTCTGTCATCTCGTGTTGGTAAGCCTCTTTCTTTTATACTATAACAAAGTCTTGTATCATATGGTTTAATAAGATTCGTTTCACCAAGCAAATAATAGTTAAACATAAGTATAGCAAAATCCAAGGATTACAAAATAAATTTCGGTTCCATTCAATGCACTAGTTAAGCTAATTTCTGCATTAGATGTTCTAACCAGCTCCATTCCATTTATAAACAAGTATGCATGGTACATGTACAGGTATGAAGACAAAACAGAATGGGGAGACAGAGTAGGGTGGATCTATGGTTCAGTGACAGAAGACGTGGTTACTGGGTACCGGATGCACAACCGAGGGTGGCGGTCTGTGTACTGCATTACAAAACGAGATGCCTTCCGAGGTTCAGCCCCAATTAACTTAACAGACAGGCTACACCAGGTGCTTCGATGGGCAACAGGTTCAGTGGAAATCTTCTTCTCGAGAAACAATGCATTATTAGGCACTCGCCGCCTAAAGCTCCTACAAAGATTGGCCTACGTAAACGTGGGGATATACCCTTTCACCTCACTATTTCTGATATTATACTGCTTCCTTCCTGCACTGTCGCTGTTTTCGGGGCAGTTCATCGTGCAGACGCTCAGCGTTACGTTCTTGATATACTTGTTGATTATGACGGTGTGTTTGATAGGTTTGGCCATTTTGGAGGTCAAATGGTCAGGGATTGAGCTAGAGGAGTGGTGGAGGAATGAACAGTTTTGGCTCATTTCTGGGACTAGTTCCCATCTTGCTGCTGTAATTCAAGGTCTTCTCAAAGTTATTGCAGGTATGATAACAAAATTTTAATTAAGAATTGAATTGAGACCCTGTTAAAAATAATTTTAAAATTTTTATTGCAAAAAAAAAAAAGAAGTAATTAAATTTGTATGCTTGACATGGTTGTAGGTATCGAAATCTCATTCACATTAACCTCAAAGTCAGCATCAGAAGAAGAAGATGATGCATTCGCAGAACTATACCTAGTGAAATGGAGTTCATTGATGCTGCCACCAATAGTAATAGCAATGGTAAACATAATATCAGTGTGCTATGCATTTGCAAGGACAATATATAGCTCAGTACCATCATGGAGTAAGTTTTTGGGAGGTGCATTCTTTAGTTTTTGGGTGTTGGCTCATTTGTACCCTTTTGCAAAAGGGTTGATGGGAAGGAGGAGGAAAACTCCTACAATAGTATTTGTTTGGTCAGGCTTGATTGCCATCACTATATCTTTGCTTTATATTGCTATTAACCCTCCATCTGCTTCCTCTGGTGGTTCTGGTGGTGGTTCCTCCTTCACATTCCCTTGATATTTAATCCTTATATCATTTATATATTCTGAACTTCGTATTATTTGTGTGTTTGGTTGGCTAATTGTGATCTTTGATCAATTAGTTGTGACATAGAACAATAGATTTAGGAAATTTTTTTGTAAATTCAAATTTTAGAGTTTTTTTTTTTTTTTTGGGGGGGGGGTTTTTTTGTAAACTTGTAACTACTGATCCTATAAAGTTATGAGTTACTACTTACTACTCGTTTATTATTTCACACATGATCTTTGAAAAAAAAAAAACAAAAAAGTGCATTTAATAAATTAGGGATGGTACTCAGGCAGTGGCGCATTTGGCTACTGCGTAGGTCTCACAGCTTAGTGGGTTCCTGAGTCCGAGAATTTGAGCCTCTCTTACCCCATTTATTCTTGAAGGCTTTTTTTTTCTTTTTTTTAATTAATCAAAACCAGTGTATGTTTTGGGTGCTAATACTATATTGCTATGCGTATGGGGGTACGTTAATATGTTAGTATGTGTATCAACAAACTGCAGATGTGAACATTACCTGTGGCAGTATTTAAGTCATGCGGATTTACAACTGATACAAGCATGAGTGTACAACTATAGTTTGGTGCTCCATGAATTATGTGCATCATCAACTGTAATATAATTCAGACGTACTAATAATTTACTTATCCAATAAATTCTTTTCATATCGGAATAGTTTCAGATGTACATGATGTTGTATAAACTTTGTGCTTCCACATGGGAGATAAAGACAAAAAGAACCCTCCCAGCTCCCACAAAGAAAATTGGTTTTTGAAAAAAAAAGCTACCGGTTATGTCCAAGAGGTTCATATGGCTCAGCTACTGGCTACTATACAATGACGCTTTTCTTGCTGATGAATCAGAGAAAATAATCATACAGATGGTGAAATCAATAGGAAGGTTTATATAAGGGTGGTAGCTTATCTACAAAATTGTAGAACATGAAAATTTCACTTGAATTAATACGAGTAGTGACCATTCCGTATTCTTCTTTTAGACTTCCACTCGCTAATAGCATAGGAGAGAGTCTTGTTTGGAATAAGATTTTTATTTGACAATGGAAAATCTGTTGTTGGTGACGTTTCATTGTCTCTGAGCCACAACTCTATCGCTTTACGGTCATAAGTGTATCCATCTGAGGCCACGCAAGGGTCCTCCATGACTTTCTGTTGCCAGGAAAGGTCAATTAAATACAGAAGTTCTACCAAGTTTTTTTAGCATCTACCAAATCATTGCAACCCTTTTTCTATTTTTTTTTCTTTTTTTTTTTGTTTTGTTTTACCAACTTCCCAGATATATCTACCAAGAAATAGTTCTATGCCAATGTCTTGTATAAGGAAAGAGAACAGAAAAATGAACCATACCTTAAGTATAGGGCAGATAAAATGGCTTGGTGGTGCGACTTGGTTCTTAGCAAACGAATCACGAGCCTTTTCTGCAACATTTTTCATTCTTTCAAGTAAAGGAAGAATGCTTTTTAGTTCTGGTCTATCTTTACGCCTAAGTTCAGCACATTGCAATCCTAATCGAGCCATTTCAGCTGTCTCTTTCAGGGGCCATCTTCCAGCATAATTATCTAATATTTGCATTATGCGGCCTTCCTTTATGGCATCCTCAACCACATTGGTTATACCTACAGCAGGTTTTGCTGTCAACAGCTGCAAAATTACCATACCCAAAGCGTAAACATCTGATTTCACTGAGATAAGTCCTGTCCTTTGATACTCGGGGTCTATGTAACAAAGTGTACCAACAGGACCTGTATCCTGATATAGAGTCAAAGTGGAAATAGAGGATGGGTCCAGATTAAGCATCGTACAAAGANAGTTATGAGTTACTACTTACTACTCGTTTATTATTTCACACATGATCTTTGAAAAAAAAAAAACAAAAAAGTGCATTTAATAAATTAGGGATGGTACTCAGGCAGTGGCGCATTTGGCTACTGCGTAGGTCTCACAGCTTAGTGGGTTCCTGAGTCCGAGAATTTGAGCCTCTCTTACCCCATTTATTCTTGAAGGCTTTTTTTTTCTTTTTTTTAATTAATCAAAACCAGTGTATGTTTTGGGTGCTAATACTATATTGCTATGCGTATGGGGGTACGTTAATATGTTAGTATGTGTATCAACAAACTGCAGATGTGAACATTACCTGTGGCAGTATTTAAGTCATGCGGATTTACAACTGATACAAGCATGAGTGTACAACTATAGTTTGGTGCTCCATGAATTATGTGCATCATCAACTGTAATATAATTCAGACGTACTAATAATTTACTTATCCAATAAATTCTTTTCATATCGGAATAGTTTCAGATGTACATGATGTTGTATAAACTTTGTGCTTCCACATGGGAGATAAAGACAAAAAGAACCCTCCCAGCTCCCACAAAGAAAATTGGTTTTTGAAAAAAAAAGCTACCGGTTATGTCCAAGAGGTTCATATGGCTCAGCTACTGGCTACTATACAATGACGCTTTTCTTGCTGATGAATCAGAGAAAATAATCATACAGATGGTGAAATCAATAGGAAGGTTTATATAAGGGTGGTAGCTTATCTACAAAATTGTAGAACATGAAAATTTCACTTGAATTAATACGAGTAGTGACCATTCCGTATTCTTCTTTTAGACTTCCACTCGCTAATAGCATAGGAGAGAGTCTTGTTTGGAATAAGATTTTTATTTGACAATGGAAAATCTGTTGTTGGTGACGTTTCATTGTCTCTGAGCCACAACTCTATCGCTTTACGGTCATAAGTGTATCCATCTGAGGCCACGCAAGGGTCCTCCATGACTTTCTGTTGCCAGGAAAGGTCAATTAAATACAGAAGTTCTACCAAGTTTTTTTAGCATCTACCAAATCATTGCAACCCTTTTTCTATTTTTTTTTCTTTTTTTTTTTGTTTTGTTTTACCAACTTCCCAGATATATCTACCAAGAAATAGTTCTATGCCAATGTCTTGTATAAGGAAAGAGAACAGAAAAATGAACCATACCTTAAGTATAGGGCAGATAAAATGGCTTGGTGGTGCGACTTGGTTCTTAGCAAACGAATCACGAGCCTTTTCTGCAACATTTTTCATTCTTTCAAGTAAAGGAAGAATGCTTTTTAGTTCTGGTCTATCTTTACGCCTAAGTTCAGCACATTGCAATCCTAATCGAGCCATTTCAGCTGTCTCTTTCAGGGGCCATCTTCCAGCATAATTATCTAATATTTGCATTATGCGGCCTTCCTTTATGGCATCCTCAACCACATTGGTTATACCTACAGCAGGTTTTGCTGTCAACAGCTGCAAAATTACCATACCCAAAGCGTAAACATCTGATTTCACTGAGATAAGTCCTGTCCTTTGATACTCGGGGTCTATGTAACAAAGTGTACCAACAGGACCTGTATCCTGATATAGAGTCAAAGTGGAAATAGAGGATGGGTCCAGATTAAGCATCGTACAAAGACCAGTATCACCAATCTTGCTTACCAAATTGTGATCAAGCAAGATGTTTGCTGGTTTTAGGTCACGATGGATAATTGGTTTTGGCTTGTTATTGTGAAGAAAGGCCAGGGAAGATGCCACCTCCCACGCTATTCTAAACCTCTCATACCATGGTATGGGAGGTGTGTCATTTTTCCTCAGCAACCGATCTTCCAGGTTTCCATTTTCCATGTACTCATATACCAGGCAACCCTGTTCTGGACAAGCCCCAAGAAGCAGCAGAAGATGAGGGTGACGGATTTTGCTCAGAATCTCCAACTGAAATTTAAACAATAAGTCATCACATTTTCAAAAAATTGATGAATGACTTGTTATGAAAGAGTACAAAGGAAAACAAGAATATAAAATACCTCCTGATGAAATTGCTTGCTGATGGCACCCTCCTTGGAATGGAGGACTTTTATCGCCACCGTTGAGTAATGCAACTTGCATTTATACACAGTTCCATATGATCCTTCTCCAATTTTAAGTTTGTCACTGAATGAGGATGTAGCGGAAACAATCTCTTCCCACGTAACCTTTTGGTAATGATACACAGGGTCTCCAAGCACATTCTTAAGCTTCTGCCTCTCCTTGGCATCCCGAGCAGCTTTCTGCTCCGCATCTCTCCTCTGCATTACTTCCCTTTGAGCACATTCTCTGGCATACACAGCTTCCCTTTTAATAGCTTCAAATCTCTCATTTTGTAGTTTTGCCAACTCTTTAGCTTTCTCCTCCTTTTCACCTATCTGTTTAAGTTTCAATGCTTCCTCATTCCGCAACTTACCAAGATCACTTAGCTGATAATAGTAGAATAAAAATTCTGTAAGTTTTTCTACAAGTCCATATTAGACGAGTAGGTTATCTGATATGCTAAAGAAGATGCTCTGTTTCTTAAAATCTCACCCTTCTTGTAGCATCCATTGCTTCATTTTGAGCTATGGTATACATTCCATGTATGTGCCTTAGTTCAACTTTCAGCTTCTCGATCTCCTCATTGATGTTCTCCTGTAGACACAAGGAACAAATTAAATTTCAGTTGCAGAATAGAAAAGGATGATCCGCCATAAATTAGAATAGGATGTTTCTATTTACATAAAGCATACACATTAATATGTAGACTGACCTGTAGTTCAGAAGAAATTAACTGGGACTTTGAAGTAGATGCATCACTAGGGCGCAAATAAGATAATTTAGCGGATGCTTGATCTGTGATCCACTCGCAGTCAGCATTACTGGACTTGAAACTAGATGTTTGACTCGTATGCGTGCCAACACTAGGTCTCAAATCATGTACATTCTTTGTATTAACAGGGTGAGAGCTAACTAACTCAGCTGAATCCGTCCCTGAATATCTATTTTCATGATTGACACAGGAAAGAGTCTCAGGTTGCTTGATTGGCCCAGGAGGGGAGGAATAAGGAGAATCTGAGTAGGTTGATCCAGGGTCTGTAACAGGTCATTATAATTAGAGAATTACTTTCAGCAAGTAAGATTGAAATTGCAAAAATAATTGTAATGTTTCTCTCAAGAGAGAGGAGATTTACATGCAGTTCCTACTTCCTACTCTTATAAAGCAGAGCGTGGGGTTGTATAGGTGAATTTACCAAATGTGCTGTTCGTATATCTTGATGAACTGTCGGTAGAGTTGGTTGCAGCGCTGTCGCATTCTGCAAAGTCCCCGCTGGTCTCCGTATTCGAAGGACGTAAAGCCTCTAGCTTTCCTTTTGAAACAACGTAGACTGTACAGAAAGCTGGGGCACAATCTGAGATCACAGAAGATAGTAATTGTCCTTTGACTCTCCTGCATAATCGGGGGAAATGATATTTATTATCATTCAATAACGTTTTCCTGCCTCTGTTTGGTTTTGAGCTTGAAAGGAACGGAACAAAAAACAATAACAATACAGCAAGTAAGCCGCATTTGACACCAATGACAGGCCTTACCTTGCAAACAAGCCATTTGAAGATGCTCCTATGACAAGTTCCTTTATTCCATGTTGTGAAATCTCTGACGATATGCCATTAGCAACATCCTCAGCTTCAATCAACACAAGTTCAACTGGAACCTATAAAGGGGAAGAAGCAGATCCGTAAAAAAATTCAAGTATGTAAAACTCAGTATTTTAGGATGAAACTCCAATTAGCTAAAGCTTAGTGCCAACCTTTTTCTGGCTGAGCATCTTTTTATATGGCAGAATCATCTCATTTCTCTGCCACTCAATTTCCGTCTTGTAAGCAGCAGCTACATCATCTCGCACTTGTGGTAGAGGGATCAAATTCCCCACTAGTAACACACAATGTAAAGTGTATGAGAGATGAAATAAGAAAACATTTAAACAGCTTAACAGTGGAAAATATAGAAAGCAAGGGAATGATAGATGTATATATTGAACCATACTTGGTGTCGGGACCCCAGTAATCTTTGGAAAAACATGTAACAACTTAAATGAAACATTGCCTTCAAGTACAAATTTATCTACTGTCCATTTTACAATATGCTTGCTTTTAGCCCCTCCATTCAAGGCAACCCCAATCACACGCGAATCAGATGATCCTTCTACAGCAATTTTCTGCTCCATTTGAATTTGACTCTCCTATATATATATATATATATATATAATCCTGCAAGTAACATAATTTTCAGCTACTGCTACAAGTAAAATACATGGCTGCCAAAGATAAAATTAACAATCAGTACGCGGTAAAGCGATCACTCAGCTCTGACATTGACAATTTGACAAACACATGATGTGCAAGAGAAGAATAGACTGCATAGCACAAAACCCACCATCAAATAGTTGAATAGAAAGCTGAATTTAGCAATGAACTCATTGACTTAATACAATTGCAACTTCCAAACATAAACAAGACCTGAAATGAATTTAATTAATCAAATAATGAAATATTTAGGAAGGAAATAATAACAAACCTGATTAAATGATGATCAAAATTGGATGAAGAATTTCTTCTAAGAAATATAACATTTAAAAAAATAAAAAATAAAAAAATCTCAAAAACATAGAGCTAAGGTTCAAAATAATGAAATAGAAGAAGAAGAAGAAGAAGAAGCAGTCTTGAAAACAAAACCCCTGGAAAAGGGAATAAACAAAAAGGGAAGATTCGAAAATGCCAAAGAATGAATGATTTATATAAGCAGGAATATTTACGGAATATATGACGTTTCTTACCAAAAATCTAACCACGTCGTTCTCTATCTACTAAACGCCATGATTTTTATTTTTTTTTCCCTACACACAACACAGTTGACTATTTCCACCTTTTTTTTATTAGTTTTGGCGCCAACATTTTAACCGTTAATTAACGACTAGCTTAGTAGCTTCCCATGCCACCTTTGTAGGAGAACTACTTGTACACTGTTTTTTTTTTCGAGTACTTTGGATTTGACTATTTTATTGGTATTTTTAATACCATTGCTAATTGATAACTCTAAAGTCAAACATAAACCATACATCATGATACATATGATTGTTATTATTTGCTTCATCTTACCATTTTTAACTAAATTCGTTGGAACGTTAATAATATTTTGCAAATTTTATCTAATAATCCTTCCGTTTTATTAGTTACAACAATTGAATATTTTATCTCTCCTAAAACCACTCAATTGTTGCAACTAAAAAGAACAAGGGTAGTACAACTCTTGAAAACACTTTATTACTGGATATTTTATACTGTTTTTATCAATATAATTTGTTGGAATGACATCAAAAAAAATTATTAATTTTATNGCTGCCAAAGATAAAATTAACAATCAGTACGCGGTAAAGCGATCACTCAGCTCTGACATTGACAATTTGACAAACACATGATGTGCAAGAGAAGAATAGACTGCATAGCACAAAACCCACCATCAAATAGTTGAATAGAAAGCTGAATTTAGCAATGAACTCATTGACTTAATACAATTGCAACTTCCAAACATAAACAAGACCTGAAATGAATTTAATTAATCAAATAATGAAATATTTAGGAAGGAAATAATAACAAACCTGATTAAATGATGATCAAAATTGGATGAAGAATTTCTTCTAAGAAATATAACATTTAAAAAAATAAAAAATAAAAAAATCTCAAAAACATAGAGCTAAGGTTCAAAATAATGAAATAGAAGAAGAAGAAGAAGAAGAAGCAGTCTTGAAAACAAAACCCCTGGAAAAGGGAATAAACAAAAAGGGAAGATTCGAAAATGCCAAAGAATGAATGATTTATATAAGCAGGAATATTTACGGAATATATGACGTTTCTTACCAAAAATCTAACCACGTCGTTCTCTATCTACTAAACGCCATGATTTTTATTTTTTTTTCCCTACACACAACACAGTTGACTATTTCCACCTTTTTTTTATTAGTTTTGGCGCCAACATTTTAACCGTTAATTAACGACTAGCTTAGTAGCTTCCCATGCCACCTTTGTAGGAGAACTACTTGTACACTGTTTTTTTTTTCGAGTACTTTGGATTTGACTATTTTATTGGTATTTTTAATACCATTGCTAATTGATAACTCTAAAGTCAAACATAAACCATACATCATGATACATATGATTGTTATTATTTGCTTCATCTTACCATTTTTAACTAAATTCGTTGGAACGTTAATAATATTTTGCAAATTTTATCTAATAATCCTTCCGTTTTATTAGTTACAACAATTGAATATTTTATCTCTCCTAAAACCACTCAATTGTTGCAACTAAAAAGAACAAGGGTAGTACAACTCTTGAAAACACTTTATTACTGGATATTTTATACTGTTTTTATCAATATAATTTGTTGGAATGACATCAAAAAAAATTATTAATTTTATGTTGTAGCTCGAAGAGCTCAAGCTAAATTATTTGGTTATTAACCCCTAAATAAACAATTGGACAAAAACTGCTACATACCGATTAAAATTATATCTCTTTATTCCCTAAAATAAAAATAAAAATCTTTAATTTTATATATAATTTCGATCACAAATAGTAGAAATATTAATCAACACCGAATTCAATTCACAAATTAAAGATCAGGTGAGCGGATAATCCAATAATTAAGCTTTGACGGCTGCAATTAGATTCGTTCGCTTGCATTTCATTCCAAGCCATAAATACTTTACTAACAACACACATTAAAAGTACAATACTAGTGTATGAAGTATTGCACCAAAATAAATTAATATATATATATGAGATCGATATATACGTTCTTAATCACATATATGACCAATCTATTTTATTGTTAATAGCAACAAAGTTGTCACTTGAATTTTATTTTATTTATTGATCTTATACAACTAGCCATGTATGTACATCGTAATTGCTTGCATCGGTTGGTTGCATGGCGATAAAATAATGAATTGAAGTATGTAATCATACGAAATGGTCTCTTTAATCCTTTGACTTGTAAATATATAAAACAGTTTAACCTGAGAACTGGTTATGTTAGGTTAGGTTCTAGATTTATTATTAAACCAATTAATCACAACGTAACGTACATATAATTACTTTATAACTAAATCTAGCTAGCTACATACAACCAAAAAGTACTTATCATAACTTGTTAACCCACAAAGTTACAATAAATCTTTAATTTGTCTTATGCTAAGACAACATAAGTTGTTAAAATATATATGTTTATATTATATAGGGAGCCATAACTGCAAAAGAAGAGTCGAACTCATGATTCGTTAGAATTAATTAGAAGAGATGAGAATTGATATATTGGTATCCTTTACAATCATTATATATCCAAACCGTAATTATTTATTCTATCCATGTGGCCATTCAAAGGAACATATATTGTTTTGGTGCCTTGGTAGTATTAGTATATATATATATATAAATAATGACCATTATTTTAATTAGTATAAGTAAGTAGTATAGTAGAGTATCAGACAACGGTGTGACCAATTCGATCATTTTATTGTTATCCCCCTCCTTGAAATGTACAACGTAAAAGCGTCTGACTTTTCATATTTAATTATGCTAATTTATTTCAATTCCCTTTTTTGTCCATATCATCTAACTATCTGACATTTTCTACGTTGAACTGTCGAAGATACCTTCCTATTAGCTTATACAGTATGACTTAAGAGTTAACAGGTTATCACTTTTTTTTTTTGTTTTGATGGCTAGAGGTTATCACTCTTAATTAAGCTTCATTATTCTGCATTATAATGAAAGGAAAAACATATTGTATTGTCATTTACTTATTTCATTAATCCAAAAGGTAATTAATAAATATCGTATTAATTAATTTGCATCCTATATATATATTATTTACTGAACAATTCTTGGCTATGCTAATCGACAGATACATCTAAGTTAATTGAATTAAACTTTGTTGCTTAATATTTCTATGATAAACATTTCTTTAATTAGAATTGAAGAATGTGTGCGAAGCTATACAAAGGCTTAAGGTTTATTTTTTTTTGGTCAATATAGATCCACTAAAGGCTTTGAGATTGTGGAGTGTTAATCGATCATGGATTGATTATGAATTGATATTGCATATCAAGTTTAAGTAACATATTTTTTTGACACCAAGGGTTAACTTAATTAGTTGCTTAGGACTTCTCTATTGACTTAAAATCTTAGAATCGATTCTCATTATCTAAATATCTCATGATTCTAAAATCTAAATAACAACAACAAAAAAAAAGGGACATATTTTGTGTTTGGTGATCAAGTATGTACTAAAAATTGAGAGTACAACTTTTAAAGCACATAAACCCTAAATAAAATAAAATAAAAATTGTATATGCTCGACGTTGGTTCATTTCAAATA
Organism: Suaeda aralocaspica; assembly: GCA_016808085.1. Lineage (NCBI taxonomy): Eukaryota > Viridiplantae > Streptophyta > Magnoliopsida > Caryophyllales > Amaranthaceae > Suaeda > Suaeda aralocaspica. Next base: position 283,428 of record PYUH01000016.1, read on the forward strand.
TGGATGAGTACTTTAATGAGTAGTATTATTCACTAAATTAAATCCCGAAAAAAAAAAATGATGAACGATGGAAGACAGTGATGTGGTTGACAAAATGGTAAAATAGTGCTAGCACGTTTAGTGACAATATATAATTAAGAGCAAGTATTAAGGTGTTTAATTAGTAGGAGAAAGTACGTTTATATAGTCACAAGATTATGTCAACATGCACCCAATTAAATTAAGATCTTCAACTAGTAATGGAATATGCTTATATCCTATCTACTTCAGCTTTTTTATAAAAACAGAAGAAAAAGATTGAATGGTCTCTACTTGAGTATAATTGTATAAACTAATGTTTCCTTGATTGAGAAATGAGGACTGACTCGATTCAATGATTATTAAGTACTAATTAAGGAGTTATTTCAAAAAAAAAAAAAGTACTAATTAAGGAGTTGATGACAACAAACCATAACCAAGTATTTTGCTATAATTTTCATTTAAGCTCCGTTCAATTTGTTTTTGATAGAAAACACTTTTCATCAAAAATGATTTTGTAAGAAATATAATTTTTAATGGAAAACAATATTACAAAATAAGTTTTTCTTTGTTTGTTTTGGTGAAAAAAAATAAATTGAAAGGAAAAGAATGACAAAGAATTATAGAAGTAAGGAGAGTAAAGAATAGAAATGAAAATGTGGCATACTTTTTTTACAAAAGAAAAATGAAACTTTTTTGTAGAGAGATTTTCGACCTTTGAGAAAATTAATTTCTACTGCTTACCAAAAAAAAAAAAAAAATAAAAAAATCATTTTCTAGAAAAATGTTTTCTTCCAAAATAAACAGACCCTAAATTTTGCAAAATTATTTAATCTTGTGCTCAAGCTATAAACTCAACTACATTTACATAGCTTGTGGATTTGAGGAATTAATCCAAAGACAAAGTATACAGGTGACATAAATTTTCTAATTGGCGATTATCTAGTTCAATTTGACATAGATGAGTACTTCATAATATATATATATATATATATATATATATCATATATATTTGTTGATTAATCTTAATTAGTGGCAGGAGATATTAATTAGCAAACACAATATGCAAACGACATAACGTACGTAATATATCGTCGACATTGGCTTTTTTATTTTATTTTTTTATCTTTTTGGTGCTACATCATCATTCATCAACATTGTAAATTTGTAATGGAAGTCTTCGTCAACACAGGAGATCGGGAGGCACTGTGCGGCTGTGCCTAATTAATCCAAAACAAAACCTGCGATTACATTTATAACCCAACATGAATAAGATTCATTTTCAGGCTAAATTACAGCACAAATTAGTTTTTTGTGAAATTATATACCTATGCATTACAAAATCTCATCCATCAGTGAATTAAAGTCACTCCTTTACAATGAGAGCAAAGGACTTTATCTACTACACTTCAGGCCCATTCGCGAATAAGCTAATAAGGCCGCGATAAACCTGAGCTGATAATTTATGTGCTCTTAGGATTTCACCATCTAGATTCCAAACACCCTCTTTGCCAAAAGATGTAAATGCAAAAGCACGAGTCTGTAACATGTACAAGATGCTGGATAAGCAAATTGATCGAGCGTAAAAAGAAATCACTATGATTTATTAAGAACATATCATAATACCTTGTGATGTTCTACAAACTTGAAATCAAGAGGAGACCCACCCTTTCTGGCTAGATGTATTAGGTGCCTGCAAAGATCAACAAAATATTAATAAGAAAATTTTAAAATTTCCAGCAACTTCTAACACAATTACAACGTCACTAACAGAAACAGCACAAATAAAACTTCTACGAGTAATACACAATATCTAAAAAACTTTAACTCCTTCAAATGGAGAACCTTAATAATGGGAGCCTTGTGCACTTAATGGTTTCCATTAATACGTTATATTAGAAACAAAGTACTTCGTACCAATTCACACAACTATTCTCATTTCTTGGTTGAAACTTCCTAACAGTTGTGAGAATAATAGCAGGCATATTTATTAATTTTGTTACATTTGTTTCAGCACAAAAAAAAAAAANGTGATCAAGTATGTACTAAAAATTGAGAGTACAACTTTTAAAGCACATAAACCCTAAATAAAATAAAATAAAAATTGTATATGCTCGACGTTGGTTCATTTCAAATATGGATGAGTACTTTAATGAGTAGTATTATTCACTAAATTAAATCCCGAAAAAAAAAAATGATGAACGATGGAAGACAGTGATGTGGTTGACAAAATGGTAAAATAGTGCTAGCACGTTTAGTGACAATATATAATTAAGAGCAAGTATTAAGGTGTTTAATTAGTAGGAGAAAGTACGTTTATATAGTCACAAGATTATGTCAACATGCACCCAATTAAATTAAGATCTTCAACTAGTAATGGAATATGCTTATATCCTATCTACTTCAGCTTTTTTATAAAAACAGAAGAAAAAGATTGAATGGTCTCTACTTGAGTATAATTGTATAAACTAATGTTTCCTTGATTGAGAAATGAGGACTGACTCGATTCAATGATTATTAAGTACTAATTAAGGAGTTATTTCAAAAAAAAAAAAAGTACTAATTAAGGAGTTGATGACAACAAACCATAACCAAGTATTTTGCTATAATTTTCATTTAAGCTCCGTTCAATTTGTTTTTGATAGAAAACACTTTTCATCAAAAATGATTTTGTAAGAAATATAATTTTTAATGGAAAACAATATTACAAAATAAGTTTTTCTTTGTTTGTTTTGGTGAAAAAAAATAAATTGAAAGGAAAAGAATGACAAAGAATTATAGAAGTAAGGAGAGTAAAGAATAGAAATGAAAATGTGGCATACTTTTTTTACAAAAGAAAAATGAAACTTTTTTGTAGAGAGATTTTCGACCTTTGAGAAAATTAATTTCTACTGCTTACCAAAAAAAAAAAAAAAATAAAAAAATCATTTTCTAGAAAAATGTTTTCTTCCAAAATAAACAGACCCTAAATTTTGCAAAATTATTTAATCTTGTGCTCAAGCTATAAACTCAACTACATTTACATAGCTTGTGGATTTGAGGAATTAATCCAAAGACAAAGTATACAGGTGACATAAATTTTCTAATTGGCGATTATCTAGTTCAATTTGACATAGATGAGTACTTCATAATATATATATATATATATATATATATATCATATATATTTGTTGATTAATCTTAATTAGTGGCAGGAGATATTAATTAGCAAACACAATATGCAAACGACATAACGTACGTAATATATCGTCGACATTGGCTTTTTTATTTTATTTTTTTATCTTTTTGGTGCTACATCATCATTCATCAACATTGTAAATTTGTAATGGAAGTCTTCGTCAACACAGGAGATCGGGAGGCACTGTGCGGCTGTGCCTAATTAATCCAAAACAAAACCTGCGATTACATTTATAACCCAACATGAATAAGATTCATTTTCAGGCTAAATTACAGCACAAATTAGTTTTTTGTGAAATTATATACCTATGCATTACAAAATCTCATCCATCAGTGAATTAAAGTCACTCCTTTACAATGAGAGCAAAGGACTTTATCTACTACACTTCAGGCCCATTCGCGAATAAGCTAATAAGGCCGCGATAAACCTGAGCTGATAATTTATGTGCTCTTAGGATTTCACCATCTAGATTCCAAACACCCTCTTTGCCAAAAGATGTAAATGCAAAAGCACGAGTCTGTAACATGTACAAGATGCTGGATAAGCAAATTGATCGAGCGTAAAAAGAAATCACTATGATTTATTAAGAACATATCATAATACCTTGTGATGTTCTACAAACTTGAAATCAAGAGGAGACCCACCCTTTCTGGCTAGATGTATTAGGTGCCTGCAAAGATCAACAAAATATTAATAAGAAAATTTTAAAATTTCCAGCAACTTCTAACACAATTACAACGTCACTAACAGAAACAGCACAAATAAAACTTCTACGAGTAATACACAATATCTAAAAAACTTTAACTCCTTCAAATGGAGAACCTTAATAATGGGAGCCTTGTGCACTTAATGGTTTCCATTAATACGTTATATTAGAAACAAAGTACTTCGTACCAATTCACACAACTATTCTCATTTCTTGGTTGAAACTTCCTAACAGTTGTGAGAATAATAGCAGGCATATTTATTAATTTTGTTACATTTGTTTCAGCACAAAAAAAAAAAAGAGAAACCAAACTCACCACAAATATAATGCATGGGAGCAGTTTTTTATCAAAATAAGATGCAAGAGACCATCTGCAAGGTGTGCATCAGCCACTAAACCATCAGGTGCTCTTTCATTCCGGCAAGAGATGACAGCAGCACCTACACTAAGGAATCGTCCTCTAGTTTTCAGCCATTTTGACTTCTTCATGCCTGAGCATGGTGCACAGCAGATTTTACAATCAGCTCGACAAATTACTTGCTCATTTTTTCTCTTCAGATTCAAGTTATCATCCTTTAAATCTGGATCTGTTTTCTCAGACTTGACATCCAAGTATGATATTTCCGCCTCATATGATCTGAAATAATAATTCATAAACCATTAATGGTGCAATGATTTTAGTACAAAAGCAGGCATAACGTCAAAAGCCATATCAAGCATGTCATAGATTTGATAAAAGATTATGTTTCTGTATGCTGTTCTAATTCTCCAAAATCGTGATTTGTACACTACTTCTTTGAGGATAAATCATAAATATAATACAAATGGCAGAGTCATTAGATATAATTGTATGACAGAGGTCAGTGCCATAACTCTAAAATTTTCTATGCAATCCTTGTTCACCAATGGGGGAGAGTAGGGGGGAGGGATATCATTAGGGAGGTGACAAGTCAAAAGACACAAAACTTGAGCTTGGATTCTAGCTAGTTTATTAAGTGAGCTAATGACAACTTTTAAAAAAACCACCTGTGTCTGAGAAAGGCTTTCGTCCCTGCAAAGTCATAACGATGTGGACCCATCCAGCGATATTTCTCACTCTCTGTGATCACATCCCCATAAAATCCATACCTGCAAGATCCACTTTGAGTGTTAGTATGCAATTCAACAATCTCTAATAACAATATAACATAAAATGTCAAACAGCATAAACAAATAATATGAAGCAACAACACCTCTTTAACACAACTCGACCAAACCTATAATATATATATAAGACAAAGACATGCACATAGTATGTACTAAATCTATGCAAGTGACTAAGTGAGTGTTTCTGGCCGGATAATTGTATTGAAGAAATTATGAACAATTGAGCACAGTAAAAGGAGTAAAAATTATGACAAATGCATATTCTACGAGGAGCCTAAACCGGTAAGCTCTTTCTTCAAGTGCAATTTTTTTTTTAGTTGAAAATTAGCAGTGTCTAGGCTTCTATGAAGAGTGAGATTTGATTGTTCTAAATCCCACTGGATGAACGCAACAGTTTGCCTTTTAACAGATATAAATAGAGTGAAGTAAAGAACAAAGCAAATTCATTTCTACCATCTTAACTGAACTGAACATGATGCAAATCTTAAACAGGGCAACTTATCACTAGGACTTCAAGTAATTATTACTTACCCAACAAAAGAGGATGTGTAGTGTACAGAGGGTTCAATATGTGAGTTCATAGTTGCTTTCCACTTAACAACTTGAGCTATATCAAGACCAATTCTTTTCCCAAGGACAATGTGCAATGCTGATGTAATTGGATCTCTCGCTCCTGTTGTACTGTACAAAAAGTGAAGCACACAGTTTCAATCATATTATAGCCTTTAGCAAACATGCTAAGATGATGGAACAACTAGGATCTTCTAATGACCTCAAATTATAATAGTTTCCAACTATACACAAACACCTCTTATTTACACATAGTGTATGCAATTGCATATTACATACGATCATATAACTTGCTGCATATGAATTAGTGGGAACCCAGTGTAGATTGGCTCGACCAAAATCTGGACAGACAATTAGTCAACTCATAGGGACCACTGGATCAGCAGTCAGCATTCAACATCTAGGAACCAGATTTACTAGGCTGGGGTGAGTTTATGTGTTCAAAAGGGATAAGCTGAGAAGTGATAAACCTGGACTGCACATGCACAATCTAGATCACAATCACCCCATTCAAAGCTCGAATAAACAGTAAAATAGCTTGCTAGGTTGATTCCTTGGAAGGTGGAAACAGACCTAGGACTCTAGGAGTGCCCCGCCAGACTAGTACTATAAAGTTATAGAAAAAAAAAAATGGATAAGGCAGAGATGAATTTCCAAAATGGATGGGGAAAAGGAGTTATTGACACTTTGCTGTAACACTTACCAAATCACAATAGCATCAGTTGAACCAGCAGGAATGAGCCCGAATCTGAACCATTCATGAGGGAAAGAAAATTCAACATCTTCATCAGCTGAAATATATAGCAGAAAGTGATCAGAGAATTGACCTTTAAAAAGTTCTGCAAAGAACTAAAGCACTTGTGCACTACAGCACAAAAAAATACAGAGTAACTTAACATGGAGGTCCTAGTCAGCATGATGCAACTCTAGAGTATGTGCTTAGGTGTAAACCAACCTGTGCTAGATGCAACATCTTCAGTTTCTGCAAATTTCAAGACAAATTCATTAACAAAGAAAACATTTAAATAATTGGACCAAGCCAACTATTGTGATAAATCATTACATTAACATGACTACTTTGGCACATACTGGAACTTGGGAATCCATTATGTCTTGAAGTAGGAAGCAGAGGGAACTGGTCTTCATTCGGGTAAAAAATACCTGCATCAATGTCACTTGGATCAGGAGCCGAAGCACTTGCATCTTCACCTGGAGAAGCCAAAAAATCTGGAGGAATTGGGGGATACTTGGTCTTGAATCTTGAAGTAAGAAGCCCATTGAGGATTTCATTGAATAGGCCATCACCACCCTGCAACCAGTTAATGAAACTCCGAGTTAATTCAGGGAAGAAAAGAGAGCCCCATTAACACATATCTATAACAGGTTAAAAAAAATCATCAACCTAAATGTGCTAGAATGAATAGTAAATAGAAGAATTATTGCATTTTTATTTGTTAGCAAGAGAAATAAAATAAAACAAAATGTGTTTGGTAAACACTCCCAAAGAAAGAGAAATGATCCTCATAAACACCAAAATGACTGCAATACAGAGTCACATAAGCTTAGTTAAACTGAAGGACTAAGGAAGGTAAGTGAGATAAATTTACTGAAGTGAATATTGACTAATTGATATGAAAATACTCTGCCTCAAAGGGGGAACTTAACTCAAAAGGTTTTACATGAAGTTTGGGTTGTACAGATTATAAGAACCATAAACTCGAGAATTACGGAGTATCACACATTATAATATGTCTAGATTTTTCTTTGTAAAATAAGTAATGAACTCTTATAACAACTCAACATGTTACTCAAAAGTCACAAACTCTTTTATCAAAGTACCAAGTAAGAGTCTCCCCATCTTTTAAAGTGTCAGCAGGTCGACGGTCTCTAGGATTTCCATACAATGGTACAAAAATATAAGGTTTCCTACAGATTATTTAAAAAGACTCGAGTGGAAGATGAATGAATCACACAACTTACAACAGCGACAATACCGTCATATGAATTCAGTTCTCGGTTTCTCATAGATGACACTACATCAAAAGCATGTCCAGCCCTTTCTGTAACTGTTACCTAGCACATGGAATATACAAGAAAAATAATTAGCAGAAAAACAAACTGCCATTTTTAAATGACTCAACGTAAAGTGTCTTGTAGTGCATCTAGCTAAGATATCTTCCCGACATAAAAAGAATATGGCAACAGACAAATTCATAATTGAGAATGCCTGTATCATCTACACATCTTTCACCGCTCAAGATTGGGGTCAATATACCTTTCTTTTAATGTGGCTAGACATAACAAAAGCATACAAAAAGATGTTACATCCAAATTACTGCATGATAATTGCAGCACCAGAGTACCGAACACCCAGCCCCAACCATCCTTCATTCCACCTCAAACAATATAAAAAAAAATGAGCAGGACATATAGAAGAAGAATACAAAGAGCAAACAACGACAGCAACAGAGGAGAATAAAGGTTGAGTAGGGGGGAAGGAGAAAATAAAGGAAGAAAAAAAGAAAGGGAAGACTGTAAGAGAGGGGTTGGAGATAAGTGTTGGAAAGCAAACCAGGATATTAAAAGGTTTAAGTAGAATGATGATAAAATGACATAAATGAAATATATCCAATCACTATTACACCAACATTGAAACAACAACAAAGCCTTGATTCCAAAAGAATAGAACAATCATCAACAGAGTTTGTCAGAGATTAGTATGTCGAGTAACAGATTAGCAGTTAGTTAACAAAGAAATTACAAGACATACCTGAGCCCGGACTTTGGAGCGAGTAAATATAGGAGCAACAGCTCCCCAAATCTTTTGACCATTACCTTTACCACTCTTAGGATTGACAAAGACCTAGCCAATTACAAAACATCATGTTAGTTTACAACCTTAAGTGACTGATTCACTTATTGGTAAGCCAAATATGTAAAGAAAAGATTACCAATAGACTCTTAGGTCTTCCAACTTGCATGTGTAGACAAAACTGTATTTTTTTAACAAACGATTGACATACAAGCAGATCAGTGTGACCAAAGGTGTAGTCCACCAATAGCCAAAGAGATGGTTTGGTCTTTGATCTCTGCATAGCATGAACCACAAAACGATGCATCTGCACAAAATATAAAGATATATATATATATCCTGAAAGGATGGATGATGACCAACATATGAAAAAAAAGGAAAGGATAGGAAAAATGAAGAAGTAACCTCGGAATGGTGATGCCTGAAGCAGCAAGTAGCGGATTGATGGATGGAGCCCCAATCAGCTAAATCAGCAGCATAAATATCGGAAATGTATACATTAACGGCACTATCGGATTGAAATTTGGAGTTAAAACAACATGATTTATCCTGTTAGTTAATGAATGTATCATCATAGTGATCATAGAAAAAGCAAAAGTGATGTAACCACCCAAGCCCAAAGGGAGGAGCATTGTTACAATTAATTAAAAGCAATCATCTTTAAATATCCACTATTCCTAACCCTAAAAATGCCAACGATTACCCAAATTTAACACCAAACTAATGGATATTCAATGAGAATATACGAATTCTTGCTACAAAAAAAATAATGCGATAATTGAATTTTTGCAAAGATATAAATCAGAATATTAAAATTAAATTACAGAAATACGAATCATACATGATGATGATGGGATTCTGCAGGTGTCCAAGATAAGGAAGTTGAATCAATACACAGATTGACTTCACCGACATGATCCAGTAATACTATGGACCTCAAATTACATTGTTCCCCATTACTTATGATATCATTATCATTATTAACGGTTGAATTTTCTGCAATTAAACCCTTTTCTCCTCTCTCCATTCCTATTCTTTTCCCAGAGCACTCAATATCATACAATTCAAATTGAATATCAAGAGTGACTATTCAATTACTAAATTCCATCAGAATTCTATAAGACTTTGCCAATTTATGATGATGGATTATTTACTTTAACTATTCCCATTTTGCAACAATAAGGCGTTCCAACTATTGGAATTTCCTAACTACAAAATTGCCCTAAATAAAGCAAAAAAAAATTTTTTTAGCTCTATTCCAATAATATTTGTAGGTGCAGTGGTGTCTAAGATTACCGAGTATATTTGATAGGGAGTACTCGTATAGTTGCGTTTGAACCCCTAACAATACATAATTGGCGGAGGTTTCGAATTTAATTACTCAGAATTGACAATTGGTAGGGGTTTCAAATTTAATTACTCAGAATCAACCTCATGATTTCATCGAATCAGAAGAAAAGTTTTAACCAACTACGTTATCCCTCACTCTCATTGTCAATATTTAATTTGCCAATTAAATTGAACATGTTGAGCCAGTGATCGATGAAAGTGAACCCCTTAGCAAACCTCCATATTCTTTTTTTCTTTTTGTTTGGTGCAACGGAACCACAAGTACGAAACTCATAATTGATCTCAAAATCTTATGAAACAAAAACATGCTTTAACTTATTGCGTTATCTCTTACCCTCAACTCACCTCCGGATCTCACTTACCCATATAGAATTCATATCTGAGATGTTCATAAGCCTTCATGTTATTATGAATGAGTACACCATGGGATATAACCTCCTTCAAAAAATATATTTACACTATATTTGTTTACTTTCTATTAAAAGAGCTTTATAGACAACATTGCACATTTTTGTATGAACTTCAATCATTTGTTTTAATATGAATGTATTCAAACAAGTACATGATAATGTTTTACAATTTCAAACATACAAAAATCGACAGGGGTAGGGAGGGGGTAGAGATAGTATAAGTAATTACTTCGTATCATCTAATGTTTAGACGACTTCCTCCTCCCCAACAGGCCAAAAAAAGTGAAGGGGCCTCCTTATACAATGCAACTAAAAGAACATGAATCCCAAATTCTTGTAATATACATTACAGAAACTGTAATGTATCTATAAGCTGCATATTTCAGCTTTTCCTAAGGATTACTTGCAGTTTGAGGTGTGATAGTGAAAACCTCCACGCCTTCCATGGTTGGAGATCTAACAGAGTACTGAAATGTCCATCCATAGCATGCACCTGCATGCACTCCATTCTTGCTCACCGCGAAAACAGCTCCAACAAACCTGGGAAACTTTCTTGCAATTCTGGATATCGCGTCCCCAACAGCAAGTTTGGGCTCCATTCCACGCCTCATACTCTCAACAACTTGGTAACTGTTCATTAAAACAAAATAGGATAATGGGTTGTGATTTCTGTTTAACTGACTTCATATTATGAGCGAGTTAAGTGGCCATTTGACGTACAGATCCTTTGACAAAGGTGTGCACCAAATCGACAAGAGAAAGCGGTTAAAGCAATCCTAGAACAAGTTTCTAGTAACTACTAAGTAGTAACTCCTATGTGATTCTGGACTCCTACAATTAAGCAGCAAGCTCTGTAAACTAACCATGGAAGGAAGCGCATCATGATATCACCATCTCCAGTAGCCCCGCAGGCACCAACTTCATCATCAGCATATGACGAAGACCCTGGAATAGGACCATCACCAACCCTGGTTCCAATGGCATAACCTTGTCAGCATGCAATTAAAACAAGCATACTAAGGGAACCCAGAGTTGTCCTTCAGCTGAATAAAATACTGAAGGCTTGTACTGCATTAAAGTTCAAATTATGAGACGCAACAGATAATAGCCACAACATTAACAAGAAGATTTGCAAAGAAAAAGCAGGGACTCCATTATTCATATCAATTAAAAGAGGTGTGGGTTGTTACAAGGGGAAAATTCTGAGATTGTAAACCAACTTCCACTATTCCACCTCTCAATTCTTAATGAGAGCAATTGGGAGAGTGAGATTTTTAGATTAACTTCACAGTCTCAAGAGTAATTAGGGTAAATAAAGCATTAGTTTTTTTTTTCCTTACTCTTTTCCGCCCTCAGCAAGTTATATATAATAAGGATTACCTGCCAGGGATCTTAAAAGTTGCTCCATTAGTAGAAGTACCAACTGCAACATGTCCCATCTATAATAGATAAAGATGTTAAGAAAATCTTATCATAAAACATACTGGATCAGAAGGCATTAGGCATAGGATACGAAAGAAAAGCTGACCTTATCAATAACAGCCATTGAAATTGTGTCATGATTGTGGATGTTAATAGGCGAGCTCGTAGTTGTTTCTACCAGCTCTAAAATAGAGCAAGAATTTTCTCCAAAACCAATATCTTCCTTTGGATGATAAGGACCACAACTATTTGAAGGGAAAATGTTCTTGCGAAAATTGGGCTGGCAGTCATTCTCTTTCCACTTAATCCACGTGTGCAGTGACTCATCAGAGCTAAGGTTCATAGGTCCTGGAAGACCCATTGAAATGGCAAACAGTGATGCTTGCTCGCCAACAAGCAAAGTATGGTCAGTGTATTCCATCACTAATCTAGCAGCTGTGATTCCATCTTTCACATACCTCATGGCAGCAACTGCACCAATCTCCATAGTTGCCTGTGCAATGCTTTAGGAAAAAGGAAAGAACGGATTTTTACAGGATGCAGAGAAATTATAACAGGAAGCTAGAATCAGCTCTATTACCCCATTCATGACCAGCGCATCGAGCGTTGTTTCTCCATTCTCATCAGGACTACCACCAGGTCCAACTGTCGGAAACATGTGAAAACATTTAAACGACACCGACAGAGACAAAAGAGTCAAATTTATAGTCCATATATACATTAAGAAAGTTACAAGTGCAATGTAACAATATTCGGAATCAGGGGTCTACATAAATGTGAGCACAGTGTTGATTGGACTGTGTGAGGCAGGGCAGAAAGTAGATAGTAAATAGTGAGATGGATATAAACTATAGAGTATGTAGCGTTGGTGAAGGACCGGGACTAAAGGATGCAAAGTGATCCAGTTTGTCATACTATACATAGTATACGAATATAGCAGTTGGCGGAGTTGAGGTTGACGTTGTATTCCCAAAAGAACACAAAGTAGTGGGATTTAAGAGTGAATAATTGTCAGTGCAGACCAGAAGCATAAATCCATAATTAGAGAGAATTTATAGCCCTGGTGTTGAAGTAGGGGTTTTGTTAATTAATTGTGTTGCTCAAACCTTATGTTACCCACCACAACATTTAACTCCGATCCACAGCATCAAAGATAGATTTCCCAAGTTTATGACATTGTTACAAAACAAATATGACTAATGATATATAATGACATCTGAAACTTTGGCATTCCCTAAAAAACAACAACAGCAGCTTAAATTTTAAATGGTAAAGGACATATAAGACAAAATACAAAAGTTTTGATACCTGTAGTATCACATCGGAGTAATTCACAAGCAGAACAACCTTGAACAACAGCATCAACCGCTGACAATCCTCCATCAACAGCTGTCCAAGCACTTTTAACGGCTTCTTTAAACCCCCATGTGCTTACTACTATTGGGTATACCTCTACTTTATTTGCCGCTACCTATTATCACAAACAATCAAACCCCAATATTAATTAATTATGATCTATAAAATTGCCATAACCCCATCAAATTTGAGCAGTAATTATTACCGTTACGATTAATATGACTGTCATCAACGACTTAATTTGCGCCCACGCCATTTGACTTATCCAGGGACCGGAGAGGGACTATGTCTCTTTGCCGGGTGGAACGAACAAGGGACTTGCCGTTTATTTATTCGTCTAAACTCTACTAATCATTGGGTGATTTTTAATTAAAATGACTTGTTTAATGTGATTTGTATAAATAGTAAATAAATATTTTCGTATATAGGTTGGAAACCTTTATTATCATGCTACCCCTTGAAATTCATATAAAAAGACGACTTTACCCCTAAATTTTTAACATATTACCTTAAAATGTCAGCAATTTCAATGTGATTTACTGGTCATCCCTCGTCAATTAACACAATTCTTTAATTTACTTACCTGGAAATGTTATTTGATTTGCTAATTCTTTGATAATAAAGACACTCTACATATACAACCAACTCAACCACACATAATAAACATGTTTATGAATCATGAATCATTATTTTCTTCTTTAGTATCATTCTTGCTTAAACTAAATTTATAATTTTGAAATGATTCACAATTGTGAGCACTCTATGTGATGTTAAATTAATCGTTTCCGAAATAAAGTGACTTACTTACAACCATTCCTAGAAGTCCCCAATTTGAGTATCCACTTTATAATCATTCCATGAACAACTTCGCATGTCCAACTTATCTCGAAAGATGATATTTCTTGCTCTCCCGATGTTGTGTTATTAGCTTTTTAGTCGATTTCAATTGTCTCGAGGTCTTTCCGTGATTTAATGATCAATATGTAAAATTATGGGCTACAATTTTTTGAGGTTCCCAAAACCTAAAGTAAGCATGACTTATAGCCTTCATTTCCGACTTTTTAAAAGACCTTCTGGGGCTCTGTCTCTTTTTCTCCCCAGATTTCACTCACTTTTATTATAACATTGAGATGACTCATTACCGTTTTTAACATCTAAAAATTTAATAATTTATTATATCTTCTCTTTAAAGGATTCCCAAAAGGACAAGAATAATCAAAAAAAATAAAAAAGAAGAAGAAGAAAAGGACACGCTCATCTTTTTGGTTATTTGAACCCCGACAAGTTGTCTAAGGGTCCTCTTTTGACTTTAAGGCAACATGTAAAACTTTCAAGAATACTTTTCCAAGGATCCTGGAACTCTTGAATATTATGAATAGCGTTTGTTTTGTGTTTTTGTGTTTTATCCCTATACATCTCTCATGTGTTGTTGGTGATCCTAGGAAGGTCATCTTGGTTTCAGTCTCTAAAAATATCCTTCCTCTTTAGCCAATTTTCGAAAAATGATGCAAAAGTTTTTCGGCTTTTTTCAGCCTCATCTTATGACATTTTAAACCCAGAAAAGCTACTTTGATCATCAAGCACAATGTAAAATTTTTGGCAAATCTTTTAAGAACATCGGAACCTTGAAAAGTGTGAATTATATAAACTTCGTTTTCAGCTTTTGAGGGTTTTCCCAAGTTTTCACTCTACTTTTTACCAAGTGTAGTAGGTGATATTCATATTGGAACGACTCACATTCAACTCAATTTTAGCCTAATATTACTCTGTAAATTGCATATTCAAGTCAAGCCCGAAAGAGGACTTCCTAATTAAATGTTTTTATTTTTTAATCCACACGGGTGCAAAGTTTAGCTACAAAAGCAATTTGTTACGAGCAGTTATCTACGAGAAAGTATAGATACAAAGCAGCGTTGACCCAGATAAGGATAGTTTTGTAATTTCATATAATTTTTAAAGTTAAAAACATATAATTTTAAGCCACAATATATATTTTTCAAGTCACGAAAATAAAATTAAATTCAAGTCACATGATCCCAAGTGGGCATGTGGCATTTGTAAACAAAGGT
Source organism: Suaeda aralocaspica (assembly GCA_016808085.1). Lineage (NCBI taxonomy): Eukaryota > Viridiplantae > Streptophyta > Magnoliopsida > Caryophyllales > Amaranthaceae > Suaeda > Suaeda aralocaspica. The sequence goes on from PYUH01000016.1 coordinate 298,465, forward strand.
TAGATGAAATGTCAATTGGTCTATGATATATGATTTCAAGTAAATAAAAAACACAACTTTACAGTGAGTCACATATACTATTTATATATCACACCTCGTTATTCGGATATAAAACATCATCTCATAAAATGAATTCTAATTTTGTAGTTTTACAAGTTTTTTTTTTTAATAGTAACATATTTTAATTTAATTTTAGAAATTAATATCGTGTATTTTTATAAAACTTTTCGGTCATAAATATGTAGGTTTAGAAGTCACAAGTTATAACTATTTGGCAAAAAAGAATTCACAAGTTAGACGACATGATAAGAAGAGAACAGTCTGGCGCGAAAAAGCAGCCAATGAGAGTGACGCACGTCTGAAAGGTAAGCGACGACGTTTTAGTGATGGTGTTTAGTGTTTACGTAATTGGGGTGGTTACTTGGGTTGACTCTTCAAATCCATGAATGCGGGATTGATTCCTGATTCCTCTATCAAAATTAATCACAGTGCTCCTTTTTCCTTTTCTCCTTTATTCCCCAAATAATTAATACAGCGTAACGATTCACCAGCTAATCCTCAATATCAAACAATTAAGGGGTAAATTATAATTATTGATGATTAAATTGTTCATCATTCAATGTTATTTATGTTCAGATGAAATTGTGATATATATGCATGTTTGTTGGTGCTGGATTCCTGCTATTTTTAGGTTTAGATTTAGTACTGTTTTGATAAACAATAATGGATGTTTGATTCAACGAATTAGTTGGAGTGGTTTGCAGCTTTAGGGTTGCAGACCAACCCGGATGTTACTAACTGCCCCTACCTAACCTAAGATTAAGTATTAACATTTGTGTTGGTTACCGACTCATAGAGTGCCAGGAACGAATTGGAATGGCATCTTAATGTTTCGTTACTGTGTTGACAGCTTCAGCTAATGCCCTCCATGATATCTCCTCAGTGGCAGGACAAGGCCAATGGATTTTTTTCTGCTTCAGGTTGATTATCTTTTGTTTAACATTTGTAATTTGTAATTTGTAATTTGTAATTATATATAATTCCAATTCTTTTACTATACAAACTTAGGGGTTAAGCTTAAGGAAGCAGGGAGCCACGCTGGGTCTTTTGCCAAGGATGCTAAAGAACGTGTTGGGTCTGTGTTTAAGAGTAAGTGGTCAGTCTTCCAGCAACCCGCTACCAAGCATGCTGTACAGGAGCGCTTTCTTACAGCTGCTGCTTCAACTACCGTGCTTTTAAGGAAGGGATTCTCTGACACTAAAGACAAAGTTGCTGTTGGAAAGACTAAAGTCGAGCAGGTTTCATTTATCTTCAATTTCTCATTTTAAACTTTTATTTTAATAATGATCTCACTAATTCAAGTTTCTTCAGGTGGCTAAGAAAACTGCTCAAACTAGTAAATCCTTAATGTCAGATATTGAAAGGTGGCACAAGGTATTACTTTCTTGTTACTATTTGGTCTCTTTTTCATTGAGGTGAGGCTCAACTTCTTCTTTAACTTCTGCTCTTCCTCTGTTTTCAGGGTGTTGCTAGCAGTGATGGTATGTTTTATGTCAATTCAATTGAGGTTCACTATAAAAATTATCATACGGTTAATCTTTTGTTGCAGATACATATTTCACTTACTTTTTCCCTTCACAAACGAACCTCTATTCTGAATAATGTTTTCTAGTTCTCGTCATGTTTTTGACACCCAAAATTACTCTTTTACATGTCATTGATGTTTGTGTACCTGATCTGTCTCCAGTTTTTGGAGTTGCATTAGATGTTACTGTGCAGCAGCAGCAGTCAAGCAGGCCTATTCCTCAGATTTTAATCAGATGTGCAGATCATCTCATAGCATCAGGTTTGTTTTGAAATATTTAATTAAATTTATTCTTCTTGTTATGTTAGTTTTGCATCAAATGATAGGGCTGTGTATCTCCCCTTCTTTTGCATTTCAGGGCTTAGCACACCTTACTTGTTCAAAACAGAGGGAGACAACAAGGCTATTGAACAACTTGTTTCATTGTACAACCAAGGTTCAATTTCTCTCTGCTTCCTGTCACCATATATTGTACTGCCATTAAGGTTAACATATTGATATTTGAATTTCAGAGCCCAATGCATCGCCACCAGAATATTCAAATCCACTTGACATTGCTATCCTAGTTAAATGCTACCTTGCAAGTCTCCCTGAACCTATAACTACATTTGATCTCTATGATGAAATAAGAAGTGCTCGTTCAAGTATCCATGTCATAAGGAATGCGCTAAAGAAGCTTCCTACTGTTAATTACATGACCCTGGAGTTTGTTACTGCCCTCATGCTTCGTGTTAGTCAGAAATCAGTTCTCAACAAGGCATGAACCGAATAACTGTATTTTTCACATGCATTATTTGTTTACATGCCTGCTTTATATAACTTCTTGTGACTTTAGCTGATAATCCCCTGTCCAATTTTCATCTATAACCACCATTGCATTGTCTTTCTAATCTCTACAGATGGATGCTCAAAGTCTTTCGGAGGAATTGGCACCTCTTATTATCTGGCAGAAGGGGAGGAGGCCAGAAGTTTATAGGCAGTTCTGGCATCATGAAACCAAATTTCTCACTCGGAAGAAAAGTAATTTGGCTTCAAGGCCTCCTACATATGGCTCCTGGGATATGCTTGGTGAGTTGTCTGCTACTCTGCTTCCAGTTGGTAGTATCTTTAGATTTATCTGTTTTAAGTAGCAATCATTAAGTTAACGCAAGTAATTTGCTCAAAATAATCAGTTTTGACAATTCTTATTTGCAGGATGATACTTGTTCACTTTTGGTAATTAATACCACTTGAGTTTGTTCTAGTGTTGAAAATATTGGAGTTGGTGTTTTTAATTTAAGGTTTAAAAAAGAAAATGGGCAATTAACGTTTCATGTTTTGAAGACCTAGATGTGTAAACATATATGGCGTTGTTTCCCTGAACCATTGATGTTGATAGATTTTAACTATCTTTTAGTTTATAAGGCTAATGAGGCCAAGTCACTATTATCATCAGCTTATCATAATAGGTTTTTGGAAAAGTAAGTCTTGTTTCGTAAAAATAAATAAATGAATGACAAGAACAATGCCTGAAATTTGTTATTATTCCCATCAACAGTTTAAATCTTGCTTGCCAGCCTCATCCTTTTGGGATTCAGGCTGTCAACAGTCCTAGTGATGAGCTAATTCAAATGTGAGCTTTCAATACTACAAAATACTTCACTTCTGCTACATTTTTCTACATAATCTAAGGGCTGGCCGCCCGTGAGGTTACATACATTTAACTTCCTAAACCTAGTTCTTTTATATTTGTGTTTGAACAAAGACATGACTAATTTGATACTGAATATCATACATTCAGCAATGAATAGTTCTGATGGTTTCTTGCATGTTTTCCCTTTGTGTGTATTGCATATAGAGGAAAGTGACGATGAAGATGCATCATCCCCCATTTCTTTGGATGACGGAGTTCCCATCGATTATGCTGCGGTTGAGGTCATCCGATGCCTCATAGAGCACCATAACTCAATTTTTACCGATGCCAACGAAACAGTGTGGAGATGATATGTTGATGAAGATGTTTCGTGACACCACTTTGCATCAAGGGGGATTAAAAAAAAGGGGGATGGAATGATGGATTTGTGGATTGGTTAAGCTGTACATAATTAGTATTCATATTACTTCTCTAGCAGTAAGAACAAAAATCTTTTGTTTGATTAAGAGTGGATTCAAGAAACTACACATTAATCAAGCTTCATTTATGCTAAGAACTTTGTAATCCTTTTTTCATTATCTTTTTTACTGCTTTCATCTTCCCTCTCATTAATTTAGGCAGCAAGTACATAAAAGTTTCATGATCGCTCAAACCCTTTACAACCATAATTTTGTACTCCCAATATATGGCACTAATGGCAGTGGTAAAACATAAGGTAACTAATGAACCATTGGGTATACATCAATTTTTAAAAACAAATACTACGTAGAAGCTATCCAGATACGTGAAAACGAACATTGGATGTGAATGTAAATTGGAGTTCATACCTTTTACCATTTTTTCTTTTATTATTTGAGGCATGTTCCAAAAAGGTGCCAAGGGACAAGAAACAAAATTAAGAACACGTCTAAAGCTATGCTAAACTATATATAAGAATTTTACTGAATTAGCAAAAGAATTTATGTACAACAGCAAAAGGTGTATTTGCATACCCCACGAGGGACTCATACAATATGAACAAGAGGGAAACAATCTGCAAGTGTAGAAGCTTCTATCAACAAAAACTTGTATCTGACTCAACAAAAACCTGTATCTGTTTCAAATCTAGGTTGTGAGAAAACCTCATAATCAATGGGTCCTTCCACAACACGATCAACAGTCGGGACACCTGGCAAGATAGCTGACTGAAGCCCATCGCCACCAGAGGGCAACAGTTTATACATTACTAACACACCCAGGGTGAATATTGCTTGCAGCTTCATCATGTCTCCGTGGATTGAAAAGAAGAGAAGCATCGAGAGTAGATAAAGATCCACACAGAAACGCATGGTTGACAATACAGTATCCATTAACTTTCCATCATTACCAGCAGGAAATCCTCGAACTCGGTACACAAACAAGAAGTTGTACTTATCGACCATGTACCTGTAACCAAAGTATATAGCACCAACCGGAACGACGAGGGGAGCAAAGGAGGAATATATCATTGTAAGGGCAAATATTGTGAGGTTAAACGCATAATATAGTGCAAAGTCAAACTTCTGCTTAGGAACAGGTGAAGTTCCACTAATTGGATACTCCGCAAGATCATGACCCTGTAAATCAATCACATTCAGCCTTCCACCATTTCTAACTGCAGGCTCAAATGCTTCATCAGAGATCAAAGGTCTGCGAAGGGTATCAACTCCTCCACTTTCTAAAGGATAGTCTTCACTCTGTTCGGGAACTAATTGAAGCATGTCATTTTTCCGAAACTTTTGGAGATTCCTCTTTATCCATGGAATTGGGGCAAGCAAATCAAAGGATATGCCCAGAAAAGTGCAAGTAATCAGGAAAGCAAGGGATGAAAGACATGACTTTGAAAGGAAGGAGGCACTCATATACTGCTCTATCATCTTGCAGTCCTCCCCATCCAAATAACAGCGTCCCATGCTCAGGATAGTGCTCTCAAGAGAAGACTCAACTAAACCCCTTAACACTATCAGGTTTACCAAAAAAAAGCAAACCATTTTAATTAGTGCAGCCCTTTGTTCCCCTGAAATTGTCAAGTGTTTTTCAAACTTGGAGAGATAGGACAGAGCTGCTGGGATGAGTATATACATGCTCACAAACACAAGCACATTGGGCAAAAACTGAAGAAATATTGCTGTGATCCAACTAGAGCTTTGCAACCACGATAACCAAGATTTAGCATTATCCATGGCTTCTGCATTGATAATCCTTCCTGCCCTCTGTAAAGCAGAAATCACTGCTAAAGGAGAGCTGAAGAACAGCAACATCAGCAACAAAAGGGAGTTAACAAATATTCTCCTTAACTTCAATGAAAGTTTAGTGGAACCTAAATGGTTCCAATAAATATCTGTAGCCAATGGTGCTCTTTCAACTCTCCATTGATTCCTTTCCAACTGCAACTCAGTAAGAGAAAAGAAGCGCCCAATCCTCATTCGCTTTTCCGTCCTGAAATCCTGAACAGCCTTGTTCGCTGTATACACATCCTTAAAAACCACAAAAGCAACCCCAGCTCCTTGTCCTCGCCCTTCCTGATATGCTGCCACCTGAGACTCAAGATCAGCTCTCAACTCCTGCAATCTCCTCAACCTTTTCTCATCAGTACAACCCAATCTGTGACACACCTCACCCCACAAACGCATAACTTTCCCCCAAACACCATGTCCTTCCTCATAGCAATACTCATGATCCTCACCCACGCCGACACCAAACATAAAACGAGCATCCATCTTGGCCAGCAACTTAGAAATATCATCCCTAACCTTAACCAAATCGTCAACTAAATCATCCAAGTTACACAAATCCATAGGAACAATAACTTTAAAGACCTTGCCAGGGTACTTATACTGAAAATACTCCTCCAAAGGAGCCTTAAAAGTAGCCAAAGTCTTAGGCACAGCTTGGACCATAATGGTAAAAATGGCACTAGTAATGGCACTCGGATCACTGGGATTCCCATAACCATCTCTAAACCTAGTGAACTTCAACCACTCCTCAATCTTGAAAACACCTCTATGCACCAAATACACAATCCCAACCATGAAAACAAAATGAATCCACAAAGGAAACGAGCCTTTAGCAATATGAGATATAGTAGTCTTAGAAAACATGTCGTCCATAACAGCAGTACCACCATATATATTTACAAAAACAGCAAATAAAGCAACGATACAAGTAGCAGAAAGAGTGGCGAAAGTACCTCCTTCAATTACAAGGAATTGAGCAGCATCAGCCCCACAATGAAGAGCGATTTCACGAGCAGTAGCATGCCAAACTGCAAGAAGCTTTGACATGAGAGAGAATGGTCCTGGTATAGGGCGGTGATCGCTGCGGAGTTTAACTAGAAGGAAGATACAAAGACATGAAGCTGCTCCAATGGCGGATATGTTTATAAGGTATTGAATGTTACCGTACCATGTAAATTCGTCCAATGAAGGAACAGGAGGATATGCTGTCGACATTTGTTTCTAGTTTTCTCAATTTGTGGAATTTCGCAGATTAGGGTTTCGGATTCAATTCAAAACATTTGATCGCAAATATTGGGGATTTTTTTTTATGAAATTGGAGCGACGGATGGAAACAAGGTTTGAAGAGATCCAGTTCTTAATCATGTTAATTTTATATATATTCCAGTTCTAGTAGTTTAGAAATGATTGGTTTCCATGGTACCATTTTTTTACAAGTTAAACCACTCAAATGGTTGCTTCACTTTATTCCTTGCCTTCTTCACTTATATTGTGCAATTTCACTTACACCACACTAAGTGTTTCAATTATGATAAATACTAGGTTAATTTTCTATTTTATTGCGAATGGATTGTAGGAAATATTTATATTTTTTGGGTTAACTATTATTGAAACTTTTTTTTTTAACCTATTTGTTGCATAAGGTTAATTTTTTTCCGGGATATCAAGTTAAAATTTGTTAGAAACATATTATGTTTATATGGTAGCATTTTTGTAATTTTTGATGTAGTGTAAGGGTAATATTTTTAGGGGTATATAACATATATTTGAAACTTGTAGAATAAAAAGATGAAAATACCCCCAATATTTTTAGTTATGTTTCTAACAAATATTAACCAACAATTCTCCAATTTTTTTACCAGTATGTTGCCAAAAAAGCATACTCAATCAACCGGGTAATTTTGTCCCCTATTTTTTTTTATCAGTATGTTGCCAAAACTATTTTTTTTTTAATCAAATTATCGCTATGAGTATATATATATTTATCTATTTGATTAATGAGCCGTAAGATATCCGAGCTAACGAAGTACACATGATTTTTCTCCCTTTAATGTTAGGGAGCTATATGTGTGCCCAATAAAACGGATTGAAAACCACAATATCTAAAATCGATTTAACCGAATGAGGTATTATTAAAATAAAACAACATTTATGTGGTTGAATTCAAAGACAACAAGGGACGGAAATAGTTAGTACTAAAAGTGAGGAATAAAGGATTGATGGAGTGTGTAAGAAGAGGAATAATTGCGGAACAACATCACCGATGATAACATCAGTGGACAAAGTAATAATCAATTAAAACCTCAAAATAACACCTTAATTCTCTTTAAACCTCAACCTTGTTCGAATTCCAGTTCAACCGGAACAAAAAGAATGGTGAAAGCAATAAGGGTGCACCAACTTGGTGGCGCTGAGGTTCTTTCTTTGTCCTTAGTTATTGACTGCATGCATTCTACCTGAGGTTCTGCATATTTTCCTGATTTTGCATTACCATAAATTTATCAATTACCATATTTTGGATTTGTTAGGGTTATGCGCATCCTGATTCATAAGCCCCACTTGTATCCAACACTTCAATTCACTATAAACTCCTTCATGTCGTGTCGTGTCGTGTCATATATGATTGTTGCAAAATCAATTTTAATTTGAGGAATTCTCCAAACGAGTCCCTGGATGATCACTTAACATTTGCCCTCATTCCCCAATGACCATGCTTTCATCTTTTATTTGCGAATTCATCTGTGGCTCTACTTATGAAAGGGTTGTTGATTTTTGGCTTAACTTGATGCTGCTAATGCTTGTAGGTACTGAAATGGGAGGATGTGCAAGTAGGAGAGCCCAATGAAGGTGAAATCCGTGTCAGAAACAAAGCTATTGGCCTTAATTTTATCGATATTTACTTCCGCAAGGGAGTCTATAAGGCTCCTACCATGCCCTTCATTCCAGGTTAAGCGTCCTTGTGATTTCATTTCATTCCATTCACTTCTCCAGGTTTCTACTTTTAGTGAGTAATGACCATATACTATGAAGTTATGTTAAGGGTTTGCATCCTTTATCAAATAATTGATATTTATACATTTGGAAATTATCTGTGACATGTTCTACTGTGCCCATTCTTGTGTCTGAATCACTACTTCCGTTTTATTTCCTTTCTGTCGCATGTTCTACTAGGTATGGAAGCAGTTGGGGAGGTGGTTTCTGTGGGGCCTGGTTTAACTGGTAGGCAGGTGGGAGATCTTGTTGCTTATGCTGGTAATCCGATGGGTTCATATTCAGAAGAGCAGATCCTTCCTGCTAACAGAGTTGTCCCTATACCACCTTCTATTGATCCTATCACTGCTGCATCTGTCATGCTGAAGGGAATGACAGTGCATTATTTGGTTCGACGTTCCTTCAAGGTAAGCTGCATCCTCATCTATTTACTTGATTATAGATATAGCTTACTATTATGTTTTTTTATGAAAAGTACTTTTTTAAAAGAGATTAATTTTGCTACTCATTATTGAAATTGAAATTTTTGAATACTAAGTGGAAAGTTATAAGCATATTGTCTCTACTTCCATTTTATAAATCATAGGTTGAAGCTGGACACACTGTTCTAGTTCATGCGGCTGCGGGAGGAGTAGGTTCTCTATTATGCCAATGGGCAAATGCCCTTGGGGCTACTGTTATTGGTACTGTCTCAACAAAACAGAAAGCACTTCAAGCCATAGAGGATGGTTGCCACCATGTAATAATTTACAAGGAAGAAGATTTTGTGTCTCGTGTTAATGACATTACAGCTGGCCAAGGGGTAGAAGTTGTCTATGATTCTGTTGGAAAAGACACATTTCAGGTAATGTTGAATCTATCCTATCTATACATCTTCATTCATTGTGAAATTCTTAATATCTTCATCTTGAATCTATCCTATCTATACATCTTCACCGTTCTGCTTTTGATAGAGGAAATACCCAATTCTAGTGTAATGTTTATCTTCACCATGTTGTTGCTTACAATATTCATCAACATTGGACCCTATTTTACATAAAGTGGTTGTTATTGCTAAATCCTAGCTAATTTTAACTCATACAAAGATCAAGTTTTGACTGGCGTGTGTGTATGTGTTGTTTGCTGCGGTTGTCATCAATACATATACAACTAGCATGTATTCCCGGTTTTCCCACATGATTTGGTGGGTTCTTTGTGTCCTTGCTAAAAAGTGTAGTTTCATTCTAATGGTTTTGGTAGAACCTGACATACGAAGGAATTTGTCCATGTGTAGATAAGTATTCTTAACATATCAATGTCATAATCTCAGGGATCACTGGATTGCTTGAAACTCCGGGGACATATGGTTCTGTATGGTCAGTCATCAGGCACTGTAGATCACGTTCCGCTGTCAGCGCTAGCAGTGAAGTCCCTTTCAATTACAAGACCTACTCTTATGCATTACACCATGACACGAGATGAGCTTCTAGAATCTGCTGGAGAATTATTTGCAAATGTTGCTTCAGGTGTTTTGCGAGTTCGTGCTAATCACAAGTTTCTGCTGTCACAGGCAGCTGAGGCTCAAACAGCTCTTGAGAACCGGCAAACGACTGGATCGGTTGTGCTGATACCAGATGCTTCGCTATGACATCATACTTGGTAGTTTCAAGAAGATTTGACGGGAGTTTGTAATGTGTTATGTACAAGGAAAATGTAGGAAGAGTGTTTTGTTATCATATAATTAATAAAGATCTTGTAGGTTGCTACTGGTATAGCCATATAGATCAATATCATCATGTTCAACCAAATGCTGTGCCTTTGATGCTCACTTGTAGTCTGTTTGCTTTAAGTTATGTGCTCATGGAGTGATAAATAATGGATATATTACCAAGAATTGGATTTGCTCATCTTTGATATTTACACATTATATTTGCAATTATGTGCCAGAATTGTGAAGCTTCCAAGTTCCTAAACTTACCACTTGAAAGCAGCATAACTCTATCCAGGGTTTACAATGGTACGCATCACAAAATGATGGAGTTTTGAACACAAAGCTTCCAAAGTGGCCAAGTAAATGCACTGAACATTAATATTTATTCAGCAAGAAATTACAGATAGCTCATAGCAAGGGGTAATCTCCAATCAACAGAAACCAACCATCAAGCCGATTTAGTTATATAAGCTTCATCCATCTTAAAGGTTTCAGCAGACTGTAGGGGAAAAGTTACATGTTACGGAAAACATATGAAAAGTTAAGCATGTTATAATGTCAGGATAATTTGTATTACTCGATTTATGTGTTATTTTGTTGGATCAGATCATGTTCTTAAATTTACATCTATAACTTAGACTAGACAGTTTATATTTTATAGAATTGAATTTGTGTATGCAATTCCGTTTAGTGCTAAGTCTCATCGTCGTGGTGTATGCAAATCTCATGGAGGCATGTCCATGGCCAAAATTACTCTTGTAGCCCCCAACGGTAATGTTCTCATGCATGATGAGGCTGAGTTTTGTTCGGATCTTCACTTTGTCCCGCCCTTTTCCTTTCATTGCTGACCCTGATACTATGGTGTATCACAGAACTCCATCGTCTCTTGAGGACTTTTTGTATTGTAAAACTTCTGATTTTGTCTTCAGAAAGACATCATCAGGTAGTGAGGCATTTTCTAAGGAAAATGTAGCTCTTTCCATTCTCAAATCCAAACTTGTAGGACTCTACCTCTACTCTTCAAAGCTTCTGTTTCCTTTGCTCCGTAAAATTGAGGAAATTTGTAGGCAAAATGACAAGGAGTTGGAAATTGTGGTCATATATATTCCTAGTTTTTATTGCCAAGATCCGTGGAAGTATCCTGAGTTTTTCAGCACTGTTTGAGCCAAGCAGAATATTTCTTGGTGGGTAGCGCCTTATAACAATTCTGCCTCTATGGCATTCACGGATTCGTTGAAGGGAGAGAAGGCGATCATATTGGGTCCCAATGACTTGTATGTTGATACTTGTGGAGCAGAACTAATGCGGATCTATGGAATTACTGCATATCCCTTCACAGTAAAGCGCATTGTCCAGAAAACTTTGGAAGAGCTAAGCAAAGTCACCCTAGAGTCATTCTTGGAGATGTTTAACTTGCGTTTTGAGCATCATCATATACGGAAGAATGTTCTTTTTTATTTTGATAATCCATCCCGAATTAATCCTATTGTTTATAATGCTTACACACGTTTCACTAGTGATACGGATGTTGTTATACTTAGCCTGCTCCCTATTTAATTCTAATTCAATAGTAGTTACTGAACCCAGAGAAGATGGCTCTAGAGGAGTAAGAGGTAAAATATCTTGGCTTAAGAGCTATCATCACTTATTTCCTACTATTATTGCATTTGGGAAAGATGGCAGAATATGTTCAGTATTTGCTCATCATCTTCCATCTTCTCAAGGGGTTAAATCTTGGCCAGTCAAGGGTGATTTGTTTGAAGAGGTGTCATCTATTTTGGTCGACTACTTAGAAAGTAATGATGAATATGTACGCGATCCACTAGATGTTGATTATGGCTGGGAGGAATTGCAGGAGTTGAGGCAAAGTTGGATGTCATAGGACTTTACATTTTGGTGTTTCAGATGGAAAAGATGAGGCAAGGTATTAAAGTTTGGTTGCGCAAATTAGGAGTTTCAGCTTTGTCAATGTCTTGATGATTTTTGGAGTTTATTCAGTCTTACTTCTTTGTTGAGTTTGTGTATTTCCTTTGACTTAACTACTTGTAGCCTTTCTGCACTTCTATTTATTCATTTATTTTTGCCAATAATATTTAAGCTCCGATATACATTTTGTAAACTGTTTGAATACACAATAATATTTAAGCTTCGATTTGCATTTTGCAAATTATTCGAATACGCAAATCTTTAACAAGAACAACTAATGCAGCATAACTAAGTTCACATGCAGTTCAGGCATGTCATCAGAATATGTGAATCTGCATCACCACACCACTGCTCTTAGCTTCAAAACACCCAACTTTCAATATGTTGACAAGTCATCAGATCCCGAAAGCAATAAACTTCAGCAATTGTTTTATTGTCAATTAACCACCATCAAGAGCACAAGCTTAACTAGACTTGAAATGTCATTACCAATTTGAACCACCATCTGAATCACGAGATTGATACAAATCATTTGGCTTTGAAATGTTGACATCTTCAAACTCATGATCATCTGGATGTGACAAGAAATAAGCACACAAGTATTAGCCATGAACCAACTAAAAACATTGATTGCATCTTATATACTCCAGGGTAATAAAGATAGTGCATGTTCTAAATTGCTAGAAACTATTTTTCCCTGAGGGAGTGTTGGTTGAAGAAGAGGGAGGGGGAAACCAACTACTGTACAAATCAACACCATAGACATTCACTATTTAAAACAAATTATTTATCGCCAAGGAGCCATTTTTGCTCACAACTTAATATTATTCATCTAAATCCAAGCACACTTGGTAATCATCCTAAAAAGTGAACGGGAATAAAGATGTAGATTCAGAGAGCAGCTAAATCCAATTACACAAGATTCAAGACAGTTCTTGTTGATTGCAATTCACTTATCACCCCTTAGTGACCTCCTTATGTCCTAAGCTAAACATTGCCTTTGTTTGGAGTATCACAGACAACTAAACAGTCGATCTTTCGCTTATGTCAATAGGTACAGAATGTCAACATCACCAACAAGATGGTAGGTTGATAGGATAATTCACAATCTAACCTAAAGTGCAGGCCTTGGTTGAGGAAAAACAATATAAGCATTAAAATAAAAAGGTTGGAATGTAGAGAATTTCAAGGAATACTACCAAGTGTTTAAGCTACTGTTATTAGAGGTGAAACATTCTGCAGAACAGGTATGGGGAGTAACAAATCTTCCTCCTTGAGGATAATTAAGAAGTGATCTGAAATGAGAGCTAGTGAATGGTTTACAACCAAAACCCCTAACCATCCACCACCACCCTTAGCCTAGCCACTCTCGTTTATTCCAATATTTCCAAATGCAGTGTATATATGATGGCTTAATTCAGAACTAGCTTTCAGAGGAACCATAGGTACTACGCTTATTCTTTAAACGACTCATCCAGTAATCCCCAACCTAGTCAAATCCAAACTGCCAGAGTAAGTCTAGGATAAGAATATGTCATGAGAATTCTATTTGAGCACAACGAGCAACTCCCCACATCAACAATAACAACATGCACGAAATGAATTAGACTGAAATCTGAAAAGGATCAACAATCTTTCAAGTTGATAACAATGAAACAAATAAAACTGAAAAAGCACCTTTCCTCAGAGTCAATGCCACCACAGCATCATTTTCCACCTAAAAGGAGAAGAAAACAATATACTAAATCAAAATTGCTGAAAAATATTGACAACAGAACCAAATAGCAGTTTCCTTATTACTATATTTAACAACCTTCTGATCAGCCAAAGTCTTGGAATCCTCTAACACATCCCCAGTTTCGACGAGGGTCAGGCGCTGATCATCAACAGGATGGTCAATAAGAACATGTAATTTGTGCTTAATCTCCAAAGTTTTTTCAGTAGGGTCACACTGTATGAAATACGTGGTTTTGCTACGCTTAACACGAATGTACATGGCCTGAAAACATATCCAACAACAACAGCAAATCAATTCGTTTCAATATTCACTAAAAAGACTTCATAATTCACTGATTAAATTTGTTTTCTTACTCAGAAATAATCAATTCAACTTAACACCAAAACAATGAAAATTGCATTTTTTTTTTTTTTTTTTCGTAAATGAAATTCTGAGAAATTAACAAGCCCATCAAACCCTAAGCCAAATTACAATCATACAGTAACAAGGTATTTGCATTTTTATCAACTACCTCAATTATAATCAATAGATAATGAAATCACAACTCCAAAAATCTACCATATTATCAGCTACTAAATCAGTCAAATATCAAGGAATATTAGCTACATATATGAAAATTAAAGGGGGGAAATTACAAATCTTATTGCTTACCATTTGTAGGCAACTGCAGACTTTGTTCTTCTGTCGCTCGATGCTCTCCCCTTCAACTGTTTTCACCTGAGCAGCCGACGTGCTATTGGGCGGGCTCAATATCGGGTCGATGACGAGGGTAATTTTATTAAAAACTTTCTACAACTCATTAACTAATAACCTTCAATATGTATCATTAGATTGAATGCTAATTTACTTGGTTAAAACTTCTTCTCACCACCGTCAACCTATCGTACTTGGTAGCATAAAAATAATTCAATAGAATAAACATTACGATCACATCTTACAAGTAAATGAGCTAAGAAATGGGTTTAATGTATCACATGGGTTGTATTGCTAACGGTCAAAGATGTCTATGGTACAACAATTCGTACATAGTAAGGTGAAAATGTATAATCAAAGGCAAGAATTAATTCAATTGAATTGAATCTATTTTCTAGCACATTTCAAATCAAATGAGTAATTTATTTTATCTTTAGTTGTACTTTGCAATATACCATCGGTTGTGCTAAGGAAATTGGTTAATTATCTCTTGTCTTATCTGCTATATATCTCTAATTTTGTTTATTTTAGCTATGCATGTCATTATTTAGTAATAAATGTTTCAAATTATTTGCTATATTTTTGTTGATTAGTTTACTCGTATACTAAGACCCTTTTGTTACTTACCCTCTTTATTGGACTTTTTACAAAGGACTTGATCTCGTGTCTTAATTGCAAAGGAGATAGCATCCACAAATCCTCAGTGTAGAGCAAAATATTTCATCTTACACTGTTGCAATGGTTGAAGTTAAAAAAATTACATATAGTTTAATTTAGGTTGATAATTTTTAATCTAGACCAATAATTTTAGACTGATTAGCTTAAACAGGTGAATAAATTTTTAATGAGCTTAATCAATTTCAATTAAATTAGAATGTCCTACAGATGATGTATGAATAATTTTCATTCTAAAGTATAACAAATCATTTATTAGTAGCTCAGTGGTCAAATATCCAATATAGTTTTGTTGAGGTCGCAAGTTCGATTCTCAACCGTAACTTTTTTTTTCCCATCGGAACCCTAATCTTCAATTTCACCGATCAAATCACGTCGGAAAATTCCCCGCCGATCTTTAAAATATNAATCATACAGTAACAAGGTATTTGCATTTTTATCAACTACCTCAATTATAATCAATAGATAATGAAATCACAACTCCAAAAATCTACCATATTATCAGCTACTAAATCAGTCAAATATCAAGGAATATTAGCTACATATATGAAAATTAAAGGGGGGAAATTACAAATCTTATTGCTTACCATTTGTAGGCAACTGCAGACTTTGTTCTTCTGTCGCTCGATGCTCTCCCCTTCAACTGTTTTCACCTGAGCAGCCGACGTGCTATTGGGCGGGCTCAATATCGGGTCGATGACGAGGGTAATTTTATTAAAAACTTTCTACAACTCATTAACTAATAACCTTCAATATGTATCATTAGATTGAATGCTAATTTACTTGGTTAAAACTTCTTCTCACCACCGTCAACCTATCGTACTTGGTAGCATAAAAATAATTCAATAGAATAAACATTACGATCACATCTTACAAGTAAATGAGCTAAGAAATGGGTTTAATGTATCACATGGGTTGTATTGCTAACGGTCAAAGATGTCTATGGTACAACAATTCGTACATAGTAAGGTGAAAATGTATAATCAAAGGCAAGAATTAATTCAATTGAATTGAATCTATTTTCTAGCACATTTCAAATCAAATGAGTAATTTATTTTATCTTTAGTTGTACTTTGCAATATACCATCGGTTGTGCTAAGGAAATTGGTTAATTATCTCTTGTCTTATCTGCTATATATCTCTAATTTTGTTTATTTTAGCTATGCATGTCATTATTTAGTAATAAATGTTTCAAATTATTTGCTATATTTTTGTTGATTAGTTTACTCGTATACTAAGACCCTTTTGTTACTTACCCTCTTTATTGGACTTTTTACAAAGGACTTGATCTCGTGTCTTAATTGCAAAGGAGATAGCATCCACAAATCCTCAGTGTAGAGCAAAATATTTCATCTTACACTGTTGCAATGGTTGAAGTTAAAAAAATTACATATAGTTTAATTTAGGTTGATAATTTTTAATCTAGACCAATAATTTTAGACTGATTAGCTTAAACAGGTGAATAAATTTTTAATGAGCTTAATCAATTTCAATTAAATTAGAATGTCCTACAGATGATGTATGAATAATTTTCATTCTAAAGTATAACAAATCATTTATTAGTAGCTCAGTGGTCAAATATCCAATATAGTTTTGTTGAGGTCGCAAGTTCGATTCTCAACCGTAACTTTTTTTTTCCCATCGGAACCCTAATCTTCAATTTCACCGATCAAATCACGTCGGAAAATTCCCCGCCGATCTTTAAAATATCTCCGTTTAATCTTCAATGGATTCAGATAAACCCTCTTCAACATCTCGAAAGGTTTGATTTCTTTTTGTTTTCAAATTCATTTTCTTGAAATCAAATCTAATTTAAATTTCTTATTTCTAATTTGGATATTCATCATTTGATCTATGAATTCTTGCAGCACAGATTTGCTCCGAAAGCTTCAGCACAACGAAAGACTAAACGAACTGATGTTCCTCAAACGTAAAGCAACAAGTTCATCTTAAATTTTAATTTAAATTAATTAATGCTGATTTAATTTTGTTTTTTTTTTTTTTGTTGGTTGAATGTTGTACTTGTACAGAAGAAAAGATGATGATAACAATGACGCCGAAGCCCGGGAGAGAATGTTACAGCGTTTCAGCGGACTTGTAAGTTTTCTTCTCTCCAACTTATGAGATTATCTACTAATCAGTAATCACGGACTTTTAGGAGCATGAGTTTTATTTATTTTGTGATGGCTCATTTTTAATTAATGGTTCGCTGTTTAAATTATTTAACTAAATAATTCTCCAACAAATGCTNTCAACTTATGAGATTATCTACTAATCAGTAATCACGGACTTTTAGGAGCATGAGTTTTATTTATTGTGATGGCTCATTTTTAATTAATGGTTCGCTGTTTAAATTATTTAACTAAATAATTCTCCAACAAATGCTCTTTGTCTTATAAAAGTACGAATCATGTAAATCAAAACTTAACCTTGTTTTATTGCTATTATTTGATTAATCTTTGTTTTTTTTTTTTTTTTAAAATGAATTTTTAGACTTTTATTTTCAAAGCACGTTTATTAATTTATACAAGTATTCAATAGTACATTCGTTACATATTATTTGCACCGATCCACATAAAGTAGAGAGGGAAAATGTCTAGTTTTTGCAAATTATGTATAATGGAGGTAATAATTGTTTTTCGGATATTTTAGTATGCAATTGTTAATTTAAGGGGAGGTTAGATAGGACTTATCATTTCTTAATTTGACACATACA
This sequence comes from Suaeda aralocaspica, assembly GCA_016808085.1. Classification (NCBI taxonomy): domain Eukaryota; kingdom Viridiplantae; phylum Streptophyta; class Magnoliopsida; order Caryophyllales; family Amaranthaceae; genus Suaeda; species Suaeda aralocaspica. The sequence goes on from PYUH01000016.1 coordinate 316,367, forward strand.
TGGAATGGCTCATGGCTTACTAGTGACAAATTGATAAGTGATAACTACATTAGAAGCTTCAAAGATGGTGTAGCTGACTAGCTGTGTAGCTTTCTAAATAATCCTGAAATATATTAGAGATGATGCTGCATCTTCGCCCTGTGATATTGTGAAGTTACAACTGTAAGGTGAAATGTGATTAATGGCTTAATGTACCCCAGGTAAATGATAGTATTCTATTAATGAGCATCCTTGACATTAATATTATATTATTTTCTTTTGTGTATCCAGGGCAATCGTCGACAAAGGTCTAAAGTTGAGAATGAAGGTAATCCATCATATGACTAATTATGTGATTTGATATCATAATATATGTGTTCTACATTTACATATTAATTAATCATGTTTCTCTGGTGTTTCATAAGTTGCTTGCATTAAGTTTGACCCCCTGTCCCTCCTCCCAAAACTGTTTTGTGAAGTGACAAGGTTTTAATTGTAGGAAAATCAGTGATTTACATTGGATTGTGTACTTGTAGCTCCAGTGCAAGCCACATTCACGCATGCGACCGGCATGGGATCTAATGCTCCTCAACATGGAGGCTTCAAAGTAAGCAGAGAATCTGATTTGATGGACCTGGATGACAGTACCAGTCAATCAATTATGGTGAAGGAGAGTCTAGAAGATGATTTAGATTCTGACACCGAGTACAGAGAACCATGGGTATAGATGCCACGTTAATTTCCCTCTCTAGTCTCTGTATTGGCTTGTTTTGCTTATGCTGAAATATGTTTTTTGTCAAGTGCAGAATTACGCTCATACTTATTATCCTACCACAATTCCTATGAGAAGGCCGTACTCTGGTAATCCAGGTATGCTTTGGCCACTGAAAAATATCAATCAGATGTTGTAGACAAGGAAACTTTAGAAGTCCATGAATCATCATATGAATGCCCGGAGCATTGTAGGAATCAAATATATCATAGTGTTACACTGGGAAAAAAAAAAGGAGAATATAAGGTAGTTAAAACTAGGGATAATTGGTGCTTGCTAACTTGCCTTGGTGAATACTTGTATTACAGAATATGCCTGTTTTTTCTCCCCTGTTTATCTTTGCCTGTTTATTAATTTCTCAAAAATCTCTATCTTCCTGCAAGCACAAGCCATACTGAGAGGGTACTGAAATTTAGACATGGTTACTCTGACAATGCTACAAAAGATATTCTCCAGCAACACACCATGTATTGATTGCTGCCTACTAGATAAAACATTTTTTTTGTATGGTTGAAATTATTTCATTTTTCCTTTCAGACATTCTTGATGAGGCTGAATTTGGGGAAGCTGCAGCAAAGTTGGAACATGTTGAGGATATGAAAAGTGCTGCCTCAAAACTTGGTTTGCTGGTGGGTAATTTAAATGGAAAGTAAATAGCAACTACAATATTTATTGATATTCAATATTTTGTATGTTATTATGAAATATTGAAATGCGATGCATCGCAGAACCCAGATGAGACAAGTGAGAGTGCTGAGCTGCTGTTTCTTCAGTTTCCTTCATCTCTCCCTGCAATTAAACGATCTGCTACCGCTAAGGGGAAAGAGATAGAAGACACTTCGGGGCCATTAGGTCACAAAGGTACAGTGGCAATGAAAATGGGGGCAAAAGGAGCTAGTACAGCAGACACTTTTCAACGAACTCGCAGTTTAGAAGAAATGCCTGCTGGATATATGGGGAAGTTGCTTGTTTACAAGAGCGGAAAAGTCAAACTAAGACTTGGAGATACCCAATTTAATGTAAGTCTTCTCGCCAAATTTAGTTTCATGTGACAACGTAGTGTTGACTTCTTTCACATTGTATCTCGTCGCTTTTGCTTGTCTTATGAAGTCCATTTCTTTTGCTTTACATGTTTGTCAACTTCTTCAACTAAAAGCCATTGAAATATTGAATGTAGTGATGCGATGATCATTGTAGACTAGAGTCGTATCAAGATTTTTGGGGAAACTTATTGGAAAGAATTATTGGGTTATCATGAATTTAAATGATCGGGTTTTTTGATGGTCATGGTTCCCTAGCCAATGGAGGACCATGGTCTCAGCCCTTGAGTGGGTGCTTGCCGCTTGCTTTTGCATCATTCTTACTGTGTTAGAGCATGTGATAGCCATGCTTTGCCTCACATCGTAGTGCACACTGCACTTTCACAGATACTGATGTAGCAAAATGCAAAATGTCTAATATAACTATGTTTTGCAATTAGTACTTAGTACAAAAGTATTTGCTTGTGCATTTAGATCTACGTAGATCATGCTTAATTGCCATTGTATTTGTTTGTGAAAGCAGATGTATCTGACTATCTTTTATAGCAGTTTCTCTTTCATTCATTGTTATCTGCACTGTAAGTTCAGAAACCTACTTTTTCTTTGGTGTTTAGAATCAGCATCGTTTATTGCAGGTTTCAGCAGGATCAGATTGTTCTTTTCACCAAGAAGTAGCAGTATTGAATACCACAGAAAAGGAATGCTGTTCTGTTGGCAACCTTGACAAGCGAGCGATTGTGACTCCCGATGTAGAGGACATCTTGAATAGTAATGCAAATGACCTTGGGTAGATGAAGGCCATCACGTGTCCTTGTAACTTTGTAAGTATCACTGTAAGAGATCTCAATGATTGTATGTAGAAAGTTAGGTTCTGGAATGATTTGAAATTCACATCCATAGAATGAAATAGTTTCTGACTTGTCATAAGTGGATTTGTTAATGTCCTAATTCTAGCTGTATGGATGAGCTGCCGTGCAATGTGCATGCATAATCTCTGTAACAAATCTTGTTCTTGTAAGAGGTTTATACGCCTACAAATTAAATTGATATCGATATTTTCACTTGTAAAGCTGCGAGTAAATTGCATTTTTACTTTGATACCACCAGAGCTAATTGCTAAAATCATTTCTAATTTGAAGTCTCATCCTCTAATCTACTTAAAAAGCTCTACAGTTGGTTATGGTATCCAATTAATAGCTTTTAATTTTCCTCCACAATCCACTTTATAAACACCCAAAATCTGTACAAGGAAAATTTTACTACGTTAGTATTCAACATACAGTTAATTTAGCTAGGTAATATCCTTTTAAGCTAGCTATACAATCTTATACTTCGTTATAACTAATAAATATAAATATTGTCCAGGAAATTAAACAATTAAAAAAATTTCATAACTATATTTAAAAATTACTTATTGTCTTAAATGTGATTTTTCTAATTTAATTCAAGGCATATTAATTATTTAAATGAAATTAATTACCGAGTATCTTGATTGTTAATATAAATACTAGGAATACTCTACCTATATTGCGAATAGTATATTACTATATTGTGAGTTTTTGACAAATAAAAAGAAATATTTAATGGCTCATGTATAACATGAGTTTCATAATTTGTAGTTCATATTAGTCTGCATACTACAATAACTAGATAAGGAATATCGAATGAAATACATTATGGAGTACATTATATGAAATTAAATGTCAAAAATAAAAAAATTATACGAATAATTGTGAAGGATGGTTGAAAGCTCAAACCGTAGTAAAGAAATTTTAAAAAAATGTAAATACTCGTATATTGTAAAATACACATACAATACGCGTATTTCGTATGTTTAACGCAGTGTATTGAGATAATGAGATATGTAATAATATACGCGTATTCGTACTTTTAACGCTACATCTTACTCGTATTATATATACCCGCATAATACATTATTTCTACTGTATTTTGAGTTTTATACGAAGTATTCTTTTCTGCAAAAATACGTCGGTTTTTACGCTTTAAAGTTTGAAAGTCATTCTTCTTCTCCAAACTCTTCACTTTCTGTTCGATTTTCTTGATTTAGGGTTTAATTGATTTTATGAATTTTATTTCGCGCGACACTTATCTCACACTTGAAGTTTCACTCATCTTCTCGATGTACAGTTTCGCAACTCTTCTCTCTCTCTCTCTCTCTCTTTTTCATTTTTTTTTTCATTTAGGGTTTCCGGTTTAGGGTTTGATTCGACTATGGATACTCGAATTAATATGGTTTTTCAGTTGATTTTTTTTCCGATTTCCGATTTAGGGTTTAATTTGACTAATGGATACTCGAATTAATATGGTTTTTCAGTTGATTTTTTTTCCGATTTCCGATTTAGGGTTTAATTTGACTAATGGATACTCGAATTAATAAGGTTTTTCAGTTGAATTTCCTTACTATATTCGATTTAGGGTTTAATTTGACTAATGGATACTCGAATTAATTAGGTTTTTTCAGTTCAATTTTCTTCCGATTTAGGGTTCAATTCAACTATGGATATTCGAAGTACTAAGGTTTTTCAGTTCAATTTCTTATGCTGTAGTGTTATTATTCCTTGATATTAATTAGTTGTATTGTTGATTCCTGAATTGCAAAATTGTTAAAGAAATATAAATATTGAGTGCTGATACAACTTATGATTGGAAAATGTAGAATTATTTGACTTGAATTTGTATTATTGTTGTATTTACTTGTTACCTTACTGAATTGAATTTCAAGTTATATGCATTACTATTTACTCAGCTTTATCGTTTGATTTTTGGTGTTGCGAAATTCTAATTTTTTTTTTTTTAATATTGTTCCAATATAACTTATAGTTGGCAAATGTAACGTAAATTATTGTTGTTTTTGCTCAATACTAGCTTATACTGAAATATATGGTTTGAATTTGCAATTTTTCTTTGCTTCAAACGGAAAAGTGAACCTCTTGGCTCGCCACCATAAACTGTGAACAAATGACCTTAATGCAAAAGGGTATTTGAAAAGGCTCTACTTAACAAAACGATTTTGTGCTTACTGCCCAGTGATGGTAAGTGCATGGGCTGTTGTGGTATACCTATACTTCTAAATTTATTGATGCTGAAATTATGATAATCTAATTGCATGCTTTTAAAGCATTTTAGTTAGGTGGTTTAGTAAATTTATTTGTGTTCTAGGTGTATGCATTCTACCTTAAGTTTCATATTTGTATGGCCGTCTGTTGTGCAGCTTACCATCCTCTCTATACGCTGATCAAAGTTTGTGGTTTTCCATTTTCCTAGGACTTCTCTGCTTGCATCTACATGAGGTTTTGCATTCAACTATCTACTATTGCCTATATTCAACTGTTTGTTGAATTGCTTTTCTGTGCTGACTATACTTGTTCATTTTTCCTGTTTCCTATGTCTATATAAATTCTCTTATTCTACTGAGGTTGTTTTTAATCATTGTTGAAAACCAGGGGTGTCAAGACCTCAATGGTTCGTGCATCAGGAAGACACTTTTGTTTTTCTAATTTCTTATTAGCTTTGAATAATTTTTGTGTTCATGGGACATCTTTGTTTGTTGTTTTCCCTTCATTGTAGGACAGTGCTAAGAAAAGTTTGTCACTGAGTTCCTGATGTTGCGACTTGTTATAGACTCTTGGAATATCGTCTTGCTTGTGCTCCCTTATGTTTCAATTTGTGTAAAATAAGTTGTTTTGACTCCTTTTTACTGGATTTTTTTAGTATGTCTTCATACTGCACTGTATTTTTTTCTTTACTTATATAGCCCAAAACCATTTTTTTCCTGACAAAACATCGTGACATCTTGTTGGAACCCATTGGCAAACATGTTTTTAGCTGTTGCGGGAACCAAGACGGTTGAACACTTCCAAAAGATGCATTAGCTTTTGTGTCTATGACATAAAAGGCTAACTCATTGGTTGACAGATTGGTGAAGGAACAAGGTAAATTAACAGTTTTGGGAACTATTTGATTGATGAACTCACATGCTAAATTATATTAGCATTTTCCCTTTTCTCTCAATGCCTTCTAAGTTAAACTTGTATTTTAAATATTTATGGATTATTTGTTTTGCGCTACTAAGTCGTTGTTCCCTGTAAGTATTGGTTATCTCTTAGAGGCTTTGAGCTTCTATTGACAAAATTCATTGGTTGACAGATTGGTGGAAGAAGGTAGAGTATCAGATTTGGGATAATTTGATTGATGAACTGGCGTGGTAAATTATATTAGCCTTTTCCACTTTTCTCTTAATGCCTGTTTAGTTACAGACTTGTTTTTAAATATTTATGTATAGTATTTGTTTTACGCTACTAGGTTGTTGACCTCAGTAATGGTTGGTTATCTCTTTGAGGCGTTGAGCTTCTATTGGAAAAACTTTGGTATGCTGCTGGTATGGCTAATCATGCAGTGGAGAAAGTTCGTCCATGAATGGTGACAAGCTCAAGCTTGACTATCAATCGTCTTCTTGATGAGGTTTCTCTATGAAACTTTACTCTCTTCCATTATTGTTATTCTTTTTTTCCTTTCTGAGTTTGGGTTTAAATGAACTCGGAGTCGTACTTATCAGGTTTTCCTCTCTCAAAAATGTATTCGACATATTTGATTCAATTTATTTTGCTTATCTTTGTAGTTCTTGATATTGCTTAGTCAAAATCTGTAGAATTCTTTGTAAATATTTGGAGCCGAATTATGTTATTATTGTTGTTGCTCGATACTCAGGCTTTTACTGACATTTGTGGTTTGAATTTGCAGCTATTTGCATCAAAGGAAAAGAGAGTCTTGTCCCCAGAAACTTAAGATATATTTAAACTTATGTGATTTCATTTCACAATAGTTTCATATTTTTCTGTGAGAACAGGTTTCTTATTATAGTTGTTAGTCCTTGGCAATTTCTCTAACTTAATTGTTAACTTCTTCACGTTGCCCTTTTTCAAGCAGCATTATATCGAACTGGATTTCATTTGGGTGTCCTTGGAGAAATTTACAAAAGCAGGTAAAAACATACTCGTATATGATAAAGAAAAATGGTTCACAGAACATGTTGTCAATTTATGCAGCGAGATATCTAATTCTATTCCTAGTTTCGCTTCCACAGTTTCATGTATTTGTATTTTATATAAATGTATAACATACAAAATATTGTAGTTGGTTCAAGTCGGAATGGGCACAAGTGCTAATATTTTATTCAACTATCAATGCCTTGAGGTGTTCGGTGGGTTTAGATCCTGTGTTGGAGGAAACTCTATTTTCTGTTGTTGCCCCTCATCGTGCACTGTAAGTATTTCTGGCCATGTTGCTCTAGTTGAGTGGTAATTGATATCTAAGAGATTAATGTTTATGGATCTGTTGATTCATTTGTTCACCTGCTGACGTGTTTTTTACTCATACTTTAGTTTAAGAAATTGAAAGTCAAGCTGTTGAAAACTGTCAATGCAAAGGCATAGTGTATGTCCTAACTAACTTACCTGCTATAAGATTCAAATTTCGGCAACCAATGATAGATTCTAAAGAAGGGAGTACATTTTTGCTGCTTATCTTTTCACAGGATACTTTGCGGTCTAATTTGCTCAGGAAGTTAGATGTTGTTTTATTGGTTTGACTTTTCATTTTGGTCGAGGCAGGTGCTTATTTGCAGACCTGAAGAAGTTAAGAGAATAAGAACCTTTTGATCCACAGTTGCCCACCACTATAACCATTTAATTCTGAAGATAAATATGGGATGCCTTTTGCTATCCTAGAAGTTGTTGCTGCTTGCTTGTGGAATCAAGGCAGGCCAGATTCTATTCTTGGACGAGCATTTTTCGGCAATTGTCTTCACTCTAAAAATCAGTTGTGAGCCCTGTCAATCGCCTGAATTCCCTGAACACCCAACTGTATACTTTTCTAGTTAAATTTAGTAAATTGGATTTTGGAGTCGTACACATTGTAGAAATTTGAAACAATTGTTGATCGGTAGTTCTGATTTTTACTCCTACATTATACTTGGACACATAGCCTTTCCACCTAACCAATTTATACATGCTACTGTCAGCATGATAAAGTGTCCTCATTGCCCGATGCTGGCCTCAACAGATTCCAATTATATTGAAGATCCGGACCTAATATATGTTTTTATATTTGCTTGTTATCATTGTTGAAGTAGCTGTTTCTTCTATTCATTTTTTCTTGATGTTGTTGTTTTGGTATCATAATGTTCTTTTACTTCTAACTTCAAATGTTTCTTCTTTCATCTGCTGATTGTTTTTGATGATCTCCCAAGAGCAAAAGAAGGATTTGTGCTTGCTTCTGTTTTGCATGTGGTTTTTGGTTGCTATCAAACATGTCGACTTTGTGCCTGGTTAGGAATTATGTTATGAAATATTTCTGGAGTTGTCTCTATTGATCAGGTACTACTGGAAAATGGTTTTCCCTAATGTATTTATCTCCCCTGTTGTACTTCTGCCATTAGTTATGTAATCTTTTAAGCTTTGTAATATGTCATCATTTGGCGACCATGTTAAAGTTATATTTAGTATGAGTGTTTTTTTATCAAGTATGATTTAGGAGTTTAAATTAGGAATTTGTGCAGTCAAGACTTGCTTTTAAGGATGGTACCTGTAAGGCTATAGGAGTGTTTGTATCAAGTGGTTTAAGAGTTAGGATGACATAAGGCTCATAGACAATATTACCCTTTTAATGATTAGGTTATTGTTTTATTAGGTTAAGGGATTAAATTATTGCTATATTTCTGTAATCTAAATTTGGAGTTGTAGCTGTTTCTTGTTTCTAGACTGTTTTGCCATTCTTGTAATTTTTGTTTTTTAGCATCTCCAAGTTACTCGAATTCATAATGAATTCTTGGTTCTCTGATGGTAATATTTGCCATCATATCAGTCAGTTATTATCAGCTTACATTTCATTGGTCGATCATATGTTACTATCTCTACCCTCTCAAACGTTCTCTTAGTTGTATGATTGTCCTGTTATCATGCTTTGTAACTTTATTGCGCCTTTGATCAGCTGCTGACAGTGGAATTTAGGTCGCTAAAATGGGGGATCAAACAATTCTGATAGTGTTTCCAGATTTTCTGATAGTTGTAGGGCACGTGAGATGATACTCTTATGGAAAAATGGCAGCCGCACACGCCCTGCCCATTGCCATCCCTAGAGGAGGCTTCAAGAGATCTTGATGATATGAGGAGTGTGGAAGCCCAAATTAGGTAAGCTGTTGTATATTTTTTAGGGTAATTAATAGTTTGTGGTACGTTGTTACATAATTTAACTTTATAGTATGAAAACTCATTTGGTGGTAGGGGTGGTCGTCTGCTTGTCTCTTCTCTCGTTCTTTATAATCCTCAGATACCACGTTTGATTTGTACTTTTTTCTTTGTCCTTTGTCTTCATTCATGATTTGAATTGGATTTTCTTGATATTATTTGGGTTTTAACTTACTTTTTTTGTTTTGTTTTTCTTTTGATAAGTTGTTTAAGTGGTTAAATCTTCATTGCTATAAATTTGCTTATATCCGTTAATTAAGTGTAACTTGAGTGTCAATTCTCATCAGATGCTCAAGTCAATATGCCTTTTGTTTCACTATGTATCATAGAAATTAAAATAGCATACTTTAGAGTTTAGACAAGCCATTGCTAGTCTCTTGGTCCCAAGTCTGTTTCTCCAAACAACAGATTTCTATTACTACATTATACATATAACGTAGACCCATGAAACATGTGTGTTCTCATGTGTTTGATGATTTTTAGCTGCCTTATTCCAATATGTTATGCAAGCTTTAGCTTGATGATTTATTTACTGAAATTAGTGAAACAAAAGGCATATTGACTTAGTCAGAACATATCTACATTAGCCTACTAGCTCAATTGGCAGAGCGTTGTGCAGAAGCACAAAAGATGTGGGTTCAAATCCCACTTAGGCTTTTGTCATTATTATAAGGAAGTAACCTTCTATGATTTTACATGTACCATACTATCAAAGTTTGGAGAGTGAAGGATAGGTACACTTGGTTAGAGAACTTTGAAGTATAGCACGGTTGGTTAGAGCTTTGTTTTGGATCACCTGCCAAGTAGAGATAATACTTGCTCTTGTGGCTCCCTAAACCCTAAGAAAAGTTCAACTTTGAAATCACCAATAAAAAAATATATACATGACAAAAAATACAGCGACAGTAGCAGTTAAAATGGGAGCCAGACTAACCATAACCATGCTAAATGCTAATGAAATGGATGCATAAGAGTATAAGACTAATCAGAGTTGTGAAATTAACATAGTATCAAAAATGTATCTTGCTGAACACATTGGAAACCAGATACACTTGGTTTTCAACGAGGCCTTCCTGCTGTGAAAGTATTGCCTAAATTTAAAGAGAAGCCAGAAAAAATGATGCTTGATCAAGCCATGTGTCCACGAGCAACAACCACAACCAACAAGACCACGATGGTAAGCAAGAATGTTGACTTGAGCTTCTCTGTGAATGCAGAAGACTGTTCTTCTTTATCACAGTCAAGGGGTTTGAATGTATCACAGACAATCTGGGAAATACTCCCTAGGACTTCCACCAATTTCATCTTCATATTTTCAAATATCCATTTGAGAAGACTTGAATCTGCCTTGGAGGGATCAATCTGCTCATCAGAACTTGGAGGGAAAGACTCAGCAGCTGCACATATACCATACAATCTTGAGTCGGTAATTTGAGGCTGCAGAATACTTAACTTTGTTCATGAAGCATGAATTTGTGTTCTGAAAACTAAGGTGAATAGGTGATAATTCTTCATATTAATGCAACACAGAACAAATATTACTAGTATATGATTATATAAATAGAGTATGTTACTAACCATCACGATAAGAATCCCTGATCTCCCGCACAGCCTCATTTCTCAAAACAGCATCCCAAACAGCTTTATCAGAAGACAACGATACCACCATTCTCTGTAAATTAACAAAAACAAAACAAAAAAAAAACAAAAAAAAAAAAACTTTCACAAAAACAGACTATTTTTCAAAATTCGGTGATTATGTGAGAACGATTAATTGTATAGCCCCCTGTTTCTATACTTTCGAATCTCTTACGACTTATTTCTAAAGTAACAATGTTTTTTAGATTAACCGTTTTCAATCACTGTTTCTGACTCTGTGCAACCTAGCTTTAGAATTCACTTAGGTGTTTAATATAATGGCTTTACTACCTAAAGGAATAAAAAATTATGGGGATAATATAGTAAATAACCTGGACAGTGGGCTCATTTTGCAAGAGACGAAAAGCATCATGGACTGTCCCCCATCCAGGAGATTGTGTAACTTTCCAATCAAATGGGTACATAGATGGGTCGACCCAATCTGATGAATCCGAACCTTTTGAGGATGGTGTTGGCAGTGTACTACGAGCATCACTCTTAGCATGTTCATCCATGGTATTGTCTACTTCACAAGGTTTCTCTTCGGTGCTGGATACTGAGCGTGACCGTGGATCAAGGACCCTAAAGCATAGGCAGTGTAATCACAGTTAATTATTCTACAAACTAACAACGTAATTAATCTTATTTTTGTAGTGATTTAAGATTTTTAAGGATGAAATATACGGTCGTAGTTCCCACTTCCCAAGTACCAAGTTAGCAAACCATCACAAATTCACAATCAAACAAATTGTTGTACTTTAATTATTATGAGAAAGTTATTATTGATTTGAACAACTTGAGTCCCAGCATTACTTTAAAAACCAAATACGGAGTACTCTACTAAATGATGCATGAATGAAGTACATATCATATCATATCATAATATTGTTCCCACAAATAATCTCCAGAACTAACATGAAATTTTATGTGCATTTATATATATATATATATATATATATATAGTTTATTAAATAATAATATATATCGTATACTGCATATCTATGATAAGCAATTAATAAGGTATAACATCTGAATTTTCCTAGGTGGGTTGGTAACCTACGGAATGTCTTTACCAACGTTGTAATGAAATCATATACTATTACTCGATCCCTACTAAACAAACATACATACATACATACATACATAAAGGCTTAAATAGATCATGCTCATTAAATAAAGCATCAAGATTCCAATAATCAAAAACCACAAAAATATATACAAGTACTCCGTACTATATATATATATATATATATGCTGCTTGGCGTACTTACTGCTCAAGTGAAAAGAGTGCATGGTGAACTTCATGAGTAGAAGGAACAACTCCAAATACAGGGTCATAATAGTTCTCAAAACATTCCCATTTATTATGATCATCACCCTCAGCCTCATGATCAACACCTTTATCAGACTGCGACGAAGACGACACCGAGTAGTTAGGAGAAGGGGGCCAAGCATCAGATACAAGAGTACTGTTTGTGTTTGGAGATGACAGGGTTAAGTAATGGTTTGATGTTGTGTTTTGGGTTTTGGCTGATGATAAAGTTTTTTGAGTATTATTATTATTATTATTACAAGGAGGAGGAGGGTCTTGGAAATTGTTAAATTTAGTTCTAACAACTCTTCCTACACTCCTTAACATGTCCCCTCCACTTACACCGCCACCACTACCTCCACTTCCACCTAAGGATTTTCTCATTTTTTTTTTTTTTTTTTTTTGTCTTNTTGACTTGTTTCTCAAGAAGGAAAGGTGGGTTATGCGTTAAAGATATGGATGGTTTTTATTTTATTTAGTATATACTCCTTAGTAACTGGTGTTTGTCTTTTTTTTGGAGGTGCTTCATTTTGTATCACTAGTTCGTTACGACAAAAGAAAAACCACATTTGGGTGACCAAAGTTGGCTTGGGCCGATTTTTTTGCAAGGCTCGGTATTTCTTCTCCGGCCCAAATTTGGGTTCGACTTACTAGTAGTTTTTTTTCTCCAATTTTTTTATTTTCATGTGAGTGGGAATGAGCTTAGTAATGGGCTTATGTTATAAAATATTATTATTTTGTGGATATCCATTATACCCCTTAGGTATAATCTAGAACATTTTGGATACTAGGTTTTCTCTATAGGAAACCCTTAATGCTTGTGTATATATATATATATATATATACTTTGGTACTGAATAAGAAGGCAGGTTTATTCTCTCCCACAAATACTTTCAATAAAACCCTATTTTCTATAACACGTTATCAGCACGAATCTCAGGTTCATTGATAATATACCACGAATAGTCAAAGTTTTTCAGTTTTCTCAACTTTTGAATCTTTTTTAGAAGGTGGGTTCACAAACAAGAAAGAAAAAGTAAATTATGTCAAACCTAGCAAAACTTGAATTTGCGGCCCTTGATATTACTGGAAAGAATTATTTGTCTTGGGTATTGGATGTTGAAATTCATCTAGATGCAAAAGGTCTTGGAAAAACTATCAAAGCAGGAAATCAAGAAAACAGTCAAGACAAAGCTAAAGCTATGGTATTCCTTCGCCATCACCTTCATGAGGCCCTTAAGACTGAATATTTAACTGTGAAAGACTCAATGGTGCTTTGGAATAATTTAAAGGAAAGGTACGACCACCAGAAAAACGTTATCCTCCCTCAAGCTCGTTATGAATGGCTTAATTTAAGATTATAAGATTTTAAATCAGTAAATTAGTATAACTCAGTCATGTTTAGAATCACTTCTAAACTGAAATTATGTGGAGAAAAAAATAACTGATGAGGATATGTTGGAAAAGACATATACCACTTTTCACAAGGATAATCTCTTATTGAGTAAACAATATCGTGAAAAGGGCTTTAAAAAAATATTATGAATTGATATCTTGTCTTCTAGTGGCTGAACAAAATGATGAGCTTTTATTGAAAATTCATGAATCACGGCCAACTGGCTCTACTGCATTCCCTAAAGTGAAATGATGAGGTCCTGCCAGTAGTAGTGGTCGAGGTTGTGGTAGAAGTCATGGCCGCAGATGTAATACCCCGTAATTTTATACACGTTATAAAATTAAAATAGTATTTATACGTACATTTTACGTATTTTAAAGGAATAAAAGTATTTGAAAATAATTAATTAAAGGAATTTAATTAATTACGGAGTTTTATTTACTTTATTTTAAAGAAATAAATTTTTATAAGGTCATAAAATAATTTTTATGAAGGTCTTAAAATGTGTGAAAATATTTTGTAAGGCTTTTAAAAGTGTTTTTAATGGGTTGCCATGATTAGTTTAATTATGGGCCCAAAACTAATCCCACTTCAATTAGACCTTTTGGGCTTTTCCTAAACCAACTCTAAATCCTTTTGGGACCCCTTTTCACCAAAATTCAGAATTTCCAAGCATTCAAGTTTAGGATTTCCAAAAGCAAAAGAGAGAAGAAGAGAAAAAAAAAAAAAAAAAAAAAAAAAACAGGGAGAAGCGACGAGAGACTGAAGTCGCCGGCCACCTCTCCGCCGCTGCTGCCCCTCGCCGGCCGGCCGTCGCCGCCTCCTCCTCCCCCTTTGCCTTCTCGATTTTCGTAGGTACAAAAAAAAAAAAAAAAAAAAAGAAAAAAAAAAAAAAAACTTTTTCTTCAATTTAATTTAATTCTTAAGCAAGTTTTATAAATTATGTTTATGATCATGTTTTAGTAATGTTTTATGATTTATAATCATGTTTTTTGATTAATTATAGTTTAAAAGTTGATCATGAAATTTTAATTAGGGTTTAGAAAGTATGAAGTTTATTGTTTTAAATTATTTTTATGATCTAGATTGAAGTGGTATGATCATAGTTTAATTATATATGATTGTATGATTAATTATGATGTTTAGATTGGTTTTTAACAAATTTAAAGTATTAAACAATCTGAAAATTTGTTAATACATGTTAAACAAGTTTTAAGTGTTCATATTATGCTAGTATGATCAATATATGAAATCTATCACTCACATATATTTTTAGTACGATTATGAAGTTTAAAGATGATTTTAAGTATGATTTTAAGCTGTTCCAGATTTTATAAAATTCATAATTAATGTTTTAAAGTATGTAATTAGCGGAATTAATCATATAAGTTAAGTATTACATTATATGATCAATCCATGTTTTTTTTAGGGCTTTCATGAAGTTTAGAGAGGTCAAAAGGTTTTTAATTAAATAATATAGCTGTAGTTTTATTAAGGCATGTTTATAAGAAGTAAAATGAGTGTTATTACTTACAAGTTTCCAAATTAAATTCTAATGCTAGAATCGAACCATAAACCTTAGGATATTAATATGGTGTTTTTTATGCAAAAATAAGTGTTTTTAAAGAGGTTTTAAGAGCTTAAATAATAAAGTAAAGCTGCCATTTTTGGAAATTATGAAAAAATAAGTTTTCGAAAAGAAAAATAAAGAGACAAGTTTATGGAATTGATAGAGACATAGTAAGGAAGGTTTATGGATGTTTATCCACTAGTAAAAGTAGTTTAGAGTTGCTGTAAGTTTAGTCAAAGAGGTTTTTCTTATATAGTTTCCTCTTTGTTTTATAGAGGATTCAATCAAGTGAGTTCTAGAAGTAGTGGCGAATCACCGCTATTATACAAGGTACGTAAGTATAAAGATTCATGAGTAGAATATCATGCTAGGATCATGCTAGTAGTAGATTGAATATATAAGTTTCATGTTAGAAACTATATATATGAAGTATGTTATGTGACTCTTGTTGACTTTTGTTGACTTATATGAGCATGTTCAGTATGCATGATTACATGATAATCCATGAGTTTATTTATGCATTCTATTAATATATATAATTAATAATAACATCAAGGATTTTGGATGCATGTTTAATAAAAGAAGTTGACTATATCAAAATGAGCATGAAAGATTATGTTATAATATTTTGAGCAAAGAAGAGTTAGTGAATTTTATTCACATGATTAGTAGTAATTAGCATTTATTATTATTATCCCTCACAGTTTATGTGTGGACTATAAAGGAAGTTTACCACTCACAGTTTATGTGTGGACTGTTAGGAAGTAATTAACCACTCACAGTTAGGTTGTGGTCTAGAGAGGATTATAAAAGGAAAATAATATGTTCACTATTAATGAAATAATAAAATGGTGTTCATGTCAGTTATGTTATGAAATGTGTGTGATGTTATGCATTTATGATGTTTGTTATGTGAGAGTCATCAAATTTAAAATGGTTAATCACGTAAAGTGAAAGAGGATTCGCACCAAAACTCTTGGAACGATATACCGTTGAGTATGAACAGTGGGGGGAGTTGTCTACATACAGGATTCAACTCCTAGTTAGGGTACAAGACGTTGTACTTCTATTTTTAGATTTTTATCTTATATGCGCTGGAATTCCGCCACTAGGTGGCATAGTAATACCTTCTTGGAGTTGCTCCCAAGTTGGTGCCCTTTGGGCAATTATTTATATTTATAAGAAGGAGCCCGTCGATGCGAAATCCTTATATAATAATTAATATCTGAAGTAGAGTCTTAGAGTCTTATGATGTTGCAATTGTGGTAAAGGTATGGTTGATGTTTTACTTTTGATGCTCCTGCCTAGGATTATTCAGCTAGTGTGTTGCATTGTCTTTAATGCTTATGTACCAGTCTTTGCTGATTACGTGCTTTGTGTGCATGGCTAATCTTTGTTTGGCCCTACGACACCCATTTATATGGCGAGTAGAAGTCTTGAATAAAGAGTAAGCAACAGGTTTCAGGTGGGCATCTAGTCGATCATGCTGGGATTGATGAAGAGTGTTCATGTTGTTTTAGTATTTGCTTAAAATTAAGTGACTATTATGCTATTTATTATATCATGATGATTATCGTTTTTGTTTAAAGATATTAAGTATTTTTTGGTTTGAAGGGCCGTTATGTCGTTCCAAGTTGTTATAAATTTCATGGGATTGGTTTTGAAGTTATTTTAATTAAGTTGTTTTGGTTTGTTTTTAAAAGTTAAGTCTTTTCCGCTGTATTACTTGGTAAATGCCTTAGCCGTTTTCACGGTGGCGGTAATGCTTTGGTTTTCTAAAGTAGTTGGGGCTCGATTATTTTATAAATGTTTTTCCGGAAATGTTAGTAGTTTTAGGAAGGAGAAAACCAGGGTGTTACAGCAGAAGGGTCGTGGATATTATAGAGGTAGAGGTGGTCATTTCAAAAACTCATATTCTCTCGCCCCGGTAACAGTGGACTGGGATAATGAGGATGGTAGTAAAAAGCATGAGAAGGCTAAAAGTGAGACTATGTGCTACCGTTGTGGAGGAAAGGGCCACTGGTCTCGTATATGTCGTACACCAAAGCATCTTGTTGACCTTTATCAGCAGTCTCTGAAAAAGAGAGGAAAGAAAGTGGAGACTAACTTGGTATATGAAGATGGCGAAGGTGATTTTGATAATGGTGATACGACTCACGTGGAGGTTGCAGATTTCTTCACCATCCCTGAAGGGAATAATTAAGTCAAAAATAATTATGACTATTAGCAAATAAAGATTTAGTAGTTTACATTCATAATTTAGCTAGAATAATTTATGTTATTTACTTTGGCTTTGTTATTTTATGCATGAACTTGATAGTTTAATAGTTTGTTTTGTGCTTTAAGACTTTGTTACTTTAATCTTATTTTAGTTACTTTGAATATTTGGATATTTTAGGATATGTTATTTACTTTCTATTATTTTATTTGAAGAACATGAATGCTCTCCAAGCTCAATTAACAATAAATGGTGAAGAAATATGTCTAGCTGATAGTGCAACTACTCATACAATACTTAAAAATAAGAGATATTTTTCTCAATTGATGATGAATAATATAAGTGTGAATACTATATCCGGTAGTGCAAACATTATTGAAGGCTCCGGAAGAGCAACTATATTGATGCCAATGGGAACAAAATTCGAAATTATTGATGCTTTGTACTCCCCTAAGTCTCAAAGAAATTTATTGAGTTTTAAAGATATCCGTCAAAACGGATACCATATTGAGACAATAAGTGAAGGAAATAATGAATTCCTTCAAATTACGAGTATAACCCAAGTCCCAAGGCACTAAGCAGGTTTTGGGGAAATTATCTGCACTCTCCACTGACTTGTGCTACACAAGATTAATGTTATTGAGACATATGCTATTGTGATGTAAACCAGAAGTTTATAGATAGCTTTATAGTTTGACATGACCGGTTAGGCCATCCCGGTTCATCAATGATGCGAAAAATAATTGAAAATTCACATGGACATTCTTTGAAGAGCCAGCAGATTCTTCAAAATGATTATTCTTGTGCTGCTTGCTCCCAAGGTAAGTTGATCATTCGGCCATCACCAGCGAAAATAAATTATGAATCTATTTCTTTC
Organism: Suaeda aralocaspica; assembly: GCA_016808085.1. Taxonomy (NCBI): domain Eukaryota; kingdom Viridiplantae; phylum Streptophyta; class Magnoliopsida; order Caryophyllales; family Amaranthaceae; genus Suaeda; species Suaeda aralocaspica. The sequence goes on from PYUH01000016.1 coordinate 334,434, forward strand.
CTTGAACGTATACAAGGAGACATATGTGGACCAATACATCCACCATGTGGACCATTTAGATATTTTATGGTTTTAATCGATGCATCGACTAGATGGTCACATGTGTCCTTACTATCAACCCGCAACCTGGCGTTTGCGAGGTTACTTGCTCAATTAATAAGATTACGAACACAATTTCCAGATTTTTCTATTAAGAATATACGTCTGGATAATGCTGGTGAATTTACTTCAAAGGCTTTTAATGATTATTGTATGGCTATTGGAATTAATGGTTGACCATCCGTATCACATGTTTCATACACAAAATGGTCTTGCAGAATCACTAATTAAACGTCTTCAGTTGATTGCTAGACCATTACTTATGAAGTCGATCTACCGATTTCTACTTGGGGACGTGCTATTTTACATGCTGCAACACTAATTCGCATCAGGCCAACCAGTAAACATAAGTTCTCCCCATCACAATTGGTTTGTGGTCAGGAACCAGATCTTTCCCATCTAAGAACTTTTGGATGTGCTGTGTATGTTCCAATTGCTCCACCACAACGCTCTAAGATGGGTCCTCAAGGAGGCTGGGCATATATGTCGGGTTTGAATCCCCATCAATAATTAGATACCTAGAGCCATTAACAGGGGATCTATTTTACTGCTCGTTTTGCAGATTGACACTTTAACGAGTCAGTTTTCCCAGCATTAGGGGAGAGAACAAGCAGCTGGAAAAGAAATTAGTTGGAATGAATCATCATTAAATCACCTTGATCCTTGCACTAAACAATGTGAATTGGAAGTCCAAAAGATAATTAATTTACAAAGCTTAGCAAATCAATTGCCAGACGCATTTACTGACCTAAATAGAGTAACTAAGTCACATATAACCAGCTGTAAATGCTCCTATCAAGATTGATGTCCCTGAAGGACAATCTCATGAGTCTAAGGCACGCCTGAAGCGTGGTAGACCAGTAGGTTCCAAAGATAAGAATCCTCGGAAAAGAAAAGGAGCAATGATAAGTAATGGCCAGATTGAGGAAGCAATAAATGAAGGATCTCCAGAAGAGACCATAGACATGACAAATGATAGTGTTCTAGAAGAACCTCAGGTACCTGATAATGAAGAGATCTCAACAGATTATGTCATGTCTAGAATAACTTGGAACCGAAATGAAATCGACGTCGATGATGTTTTTGCATATAATGTAGCACTTGATGTTATGAATGAAAAAGAGGATCATGAGCCTAAGTCCATTGAAGAATGTAGGAAAAGAGATGATTGGCCAAAATGGAAAAAAGCAATTGATGCAGAATTGAAATCACTTGCAAAGAGAGAAGTATTTGGGCCAGTAGTTCGTATACCTGAAGGTGTAAAACCAGTGGGATATAAATGGGTCTTTGTGCGGAAAAGAAATTAAAAGGGTGAAATTGTGAGACACAAAGCACGTTGTTGCATAGGATTCTCACAAAGACCTGGTATTGATTTTGAGGAGACATATTCTCCGTGGTGGATGCAACTACTTTCAGATTCTTAATTAGTTTGGCAGTAAAACATGGACTTGATTTACGACTAATGGATGTTGTAACAGCTTACTTATACGGCCCACTTGATAGTGATATATACATGAAACTCCCGGAAGGTTTCAAGTTGCCTGAAGCAACTGGTTCGCGTTCTCGAGAACAACATTGTATTAAGTTAAATAGATCCCTTTATGGATTGAAACAATCAGGGCGTATGTGGTACAATCGCCTTAGTGAATATTTGTTGAAAGAAGATTATAGAAATGACCCTATTAGTCCTTGTATTTTCATAAAGAAATTCGGGTCAGGTTTTGTGATTATTGCTGTCTATGTTGATGATTTGAATATCATTGGAACTCCAGAAGAGATTTCAATAACAGTGGAATACTTGAAAAAAGAGTTTTGAAATGAAAGATCTTGGTAAGACAAAATTTTGTTTAGGGCTACAATTGAGCACCTAAAAGAAGGAATCCTTGTGCATCAAACTACATACACAGAGAAGGTGCTCAGAAGATTTTATATGGATAAAGCACATCCGTTAACTAGCCCAATGGTTGTAAGATCACTAGATGTTGATAAAGATCCTTTTCGCCCTCGGGAAAATGATGAAGAGATTCTTGGTCCTGAAGTACCATATCTAAGTGCAATAGGAGCATTGATGTACCTTGCTAGTCACACAAGACCNCAATTGGTCATTAGGGATTTTTAAACTTCTTAATTCTTCACTTTTACTTATTAATATTTCTCCAACTTGTCATGTGAGACGTCAAATTTGTTCCAATGAGCTGTAAAATGTCTCTGATCATTCTCCAAATTCTAATAAGTGATCTTCATCTCTCAAGTGCCGAAATTAGGTGGTAAAATCAACCGAAAACTAGCCGTTTCCTGCGAAACTTTACAAACCCGCACAAAATACTAAAAGAACACCATTAGCATCAAATTTGGCTCAAATGAGCCTAGTTAGTTCATAAATCATTAGGGAATTGGATAGAATTATAATATAAATACTAGACACATCAACTTACCTCTCTCTTCTCTTGGCATGCTATTTATATTTGAGCCAATCTCCTTAGTGTTTTGGAGGGAAATCCCCTTTGGGGGACCTGGTGAAGCCCACCCTGGTGGGTCCTATCTTACTAAGCTCTTTGGTTAGCTTCTAACGACCTGCTGGGGAGCAGCTTCCTAAGGAGCTGGTTCATTAGGCAGCCTCCTAGTAAGCTGGTCAACAATGCATATCACCAACGAGTTGACATGTGTCTTTAGAGCTATTAAAAACTGGCACGACTCGCCAACTCGACCCGAACTCGACACGCCAACTAGCGAGTATGGGTCGAGGACTTCAACCCGTTTAAGTATACGGGTTGGCACGATTCGACCCGCTTAATAAGCGGGTAAGGTTAGGGTTTAGGATGGCAACCCGTTTATCAACCCGCTTAATCTAAACTGAAATACAACCTAATACCTGCACACAATCGAGCATTTGACTTTGCTGCTGCTGCTACTATATTAATTAATATTGATGTATTTGGAAGTTGGAACTTTAATTGCCTAATTGTTATTGATGTATTTGGTTTGTTAATTGTTATCTTTCAACAATTCGCTATTTGGTTTGTAAAACTAATTTAAGTACTACGTACTAAGTTAGTTACTAGTAATACTAGACTACTAGTTACTATTTAGGATTTTTGGAGCTTTTGAACTTTGATTATGACATAATTGTTGAAGGTTTGAGCCTTTGACAATTGAGATAACTAAATTAGTACCGTTAAAAGTTAAAAGTACGTGAGCTAACATTATGACCGACCCGATGCGAGAACAAACCCGTTTCTGAAAATTGGTTGGGTAAGTGGTAAGTCGAATAAATCCAGAGCTTAAACCCTTTTCTTTCACCATTATCGATCTGCAATCTCTCTTCTTCATCGGAAAACCTTAAAAAAAAAAAAAAATGGGAAAAAACAAGAAACCTAAGCAAGGTAAACAAACAGAGCATTGCCCAGCCACAGTATTCATCTCCAATTTACCATTTTCATTCACAAACTCTCAACTTCAAGACTCCTTTAGCGATGTGGGGCCTATACGACGGTGTTTCATGGTCACGAAAAAAGGTTATTATCTTCTGTAACTTCCTTCAACCTTCGATTTTTAAGGTTTTTTAGTGTATATGGTATATTAATTATTTGTGTGTTTTTTTTATAGGTTCAACGGAACACCGAGGCTTTGGTTATGTTCAATTGTAAAGTTTAATTTTTGTATGTTTAATTTAATTTAACTTGCCAGTATGAAATTATGTTATGGTGATTGTAATGGTAATTGATCCACAGCGCTACTGCTGAGGATGCTGGACGTGCTATCGAGTTGAAAAATGGTTCGTCTCTGGATGGACGAAAGATTGTGGTCAAACATGCTGCCCATCGTGCTTCCTTGGAGCAGCGTCGATCTAAAACTAACCCACCTGGTTGGTTACCTATCGAATTTACATTTTTGAGTTTGCCGGTTTCTCATTTATAATTTTATTATGTCCTTGCTTATCTACACTTCAGAAGCTGAATCAACTGATCCAACGGATACTGCTTCACTTGCTTCCGAAAAGTCTCCACCAACAGGTGGGATTTTGTGTGTGCAATATGTTGTTCCTTCATATTTATTAATGTCTCCTTTTTACTAAATTCATAGTTCATTGCCAATTGGCTATGTAGTTTGGTGTTTTTAATAGAGTTTCTTGCGTGTGTACTCATGCAGCTGAATCAAATGATGCCGAAAACAAGAAGGATAGTGCTCCACATGATTATGAAAAACATAAAAACTCTTTAATTAAACGTGAAAAGGGTAAGATATTTTCATTCATGTTGGCTATGTTCCTCTATATTCATGCAAATCATATGTTTATAATGTAACCAGTTTGTTTATTCGGTGTACTTGGAATGTAATAGGTAAATCCCCTCAACCATCAAAGAAAGCAAAAGCTGATGTAGGTGTCTCTTCAGATAAACAAAGGTGCTCATCTACTGAGACTAATACACTCTAATTCATGAGCACGAACCAATATGACAATTCACCAAATGTTGAATTTAGTGCTGAGTTGTCATAACAATTATATAAAATTTAAGTAATTTAACAATTGGATAATCCTTTGAATTTTCTTATCAATTGTGTAAACGGAAAACTCACATTTTGCCAAAGATAGTCTTGTTTTCGTTGTATTTTAGTTTGTACAGTGTTGGTGTGTTTATACAGAGGTCAACTTTTCATAGTGCATATGATGTAGTTTGAGTAAATTATGTTATTTTTTATGTGTCTGCTACTGACCTGAATCTGCAAAACTTCATGATATGTATGAAGAGTGGCAAGAACTGTCATATTTGGAAACCTTTCAAATCCTGTTATGGCAGAGGAGGTCCTGCGTCGTGCGAGGGAGATCGACGGAGTGTGTTCCGTCACATACCCACTTCCAAAAGAAGAGCTACATAACCATGGTAATGGAATTTTGCCTCAACTTCCTCCTCACTTCCTTGAGTTATGGAACTTAACTAAATCCATACTGATAAACCTATAGTCTAAAAGTAAATGTGGTTGCATACAAACCCTATGGTTACATTTTTCTTGCCCTGTTCCAGTTATCTTTAGCATATCCAAGATTGGTGTGGAATAATCAGGCTTTTTAGATGATTCTTTTTTTTGGGGCCTTGTCACCCTGTTCATGTCATGTCATATCATAAGATGTGACTAAGTTTTACACTGGTTGTCACCCCGTTCATGTATTCTGCTATAATTTATTGTACAAGACTGTAGAAGCAACCAAGCAGGTGTCTTAAAATCTTTTTCCCCTTTGTGTTGGGGGGTTTCTTTGTTCTTAGTTTGTCTCTTCCCTCTGTACATTTATTTTGACACTAGTGAGTTACCTATTGGGTTTATGACACTTCTGCAATTGTTTTGCTTTTGTGGCTTTTAATTTCTGATGCTAACAGTGCACAGTTGCACACTGTTACAGGGCTTGCTCAAGATGGATGCAAAATGGGTGCTGCATCAGTACTTTATGCAAGTATCAGATCTGCGCGTGCTTCTGTTGCTGCATTACACCAAAAAGAAGTTAATGGGGGTGTAGTTTGGGCACGCCAACTTGGTGGGGAGGTAGCTATATTAATTAACTCTCTACCAACTTATGGACATGATTTTTTTTCTTTCAACCTGAACTTCATATTCTTAATAACCAAATGTGTGCCTCATGTTGAGTAAGAGTGATGTGCTGATTTCTGCAGAACTGTGTAATCATTAGCTGAGTACCTTTAAATTTGTTGACTGCAAACTTTGTTCTGGGCTGTGAAGTTGCATTATTGTTTTGTTGATATTTAGTGCTCATGGAGACATGGTGTTCACTCAGTCAGTCACTTATTTGCATGGAGTGATTTCATTGGCAGTTTGAAACTTTGAAATTACATGAGGATCTTGTAATATTTAACCGAAGGAAGAATAAGAATTATCACAATTCACCATAGATGATCATTATCAGGGTTTAGTGATATAGGGTAGAAGTGTATAACTGCCAACAAAAACAAGGAGTATGTGGGTAGATTGCATATGTTTGTGTGCTTGTTAATTGCCCTATTTACTGATGGTAAATTTTTTTATTTCCCTGTGTGGCTGTGTGATTGAGCATGATATCACGATGTTTGCATTGTTTATTTGAGACATGTTTCGTGTTGCATCAATTTCTTGGCAAGATTTGGATTAGCATGATTTTCTTATAGGTTTGCATGTCTACTTCAGGGATCCAAGGCTCAAAAGTGGAAAGTCATTGTCCGTAACCTTCCTTTTAAGGTCAATGATCTTTTATTTGTATCCTTTTATTCCTTACTGAAAGTCTCATATTTACCCTGTCTAAAAAGTCTATCTAAATATATAAACCTGGTATTGCATTAAAACAGGCAACTATCAAGGAGATAAATGAAAAATTCTCAGGTGCAGGGTTTGTCTGGGATGTATTTATTCCTCAGAATCCTGAGACAAGGTACTTCTTCATTGTTAAAAATTCAATGCATTACCAGCAATTTTATGTTATTTTTGTCTACATGAATGACCGAGATTCCTTCTCAGGTTGCCCAAGGGGTTTGCATTTGTAAAATTCACTTGCAAGCAAGATGTTGAAAAAGTACGTTCAATTTATTCATTTCCATATCTCTTTTACTCATGGTGTGTTTGGGACTTTGGGGAGTACTTATGTATGTTTTTGTGTTTCATTTACTTTTTTAGGCTATTCTGAAGTTTAATGGCCAAAAGATTGGTACAAGAACCATTGCTGTTGATTGGGCTGTACCAAAGAATCTATACGTGACTGGTGCTGCTGCTGCGGCAAATACAGATGATGGTAGTCTCTCATTCCCTTTACTCTTATCATCTGAGAATAATTTGGTTATATAATAAGTTAGTCTAGTTCTGGCCATAACCTCAATGTTATGGTATTTTGAGAAAATGTTCCTTTGTTAACAATAATGAATTAAATTGTAAAATGGGTGTTAAGCCTGAGTGACACATCTCGTATAGAGTAGGTTGTTCATGAAGGTTTCAACTGCACCAAGGGATTCAGTTAGCTACAAAATGTCATGACATTAACATGAATACTTTCCTACGAAAATCCTTTTGGGTAAACAACAATCTTAGGTTGGGGAGAGAACTCCATAATGCCCATTATATATATAATTTCAGGATGTTTTTTAACTTTGCCTGATCTCTGGTGGGGAATACTGTGAGAGTGCTCTTGTATGCATATATAGGAACAAACATATCTCAAACATGAATTGTTGAGTTTCATTTTTTCAGGGGAATCTTCTGATAAAAATGTTGACACTGCTGATGCTGATGACGTATCGGAGAATGATGATTCAGGTCTTGTAACAGGAGATGAAGCTTCTGATGGAGATCACTCTGATTCTGTTGTGGAAGAAAAGGATGATTCTGTTACATTTGAAGAGGAAGCTGAATTAGCACGCAAGGTCCTACAGAATGTTATTACATCTTCTGTGAAAGAAACTCTTCCTTCAAACAATGTGTCCAATGTTTTAGATCTTCATGAGAAACCGTCTGTTGAACCTGGACAAGTAATCGAGACAAAAGCTAGAAAAGTGAGTGATGGGAAACACACTGGATCTAAATCTCTAAATAACGAAGATGATCTTTCAAGAACAGTTTTCATAAACAATCTTCCTTTTGACCTTGACCCTGAAGAATTGAAACAACGATTCTCATGTTTTGGAAAAATCCAATCGTTCTTCCCCGTTGTTCACCCTATCACCAAGTATGGACATATAGCAGTTATCCAGTGTCTAATTCTCTTCACAAGGAACTATAGAAAATAAATATAACGTTTTTTCTAATGTGGACAGGCGACCAAGAGGAACTGGATTCCTTAAGTTCAATAACTCTGATGCAGCTGACGCGGCAGTTTCTGCAGCCAGTGCTGCACCAGGTCTGGGAATTTTTCTAAAAGGAAGACAGTTGAAAGTATTGAAGGCATTGGACAAGAAATCGGCTGATGACAAAGCATTAGAAAATTCCAAAAAGGAAAATGAAGATCTCCGCAACCTTTACCTGGCAAAGGTAACTTTGTGATTAATTGATTTTGATTTTAGCATTTTTGTTTTAAATCGTTAAAATCTAGCTGAAGCAAATTGGGTTTTGTGGTTTGCACAGGAGGGACTAATTGTTGAGGGAACTCCTGCTGCAGAAGGAGTTTCGGCTGATGATCTGACAAAGCGCCAAATGTAAGTTTTTTCTTGCAAGTATCAAGTGTATGAAACAAAATGATATTTATTCTTCAGGAATTGCTCATCCACTAGCTTGGTACATGCATCCTTGTTCTGGCATTTAGGTTTACCTAGTGTGTTAAAGTGCCTCATCCTCTGAGTTTTTGCGTTCTCTAATTAGTTTACCTTAATTAGTTTTTTCTTGCAAGCATAAAGTGTATGAAACAAAATATTTATTCTTCAGAAATTGCTCATCCACTAGCTGGGTACATGCATCCTTTTTCTGGCATTTAGGTTTACTTAGTGTGTTAAAGTGCCTCATCCTCTGAGTTTTTGCGTTCTCTAATTAGTTTACCTTAATTGCTGTCCAAGATGTCTCTAACTTCTAAGGCAGGTAGTAATTTAGTCATTCTATGTGGGAGGAAAGAATATGTATTGCTTTACAAATAGGTTTTTGTTGGTAGTATCAAGTGTAAAAAACAGATTTTGAAGTGTATCATAAGCAAAATATGCTGAACTGGTTCAGCCATGTTATGAGGTTTTTGATTGATATGTCCGGTATGTGTACAAAATTTGCGTCCTTTCTGTTGTGGGGCATGGACACGCACATTTAGCAGTCTGGTCTTTATTCTGTGCTGACTCTCAAGTCTCAACTATAATTCGTCCATTCATTCCAGGTCCCAGAAATACTCAATGTCATGTTTTTTCACAGCTTTGGTGTCAAAACAGTTTTTACCTTTGCGTTCATTCCTGATCCTAGAGAAGCTCAAACCCATATTTCTTAATATTTAGGTTTACTGTTAATTACTTTATTTCTGCCATCATGCTTTGGGATAGCGCAAGTAGTCTCATACGGTGTGATATCGTAGGCTGTTGTCTTGTCAACTTCTGCTTTCCCTATCTTATTATCTTGCTATCTTGGCTGGATCTTGTGCAGGTTGTATCAGAAAAAAATGACTAAACTACAGTCTCCAAATTTCCATGTTTCCAAAACAAGATTAGTCATTTACAATTTACCGAAGTCAATAACTGTAAAACAACTGAAAAGGCTCTGTGTTGATGCTGTTACCTCAAAAGCTTCCAAGCAGACGCCCGTGATAAGACAGGTTTGTGTGCCTACTGTTGTTGGCAATTGGCATATTTTTGATCTCTATTTATTTTTTAATATTGTTTTAGCTTTTAACTGTTCTTTTTCCCTTAACATGTTTGCAGATAAAGGTTCTTAGTGATGTCAAGGATGGGAAAGCGAAAAGTTTCTCTCGTGGAGTGGCTTTTGTGGAATTCTTAGAGCATCAACATGCCATTGTGACATTAAGAGTGCTCAATAACAATCCTGGTAATTTCTTGAACACTAAATAATTTTTCAACAAATTTTCTTTTCCTGAGATATCAACACTTTTACTTTATTATCAATTAGTAAAGGAGAAACTGCCTCCTAATTTAAATATTCCATTTACAGAGATATTTGACCCACAGCATCGTCCTATAGTGGAGTTCGCTGTTGATAATGTTCAGACATTACGAAAGAGAGACTTGAAAATTAATGACCAGTTGCAGAAAGCTGGTGATGACACCTTAACTTCACCCAAAAATTCAAAAGAAGAGAAGTCCAGAAAAAGGAAATCATGGGACGATAAAAATTCGAAAGATCAAGAGACTGGCAGGAAATCCGCGGAAACCAGAAAAACGATGGACCATAGAGAGGTTGATGGGGCTGCCACTGAAGAGAAACAAATAAATAAAAAGCAGCGATTCCAAGCAAGGGAAGATAAAAATAACCAAGAGAAGAAGCAAAATTTACATCAACGCAGGAATAAATTTGCTAATGCTGTGAAACCAGATCCTTCCATGCAAAACGATACGCAGTCAAAAAAGAGAAATGCAAAAAAATATTCAGAAGAAGGTCTTGAGGGAAAGACCAAGAAGAAGAAAGCGAGGAACAATAATAGAGAGTCATTAGGGAAAGATGCCGTGGATAAGCTGGACGCGCTGATTGAACAATATAGATCGAAATTTTCACAGAAAAGCTCTGAGAAACCCGATGGTGGACAAGGTCCGAGGCAGCTGACCAAAAGATGGTTTCAGACATAGCATTTCCATGTGTGTTGTTGGTGCTACCTTTCCTCTAAAATTACTCATGTTTAAGTGGTGTACATCAGCAAAGTTTTGACAGGTTTAAAGGAAACTTTTGATATTAGTAGCGGGGATCGTTAGGGTGGACTGATGCAATACATTAATACAAGTTGAGAAATTTTTTGTTATGTTCATTGATAACTACGACTTAAATCATACATCTCAAAATAGTACTCTTATCAAGCAGGGAAAATTCCATGATCATGTACAGTTGGTCCCTAAGGCAGTGAAAATTTGATTGGTTGTGACAATGAGTTGATAGGTAATTGTATAGAAAAGATCTAATATATATATATATATATATATATATATTGGAATTAGCGAATTATTTATGTTATTAGTAATTACTGTATTTGTCAACAGGTCATGAAAACTTTAGAGAGGAAGAGTTTAGTAGGTGTAACTTTGTGGGATTATTCCTTGTATTAGTCGACAATCAAATACTTGGTACAAAAAATTATGCATAGCCTATAAGTAAAGGCAATAGACAATAAGATTATGGTATGGTATAGACAATTTAAAAAAGAATTAGGGCCTGTTTACTTCAGTTGAACTGAGTTGAGATGAACTAAACTGAACTGAAAGTTTTTTTTAATGAAAGATTAATAAATAGCAAGATAGGAGAAGAGTTGAAGTGAATGGATTTTAAGCCGAAGTAAACAGACCCTTGATAATGGTATGGTATATAGGGTAGACGTACAAAACGTGTGGATCAATTGGTGTCCATGTCAACTATACCCCAAAACGAGAAACCTTAGGTTCCCAGCCTCCCGGGGTTTTTATATAAACCTCTAAATTATTGTAAGGAAGTAATATTACTTGACCGTTTTATCTACTTCTTCTTTCTTCTTTTATCTCCTGCTAAATTACTAATAATCTTCAGAATGTTAGATTTTAATCCTCAAGCTGAGTACAGAGGAAGGACTAGTAGTAGATAAATTTAACAATAATCAATTTTTTTTTAGGGGGAATATTTGGCTGACAATGTGGGGTTGTGGTTATGAGCACTTCTACAGCCTTGTTTGACAACTTCATGGTCTTTAATCCTAGCTTAATTCATACAAAAGGTAGTAATTATTTCCCCAATTCTAGGGTTACCGAATATTTTGGGTGCAGAAATCGGCGAATTCTAGGGTTAGTAGTTCCAAATGCGAAGAAGAAGAAGAAGAAGAAGAAGAAGCGATGGTGGGAGAGTTTTTTCTTTGAGGAAGATGGCAATTGGTTGGGTTTAAGGGAAGATGATTTAGAAAAGGATGAAGATGATGTGTTAGATGTTGATGACAGTGATAGGGATAGGGATAGGGATAAGGTGTCTGATGAGGAGAAATTCGAGGCGTGGAAGAAGCGGGCCGAGGCGCTTATTGAGTTGAGAGAAGCTCAAGAAGGGATTAGGAATGAGGAGAGTAGGAATTGGGAGGATTGGCTTGTTTTCGACAACGACGAGGTCAATGGCGGTGTTAGAAGAGAATGGGACTATGATGAAGATGTTGATGATAAGGAGCCTGAAAGGGGATTGGTTAAGACTATTGAGAATTTAATTCTTGGTAAACAGGATGATGATTTGTTGTATGAAGACCGTGTTTTTCAATATGCTTCCCGCAATTCGGTAATTCTTTTCTACAGTACATTGCTTCATTGAGGGTGTATGCTGTTTTTTTTTTTTTTTTTTTTTAAACACTCT
>PYUH01000016.1:348450-360819 GCA_016808085.1 Suaeda aralocaspica
TTTTTTTTTTTTTTTTTTTTTAAACACTCTCTTATCTGTCTTGCAGGCTAAATTTTTGGCTATTTTAATTCTAATTCCATGGGCTATGGATTTTCTTGTCCATGACTATGTTCTTATGCCTTTTTTAGACAGGTATATCTGACTTTCTTCGTCTTACCTACCTTCTACATGATTTTTCTTTTCAAATATAATTAGTGTGCTTAACATGACTTATTATTTTGATGTGTTTTGCTATGACCAGATATGTCAATACTGTACCACTTGCTTCACAGTTGCTTGATGTACGTACAGATCAAAAGCTTGAAATGGTTAAGGAGCTAAATATAGAGAAAGCAAGGCTACGCTTTGAGGCTGAGATTGGTAAAGCTCCTCCACTTTCTGACGACCAGACTTGGTGGGAATTGCGCCATAAAGCGTAAGACTTACTTGAATTGCATCTAAATTAAACTTCTATTATTGGCTGGGTTTTAAGCATGCATTTGCATTTGCATTTTGTAGGCATGAGTGCAACTTAATGAATCATGTTCACTAGTTGTGTCTATATCTTGTTTGACGGGCGCTATTATTTATATGGCTCGGATTAATGCTATAAACTGCAGAAACATTCTACAACCTACAAATTGGACATTTTGGAAACTTCTAGAACCTTTGACCTTGTTCCTAAACATAACTTGTGTTACCTTTTTTTACTATTCTTAACATTAAGGTCGATACAAGTGGCGATAATTTTATTATTGAAGCGTAATTAATGTTTTATTCAAGATTTATTTCTTGTTTGTAATACCTTGTAACATTATATCTTTATGTGTCAAATTTTTTTTTGTTGTTTATAGTTTTTTTTTTAAATTATTTATTTTCCTACCCATTCCCTTGTTTCCTTGTTTTTGGAAATTTGCGCTTCCGCGTTTCCAAAACATTTCCATTTTGGAACTCTGCCTTTTCCCATGCTACATGGTGTATTAGGCTTCTCCAAATTGTAATTTTAGAGGTGCAATTAAGCACTAGATAAAGAGGAGTCGAAGAAAAGGATGTTGGTTGACGATGGACATGATGTATTGAATGGTTCATGTAGCCAATCCTTTGCGTTGGGATTAGGGCTTTGATTGTTGTTGTAATATTTGTGGATATATAAGCACATATGGAGTAACATGTACCATTTGTTTGAAAACCCTGTGCTTGTCTTTAGTGTGAAAGGGCCGACATCTTTTAATGAATTATGTAAAAATTGCCATCTAGACACTTATAGAAACATTGGTCATTACATGCCTCGTAACGTGATTCCTAGAGTTAGGTTGGTTCCATTTAGGACCGGGAGCCTTTGCATAGCTATAGTGAATCGTTACTTTAAACTATTGCTTGCATGTATTGTTGTACTAAGCATTTGGTACATCTCTTTTATAGTTTGCAAGAAAGGGGGTGGGTCACCACAAGATTTACTATGCTCAGTTTCGGTCTCTAAAAACTTTTGATCATCTTTCTTTGTGAGATATTTTGGAATAAGGGAACAATAGCTTTTTGGTTCTCTCGGGACGCTCATATTGCTTTTTCAACCTCGATTAGATACTAAAGTTTCTTAGTTTGACCATACAAGCACCCTATAAAAATTTTGGCAATTATTTTTCCAAGACCCCATAATCACCAAAAATTGTGAATTATAGCCTTTGTTTTTTTTGCCTTGGGAGGGCTCTCCCGGCCACCACTTTCTTTTTGCCTGTTATTTTACCACATGCTTTTTGTCGCCGCAGAACTTCTGATGATCGGTTTCAGCCTCGGAAAAATAGTTATCATCCTTCTTTCTGCGATATTTCAAAGTAAAGGAAAAATAGCTACTGCGCTCTCTTGGGACACTCGTATGGCCTTTTCAACCCCGATTAGCTGCTTAGAGTTCCTATTTGATCATTAGCAAATTTTTTGGCAATTTTTTTTGCGGGACCCCGGAACCTCCAAAAACTATAAATTGATAGTCTTTGTTTGCCCTTTGGAAAGCTCTCACAGGCTTCGTCTTGTTATCGCGTTGTTTTTTTTTTTTTTTACCACGTGTTCTACGTTGCCATATTACTCCCCATAATCTGTTTCTGCCTCAAAAAACTTTATTATCATCCCTCTTTTCAAGATATTTCGAAATAAGGGAGCAATAGCTTTTTCGCTCTTCCAAGACGTCCGTATTGCATTTTTAACCCCGATTAGCTATTAGAGTTCCTATTTTGACCATATGGACACCATGTAGAAATTTTACCGATTTTTTTTCCGCGATCCCGAGAACTTCAAAAAACTATGAATTATAGTCTTTGTTTTTGGCCTTTGGAGTGTTCTCCCGAGTTCCGTCTTGTTTTCTCCTTAGTTTTTTTACCGCGTGTTAAGGGTCACCAAGAGATCCTCATGGTTAGTTTTGGGCTTTAAAAACTTGTTATCCTCCCTCTATCAAAGATATTTCAGAAAAAGCAAACAATAGCTTTTTTGCTCTTCCGGAACGTTTGTATGGCATTTTCAACCCCAGTTAGTTACTCAGGGTTCCTATTTTAACCATATAGGCAACTTGTAAAATTTTAAGCAATTTTTTTTAGGACCCAAAAACTTAAAAAAATGTGAATTATAGCCTTTATTTTTGGCCTCCGAAGAGCTCTCCCACGCTCATTCTTGTTTTTCCCTTGTTTTTTACTATATGTTATGTGTCACCACAAAACTCCCCATGATTGGGTTCAGCCTACTAAAACTTGTTATCATTCCTTTTTCGAGATATTTCGGAATAATGGAACAAAACTTGTTATCATTCCTCTTTTTGATATATTTTGGAATAATGGAACAATAGTTTTTCTGCTCTCATGGAACATTCAATTTGCCTTTTCAACCTCGATTAGTTGCTTAGGGTTTCTATTTTGACCATATAGTCACCCTGTAAAAATTAAGCAATTTTATTTCCGGGACCTCAAAGCATCTAAAAACTGTGAACATATAGTCACCATATAGCCTTTGCTTTTGGCCTTCGGATGGCTCTCTCGGGCTCCGGTTTCTTTTCGCCTTGTTTTTTTTACCACGTGTTCTACATCACTACACGACTCCCCATTATCGATTTCGGCCTCTAAAAATTTGTTATTATCCCTCTTTTCGAGATATTTTGGAATATGGGAACAATAACTCTTTGTTCTCCCGAGATATTTTCGAGATATTAGCTGCTTAGGGTTTCTATTTTGATCATAACCCTATAAAAATTCGGGCAATTTTTTTTTGCGGGACCCCAGATTCTCAAAAAAATGTGAATTATAGCCTTTGTTTTGGGCGTCCGGAGGGCTCTCCCAGGTTCCGTCTTTTTTTGTCTTGTTTTTTTACAAAGTGTTTTGAGTCACCACAAGACTCCTAATAATCGATTTCTGCCTCTAAAAACTTGGTATGATTTTTATTTCTGAGATATTTCGGAATACGAAAACAATAGCTTTTTCGTTCTCATGGGACTTTTGGATTGCAATTTCAACCCCGAGTAGCTACTCAGGGTTCTTCTTTTGACTGTATGGGCAACCCGTAAAAAATTTAGTATTTTTATTTTCTAGGACCCCAAAACCCCCAAAAATTGTGAATTATAGCCTTTGATTTTTGGCCTCTAAAGGGCTTTCCATGGCTCCGCCTTCTTTTCACCATGTTATTTTACCACGTGTTCACCATAGGACTCCCCTGCCTCTAAAAACTTGTCATTCTCCCACGTTCCGAGATATTTTGAAATAAGGGAATATTAGCTTTTTCGCTCTTCCGGGATGCCCATATTGCTTTTCCAACCTCGTTTACGTGCTCTGCAAAACCTAGTTTATAATTTTCACAATTTTTTTCTCTGAGACTCTGAAAACTTGGTTCTAAAAACTACGAATGCCTTTGTTTTTGGCTTTTGGAGGGCTCTCCCGTTCTCTGTTTTTTATCACGTGGTCACCACACTACCACAAGGCTTCCTATGATAACCTCTAAAACTTATTACCATCCCTCTTTCTGAGATATTTTTAAAATAGTGGAACAATAGCCTTTTTGTTCTCCTGAGATGTTCTTATAGCCTACTGAAGGTTCTTATTTTGACCATACGGGCATTCGGACACCCTATAAAATTTTTGGCTATTTTTTTTTTCCCCGGGCCCCCAAACCAGAAAAGCTGTGAATTATAACCTTTGGTTTTTTGGCCTTCTAAGTGCTCTTCCAGGCTCATTCTTGTTTTCGCCCTGTTTTATTTACCATGTGTTCTATATCACCACAAGACTCCTAAAGATTGTTTACAAACTCTAAAAACTTATTATTTATCTTTTTAAGATATTTCAGAATATGGAAACAATAGCATTTTTTCTACCCTGGGATGTTTGTATTGCCTTTCCAACCCTAATTAGCTACCTAGGTTCCTATTTTGACCAATTTTGACCATGCAAGAGGACCCCAAAACCTCGGAACACTATAAATGATAGCCCTTGTTTCTGGCCTCCGGAGAGCTCTTTCGGGCTCCATCTTGTTTCGCCCATCTTTTTACTACGTGTTTTGGACTCTCAGTGATTGGTTTCACTCTCTAAAAACTTGTTATCATCCCGTTTTCTGATATATTTCGGAATAAGGAATATCTTAACCTTTTGCTCTCTCGGGACGCCCGTATTTCTTTTTCAACCGCTATTAGCTACTTTGGGTGCCTATATAGACCATACAGCCACCTCATAAAATTTGACAATTTATCTAGGACCCAGAACTTTCAAAAATTGTGAATTATATCCTTTGTTTTTGGCCTCTGAAGGGCTCTCCACTTCCGGGTCCTCCCCGTGATCACTTTTGAGCTCTAAAAACTTGTTATCATCCAATAAAGGAACTATTGTATTTTCTTTTCAACCTTGTTTAGCTACTCAGAGTTTCTATTTTGACCATGTGAGTACCTTTAAAAATATATGGCAATTTTTTTTCCAGAACCCAAGGCCTCCAATAATTGTGAATTATAGCCTTTGTTTTTAGTCTCTGGAGGACTGTCCAGGGCTCCGCCTTCCTTTTGCCCTGTTATTCTATCACTTGTTTTGGCTCACCACAGAGACTCCCCATGATCGGCTTCGGCCTCTAGAAACTTGTTATCATCCCTATTTTTGAGATATTTCGAAAAAAGGGAATAATAGCCTTTTCGCTTTCTTGGGACGCTCGTATTGCATTGTCAACCCCGGATTAGCTCCTCAGGGCACTTTGTGAAATTTTTGGTAATTTCTTTTTTCGGGATCTCGTAACCTCTACAAACTGTGAAATATAGCCTTTGTTTTTGGCCTACAAATGGCTCTCCCGGGCTTTGTCTTCTTTTTATTCTATTTTTTAATCACGTGTATGAGTCACTGTAGGATTACCCGTGATTGGTTTTGGCCTCTAAAAATTGTTATCATCTAGCCTTTTCATCTCCAATTAGCTGCTCGTGGTTTCCTATTTAGACCATACGGGCACCATGCAAAATTTTTGCCTTATTTTTTTTGGCATATGTTTTTTGCTTTCAAAGGGCTCTTCCGGATTCTGTCTTGTTTTCGCCGTAATTTTTTTACTACGTGTTAAGGGCCACCACAAGACTCTCCATGATCGGTTTTGGCCTCTTAAAACCTGTTATCATCCTTCTTTTTGAAATATTTGGGAATTAGGGTATAGTAGCTTTTTTGCTCTCCCGAAATGTCCGTATGGCCTTTTCAACCCCGATTTGTTGCTGGAAGTTTCTATTTTGACCATACGGGCAACCTCTAAAAATTTTGGCAATATTTTTCCCTGGACCCAAAACCTCCAAAACTTTGAATTATAGCCTTTGTTTTTTTTCCTCCGGAAGGCTTTCCCGGGCTCCATCTTTTATTCACCTTGTTTTTTTTACCATGTGTTCTGGGTTACCACAAGACTCTCCATGATCAGTTTTAGCCTTTAAAAACTTGTTATCATCTCTCTTTCTGAGATATTTCGGAATAAGGTAACAATATGCTTTTCGTTATCCCGGGACGTGTGAGGCCTTCTTGCAGAGAGAGGAGGGGGGCAGTGGGCTATCATTATTTTTTGTATTGTAATCTGCCTCGCCTGATTAGGAATAGGTTTCTTTATTTTGGCTTGGATGTGTTCACTGCAGCTTGCTACTTGTTAGAGACCTTTTAGCAGGAATATATTAGGGATGCAAGTGTATGCACCTATGCGGGGATTTGTTGTAAGGGACTGAAGTAACATTCTGCAATCAGGTATCTTGTAAAGTTTGATGGGATCTTCCAAAACTCACTGTCTTTCTAAGTTTCTTTTCAGCAGATGAATTTTATGTCTCTGCACACTCATAGTCATCAGGATTTTTTTGTGAAATTTCATCTCCCTATGTTTCTTTTCTTTTAAATTTATTTGAATTTTTTCTTCAAGGAAAAACCGTTATAACATGCGTAACTGCATATGATCTTTTTTCATTCTAGATTTCTAGCTCCACTTGGGATAAGTGCTAAATGACTACTCCATGAGTCCACTTATGATAATTTTTTAGTACCGACTATATTTCTTATCCAGTAGTAGTTCTTGATACCTTGACCAATCTATACACTGTATAATGCCATTTACCAGTGTAGTCTAGGATATATTTCTAAAGGTATTTTACCTACTATTCCGATCAACAGCCTCTAGTGAGATCATTTTCAAAATTGATTGGTAATAGCTATTGGACCTGCTTTCTTGCAGCTTGCAGAGAACTCTAAGTCTCTAACTGTTAGTGCCTAGGGTCTCTTAATTCATTGTCCTTTTGCCTGTCTGAAGTCTTAGTACATCCACTTCTTGTATAATAGTGTTGGAAGTTCAAGTCACAGTGACATTGCATCACTCTGCGTAGTCTTATCATGGCTTTATTCACTTGAAGGTTTGGATATTTTTACCTTTTACAAAAAATAGGATTCCAAACTCTGTGTAGGATCATTTTTTGCTGTGATGGTTCAAAGATGGGTTCACATTGCCAGATTGCCTACTATCCCTTATTTGGGAAGTAAAATTAGTGTGCTGATATGAGTAATGCTTCTCTCTGCATGATTGTAATTGCTTGCGTAGATAGCTTAATTGTTTCTAAAATAGTCACTGTATTAGCTTTCTGTTTCTCTTGCTTTTAATTACCCAAGCACTTATGTCTTGCATTAATATTTGTTTGGTTTGATCAACCTGACAGGCTAGAGTTACGAGATGAATGGAGGTTAACTAATCGGAGTGCATTTGCCAACATATGGTCTGACACGGTCTTTGGGATTTCGTTATTCGTCCTATTGTATTTCAACCAGAACAAAGTAGGATGTCTTTGCTCTTTTTCTGTGTCTAAATTTGTGTAAATGGTTAAATTTTCTGTCCTTCGTATAGTTCAGTTAAGAATTCCATTCACTTGGGTCTGGCATATATATGTGGGTGGCCTTCTGCTTCATCTCCATATATATATCCGGCTCACTGCACTTGCATAAGATATTTCAATTTATATATATGTGGGTGGCCTTCTGCTTCATCTCCATATATGAAGTACTGTTTTGTCTAGGATATTTCAATTTAAAATTACTGTTCTAGTTAGTATGTAACAGACAGCTATTAATTCACTGGAATCGCTCATGGCATCATGGGGTGGGGATGGATGGAGGAAAGTGTCATTATTATGAAGTTTCTTTATTGTGCAAAACTAGCAACTAGATTTCGACTCCTATACAAGCTGTCAGCTTTATGTATTTCTGCTTATAGAACCTAATGTTCTTACCTTAAAACTGCAGGTTGCATTACTGAAATTCACAGGATATAAAATTATCAACAACATTTCAGACACTGGAAAAGCGTTTCTGATTATTCTCGTTACTGACATTTTTCTAGGGTAAGCTTTATACGCAGTAATGTAGGCTTAGTGTCTAAAAACTAACCTATAAACTTGGAAAGGAAATTCCTTTTGAATAGTAATTATTGATTGTAACATATGTTCACTTGTCATGCAGGTATCATTCTGAATCTGGTTGGGAAACCGTGTGTGAACTCATAGTTGAGCATTATGGCCTGGAGGTTGATCAGGCTAGCATTACAATATTTATATGCCTGGTTCCAGTTATGATGGATGCTTGTGTGAAGCTTTGGGTACGTTCAGTTTCTATTACTTGCCTTGAAGTGAAATATGTTTCAGTTTATAATGATATATCGTGTCAGACCAGTTTGGCCAACCGGGAGTTGTTTCTTGTTAGGCCTTGAAGCTCATGATCCATCAATGTATTGAAGGCTGTTAATGAGTCTAGTAAAGTTATGCAAAACAATCTATTTTCCAGGCTTCGGTTACCTGAAAAAACAATAATTTTAAGCTCTTAACTGAAGGTTTTCTGCATGTTATAAAGTAGCCATATAATTCGCATCATTCTTAGTTTCTTATCCCAGCTTTATTGAGGACAGAGGCATATAGCATTATTTTGTTTTACGTAGTATTTTGTTCCCATGATTGGAATTAGTTAACTACTTTGGTCTCTTTACCTGCAAGTAACATGCATACAGGCATTTGGCTCCTAAATGAAGCATGCAATTGTCTCCATTTCTTTTATTGTCAATCTAATGTGTCAATGCTTATCTTTGCAGCTGTTCAAATTCCTGCCAAGATTATCCCCTAAAGTGTCTAATATCTTCCAAGAAATGAAACGTCATTGATTACAATTTTTCCCCCCAATAGCATACTGAATAAGGTGGTCTGAGCATTTTTTTCCCCCTTTCGAATTCTTTAGTCCTCTTCTTTAGAGGCTTTTGTTAGAAGCAATCACATTTGGGAGATTAAATCGAAGCTGAGTGGTCCTTATATGTATAGTAATGTTATATACTTACTATGAATGGATGTCAGTTGTTCATTTCACAATTTTTTACTATACACGTTGCTGTAAAGTTCACAATTTTGTTCTCATTTTGGTACAAAAGACTTCATAGTATATTTGTATTGGAGCATATGATCATGTTGTGATTGTATAAACAGTGCTGAAAACTCATCGTATGTCATCAAACACAATGTAAAAGGGTGACAATTTGATAATGCCCTTGCCTATTTGCCTCTTGTTCTTTTTTGGACACCGAGATTGCTCTTATTAAAGGGGGAAGTTGCACACTTGAAAACATGCAACTCTCTATTAATTGGTTGTTGGTGCAGTGGTGATTAAGATTACACTTAATAGGAGGATGTGTTCAATCCTCCACAATAACAATTGAGAGGGGACTAGAACATAACCACTCATAACTGAGCCTTGAATCCAAATTAGCCTAAAGAACATGCAACTCTTAATAAGGTTGTTTAGAAAATCTCATCATCATGACGCTTATCAAATATTAGTAGCAAAGGAGAACCTAAGTTTGTTAATGACTATTGACTGCAAATTTCAATGCTAATCCAATTGCACAAAGTATAAACATAAATTAAAAAAATTGGCCTATGCAGGTCTCGAATCTGTGACCTTCGCGTTATTAGTACGACGCTCTAACCAACTGAGCTAATAGGCCTTTCGATGCCTTTTAAGAACAAACTAATATACATGGGTACAACATACTGTAATAAACTAATATACATAGGAACAAACAAAAACACAAATGGACTTGCATAAAGTTGCATATGATAAAACCACAAATGTATTCTACATTTCAACCAGTCTTCGACCAAAAATTATCTACAGAGTGGCAAAAATTATCTACAGAGTGGCAAATCATAGAATAATACAACTACATGGACAACAAAAGGCCAATTAGACCAACAGATCATAGAATAATACAACATGATGGACAACAAAAGGCCTAGGTTGGTAATATTTTTATGTTTAGAGCAACTTTGGCCATAATTTGTCGGCCACACTTCACAATAAATTTTTTTTTTTCCTCCCATTGTTGTCCTTTTGTTCTCAATTGTTCTGGCTTCACATCAACATATACATTTACACTGGACACTATAATGTCAAAGCTGAACAAGCATTCGTGCAAATGACCATGACACCCACTACTAGCACCATTGGCCATGGAATGAACAAAGTGACTCAAGCCTGTGATGAAGTATCAAGATGAGGCACAACCGCACAAGCATCAATTCATGCACAAGTCATCTGCTTCTGTTTGCCGAGGCAGGAAGGGGCTGTACAGCAGCCAAAGGATTCACTTGGTATGAAAATGCTAGTTTCCAAAAGTCTACCAGAGTCTGTTTCAGTGATAACAGCCGTCTTTGAACAGCCCTGAGAGGAAACAGGCCACCATTTAGGTAAAACACTGATATAACATACAGCATAACACTTCATTTCATTAGTAAGTTTTTTTCCCCCTTCTCTTAATAGGAATTACAGATGTATTTAATGTCAATGAGCAGGGGCAAAAAGAAAACTGTTAATATTCACCAGAGAAAAAAAAAGAATCATAGATGTCCTTCAGCTGAACTTGCTAAGACAACATATAGTCATAATTCATGCATAAAAATTAGATATTATTCCTCTGACTGGAATAACTTTTTATGCCTTGACGTCATGTGATAATTGACTTAAGGCCTAAATTGATCAAGAATACCTTTGAAGGAACATTCAGTTGCCAACTGACACCATATCACAAATAGGATGCAACTAGCTATGGACTTCTTTCTTTCTTGAATTGTATGAAATTATTAGTAAAATTAAAAAAAAAAATGAAGACTTCGTAAGATTAATGTTAGAGGTAAGCTGACTTGCCTTTTTATGGTTGCTCGTCTTTTCTGGACGAAATAACAGATCAAGAAGATCAAAAACCCCACAAAGATCTTCCCTTTAGATGCAATAACAGATTTGTGAGATCTTTCAGCCATGGTCTGCAACCATGTCCAAAATGAAACTATTGTATCAGCAACTCCACTAAGACGTTGGGTACTCGAGTTTTTAATGGTTTTGTCTGATTGCTGAACTTCTTTCAAAGTTAAAGGGTGAAATTCAGGTTCTTCATCCGTAGATACTGAAACAGCCCCATGTGTTGAGCTAGACGATTCGCAAGGATACAAAGAGGAGAGTCTCCGCAAAAGATCCTATGCAAAGAAAAGAAAATCAGACAGCAGGAAACAATTTATCAGACAAGAAGGATTAAACACACTGAATTATGAACTGAACATAAAACTGCATGTATAATTTTGTTAACAGAGAAAAAGGAGCTAAAATGTACTAATAAGTAAATCCAAGATTCAAGAATACTTCATTTCCATATTATATGTGCTTGTACTTCTCCATAACTGACTTCAGCTACTAAAAGGCTGAAGTATATCAGTTTTAAATGCCATCTATTATGCGAGAAAGAAGTGAAAGCTATAATTCTATAAACCACCCCTCAGGAAAGATCTCAAAGCAATAATTTATAGTTTGAGAATGAGACATTGTAGTTAAGGTAATACTTCCTCAGGGAACAAGCTGTCAGTGACAGTATAATTGAATCTTGACATGAAGTTGAGATGGGAAGTACCAACCTGTCGTTCTTCCTCTGGTAATTGGGCCTTCTCAACCCATAAGACAGCATTGTCAACATTTTTAAGGACTTTTCCCATAAGTGTTAAGGCATAAAATTCCACAACTTTGAGATATTGATCCACTTTTAATGTTGAATTCTTAGCATATACTGCCACATCATTTTTTAGCTCTGGACTGAACAGAACAAAATATTTTTCATTACAGAAGTGCCATTTTGCTAGAAAATTCTCCAGGAAGTCACGAACCCTAATCGGATTCCCATTTGAGACCTGCACACATGCACTAGGGATAACATACAAGAAATTTAACTTTGGTCAACTGTCCCTTTGAGTTTCACAAGAAAAAATAAGCACCTAAATCATTAAAAAAGTAAAACAACTTTTTAAGGACATAAAGTTCCCTTATGTGACTTTCTTCTCAGCCCTGCTTTAGGTACTGAGTATCAAGAAGTCTACAACTAGCAGCAGTAAATCTAGTATACAGATCATGAAATGATAACTTGATAAGATCCCAGGACCTTCAACTATATTATTTTTAGAGGGTAGAAAGGAAGGTAATAATTAAAACCAGAATGGCAAGCTGGCAACAAAAGTGGGTTAGAACTTAAAAACAAAGAATAAAAGCTACTCTGACGGCTGACACGATTTTCCATCACTGACATACAGCCCCCCAGTGACCCTGATACACTCCTACCATGAAGCTCCTACAACTTTACAACAAGACAAACGGGATCATTAGAGAATACCTGGTAAGAACAACTTGAAAAGGGATTTCAGTCACTGATCCAAAATTGCTCTGGAGTTCATTGAATAAGTCTGATGTCCTGCATAGGGAGAATAGATTCATGTACATGTGACATCATAAATTAGACCAAAAAACTGAAATAGACAATATATATATATATATATATATATATATATATATATATATATATATATATATATAT
>PYUH01000016.1:367085-399465 GCA_016808085.1 Suaeda aralocaspica
TTTTTTTTTTTTTTTTTTTTTTTTTTTTCTTCCTTTGTTTAGTTCAATTGAATGATTTCTCCTCATATTTGTTCGGAGATTTGTGTGTGTTGAAGAAGGACGGTTAGGAGACTATCGGAGTGCGAAAACTTCGAAATCCGTGTTGTGAAATGAAAGCTAGATTATGTTGTATGCATTATTTTGAGGCTCCATTTAATTAGAAGTTGGACATATATATTTATTTTCCTAAGATGCTAAAAACTTCAGCTTTGTCTATTTTTCAAGAAAAAAGGTGTGACATTTTATCTTTACTCAAGCTTAAGTGTGTTTAAAATCTCATTCTCCTCATAACCTACTAACAATGGACCACCTATTAGATGATATTTTCTACCTTGTGTAGCTTCCATCTTCAAAAGACCGAATTTGTTTTCATTTGTGGTTTCAACTAGCCTTTGTTTTCCCACTGGTGTTTCGACCTACTATTGTTTCAATATTATCCGGAAATGATACCTACTATTATTATTATTATAAACCTATAATTTTGTTGGGGTGTGGATAACCCGCCTGAAGACATTTGAAGCGCATTTATACCACCTGATGTCCAATAATTAAATATGTGGTATATTCAGTTTGTTTGAATATATTGTACTTGGTTACACATCCTAGCTTATGTTATCACTACTCATGTTATTTCCATGTGTGATTCATAAATCTATATTGATTTCTTCTGTAAAGGTGTTTGCAATGTTGTTGACTGTTTCTAATATCTAAGCCCCAGTGAAGCTGTTACTGACAGCACAATTGTTTGGGAGTAAGATGTGGCATAAGAAGGCTGACATTCCTTGTGTGATTGGAGGTCTTAATATCTTATACATGCATTCCTTTTTTCCCTTGTCCTATCTTAATAGTTTTTGATACCTTTTATATGAAAGGAATTTTCTTTTGATACATTTTTGTATTCTTCTTGCGTCTTGGTGTGTTGTAGATTTTCTTTCTTCGATATCTTTTCTAATATTTCTCTCGCCTTTGAATGTTGGCTAGGAAATAGTCAGATGTTAATATAATTGTTGAACTACATAAGTAAAGATGCTATTTATTTTTGTAAAGGTTAAAAGGTGTGAAAATTTTTCCATAATGATGATTGCTTTATTAGGTATGTTTTGCCTAATCCTATCACCAACATAAAGCAATTATAGGTTTATATTTTCGTAAAGACCAATGCCTGATTATGTATTCAATGTAGAAGTGTAAAACTTTAGAATTAATGGAAACATGAGGCTGTGATTCTCTGCAGTTCCATGAGTTAGTGTTTTTTTTGCTTTTGTCTTGCTGGCATCCTTGTCATCTGCCGCAGCTTGTGAATGTCATTTTAGAAAAGGAGCTTTTCTTTGGTTGTAATTTTCTGTTCTTTGTTAGTTCTCCGTGCTTCTTGTGTCTAGGAAGATGCTGAGTGCTTTGTTCCTTATATATTAACTTTTGAGTTAGCTTCTTTTTGGGTTATTATTCACTGATACCACATATTCAGGATTGTCATGTTGTATGTAAAAGGGATGTTATTGTTCATGAGCCATTTAATTAAACCATTGACATGTATGACAGGTTCTTACGGTTCTACCCTGCGCTACAAAAGTGTGGAGAGGTTGAAGGGTATTGGAAAACATTCTCTTCTTGGTGCTAGTGGAGAAATTAGTGACTTTCAGGAGCTTCTGCGTACCCTGGATGATCTCATGTAAGTGATAATCTAATTTGCATTATATTTAATTATGTGCAGAAAGATGCTGCCTGCAAGTAGAATTTAAGTTTGAAGTCCTAATGCTAACAATGGTAAAGTAGGAAATATGAAAATTTAGGAGTGTATGAGAGTGGATTTGTTAGTCTAGCATCCAGTGTATATCTCTTGAAGTTCTTTCCATGGCCAGTTTTGCTTTGCTTATGCTTTCTTTTTTTTTTTTGTTACCTTTTGCAGTCTCTATGACAACATGTGGGATGATGGAAATTCTTTTGGCCCTAAGGAGGTGCACAGCTACCTTACTCGGGTAATGTATAATAGGCGTAACAAGTTCAACCCACTTTGGAACTCTCTTGTCCTTGGTGGAGTTAAAAACGGACAGAAGTACCTAGGAACGGTTAGTACTTTCTATCTTTTAGTTGCATGCACAGCTGATGCTAGTTTAAATTCTTTTGCAATTTGGACATACTTTTGCTTTATTATCAAATGAAACTTTGAGATGTTGATGGCATATTTTGTGAAGGTTAATATGATTGGTGTACACTATCAAGACAACTATGTTGCTACGGGTTTTGGAAATCACCTTGCAATTCCAATTCTAAGAGATGGATGGAAGGAGGACCTGAGTTTTGAAGAGGGTGTGAAGCTCCTGGAGCAGTGCATGCGTGTTCTTCTATATCGTGATCGATCTGCAATCAACAAGCACCAGGTTTCTTTTTCTATCTTGATTTAGTTTGACGACTTATCCTTTGTTAACTATCTATTAATTTATTTGCTCTGTTATTTCTTGAAGCCTGAACTGCTGCTAATTTTTGGTGCCTTGGGCAACTCTTTTGGCTGTCAAATGCTTACTATCAACACTATAATTCATTTGTTCTTTCTCATGGTTGCATTACCGTTTAGAGATGCCTAGCAACAAGTGCTGTATGGAATTTACTCCTGATTCATTTTAGTTTTAGGATTCCTATTTTTCATGGCTAAGATTTGGATTTTAGAGGAAGGAAAGGAAACCCATTTATCATGCTGGAAAAGTTGCATGTGAGGAAAGTGTAGTGTCGTAAAATTTATAAGTTGCCCTAGTTATGTGTGAAAAAAGTTTATGGAAGATTGAGGTAATAGGGATTGATGGATGTTGAAACTTGAAAGTTTGGTTCATAGTAGTTGTTCCTCTTTGACTTGTGCATTATTCTCATACCCAAGTTTTATCTGTTAATGATTTTGATTATTAGTTTTGTATACTCAGATGTAATTGTCAATTTGGGACTAGTATTTGAGAACAAAGGGATTATTCATTTATATCAGCGAACGCTGCAGTTTATGATTTATGCTTAATTGACAGCCTAATGGGAATTTTTGATAATTGGAAAGTGTTGTTTATGCTAAATAGACAGCTTAAAGGGAGTTTTTGATGATTTATCCTAGAAATGACATTGCTCCGAAGGAGACTTGATGTGTGGAGATTAATTGTCAAATATAATTTTGAGCCTCTTGTCTAGATTCAAGGATGTACATCTGGAGTTGTTATTTGTCTAGGCATTCTGCATTATGGGCAGCCAATGGGTTAAAGGAAATTTTTTTGATAATTTATCTTCAAAATGACACTTCTCTGAGGGAGACTACATATGCGGTGATTAATTGTGAAATATATTTTAGCCACCTGTCTAGAACTACTGAAATCATGATATGTTTGAAACTGATCTGGAATTTGTTGTACCCTCATTTTTGTTCTCCTAATTGTTATGTTTGAGAATTGAGATGATTGAAATCTTCTTCTGCGTTAGAAATGAAGTATTAAATGTTTGTTATTTTTTAGTGTTTAATGGATATTACTTTCCTACAGCATATGAAGAATATATTTTCTTACTTAATTTTAATTTGAATTATCAGATTGCAAAGATAACTGAAGAAGGTGGTGTGACAATCTCCCCACCCTACTCTTTGAAGACTTACTGGGAATTCTCTGCATTCAAGAATCCTTCTGCTGGTGCTCAGGGTTCGTGGTAGATGGTTTGCCTTGTAGTGGTTTAAAGTTGGGTTCTGTAATACATGACTTGAGCTCTTGTTTGTAATTTTAGCTTTTAAAACTCGGATGCTTATCCTTGAGAGCTAGAATTTGCCTTTATGTTTAGCCCTTTGTGCAAAACTGAAAAGATTATGGTTAGTTTTACTGCAGTAACATTATGGTTTACCTATACTGACTTTGTTATAAAAAAAATGCTCGTTTTAGTTCAGCTTCATCACTCTCTCTCAAACCAGTTGTCTATTTTAGAAATGATTCAGCAGCTGTATTCAATAGATGTTTGGTTTAATGTGAGTCATTGTTTGATGATGATCTTTGATAAATTTAATAATGTTATGATGTTGGTTCTAGGCCTTTGTCAAATTAATTTCTTAGTAATTTCTTGCTAGTTATTTCTTCCAATTGCCGGTGTGATCTTTGGAAGGAAATTGTTGAATTGCGAGGATTAAATTTAGACTTTTTTACACTGATTCAAATTTCATGCTGGCATAGTGTGACAGCTTAGCCTCTATGTAACTTGATACACTATTGAATTGACACTTTGGTCTTGTCATTACATTTAGTCTTTTTTTTTTGTTGTTGTTGTTGTCTTGAACGTGCTCGCAACTCCCATTTGCATGTAACACTTTCACCACTATGGCTGCTGTGCCATTGCTGTACCTACTGAATATTACAAAAGTTCTCTTTTTTTCGAAACATTATCTCACATTTCCAGTCATCTACATAGACATTCTTAAATGGAAACTAACACACCCCTCAACCCCAGCTCCAAAACTCGTCGCCCCCAATCTGGTGGGATACCTCGGTCTCCGCGCCTTAGCCGTAGTAGTAGTGGTGCATCGACAGCTTCTGTCTCTGAGACTAGTAGGATATCCCCTCAGCGTCCCTTTAGTCGAGCATTGTCTGTTTCTCTTCCCGAGGTTCGTGCTCTTGCATCCACCTCCCCTCAACCATCTTTGAACCGCTCCTCGAGGTCTGCTACTACATCTCCTCGACCATCAGTTCACCGATCAAGGTCAACAACAAAGTCTAGAAGCTCCTGCTCTTCAAGGGAAGAGGAATATTACAATAACATCCCTATATCGAAAGGTTTAGGTAGCCCACGGAGAAGACTAAGCTTAGATGGCAGGGATGATCAAAGTACTATGGCTAAGCTGTTCCGGTCGAGCTCTCAGAACATGCTAGCAAAAGGGGTAGGAAAGTCATTGACAAAGTCCCCTTCTGCATGGGCCCTATCACCTGGCCGTCCATTGCCGGGTCCACCAATGACGCCAGATTCTCCTAAGGTGAAAGGCGTGGGTGGGGTGTTGAAGTACTTCAATAAGCAGAAGAAGGTGACCTCAGCACAAGAGGAAGAGTTTCATCAATACAAGATAATGCACAATAGGTTGCTTCAGTGGAGGTTTGTCAATGCTAAAGCTGAGGCTGCTTCGGCTAAGGTTAAGAGAAAAGCTGAGGTAAGTTTGGTCGATATATTTATTTCGTGCTACAGAGTCATTAAAATATGACAAGCATTAAGCATTTGTTCACAACATCACAAGTAATAACACTGTTATGTGCAGGAAACCTAAAGAAAGATTTAACATGTCCAGAAACAAAAATCTCTGAACCATGACTTATTTTTTAGGTAAACTATTGTATAAACATTAATTAACAATAGCTAATCAAGGAGATACATCAAAACTAGGCACAAGGGCCCTTACAAAAGGAATGGGATTAGAGGAGATGCCATTCGAATTAGAAGTTCAACTTCTAGTTCTAGTATAAGTAGTGTTAGTCTGTTAGAAGCAGTAGATATATTACAAAATCCTGATGGTACCTGAACTATGACTACGATTATCATCTTTTCCTTTCCAAATTAAGTGTACTCTGTATATAAATTTATCCTCATTACCACCATTTATTAAAGATGACTACATGTGCTGTTAGAGTGGTTCTTACAAAATTTGCCATGAAAGGTTAGAAGTAGAAGGGAGAGACGGAAAGATAATGTGAAGCAAAAAAGGAGAAAAAGAGAGAATTATAAGTAGGGCAAAAGAAAAGGGAAAAGGTAAAGAGTGGTTATGATCATGAATATCCCATGCATGCTATATGGCTATCAAGGGAATAAAGTGATCCCGTTTGTTACCATACAAAATAAACTCTCTTATCATCTTCATTAGTTGGAGAAGTGGAATTTTTGTACACTTGAAAGTTGAAATCCTACTTTTCTATGGAATATTATTTTGTATGATGCTCAATCTCATAAAATCATAGGGTTGTAGAATATAAGTCGATAAACGTTGATGAAATTGCTAATTGAGGTTAGTGATTTAGCAAAATGAAAAACCTTTACAAGGGACACAAGGTAAAACAGAAAACCTGACAAAGGATACCGACTAATTTTGTTAATCCCTCTAGTTTGAATATCCATTGTTTTAATTACTATTAGATGTTAATTAATGTCGTTTTTCAAAAAAAAAAAAACAAACATTTGGCAGGAGAAAGTGTTTGGTGTTTGGTTGAAACTCTACAAAATGAGGTATGCTATTGCAGAAAAGAGAATGAAAGTGGTAAGATTAAAGCAAAAAGTAAAGTTTCTACAAATACTATGCCCACAAATTGAGCTTCTCAATGAGTGGGAGAAGTTGGAGAAAAGAAATGGTGAAGCTATTGCCAGAGTCACCAGGAAGTTGTCTGCTTACTCCACTAAACTTCCATTAGTTGATGGTGCTATGGTCAGTGTACTTCCACCTTTCCTTATACCATAATGTCTATCAAAATAATGACATTTGAAAAAAAAAAAAAAAGGTGATTCTAAAGTCAAAATAATAACTTAAACAAAGGTTTGAGACAGTCCTAATTAAGTCCTAACCATGTAGAGCACAAATTCTAAGTTGGAAGATAATCCTATGGCTTGGCTTATTGTAATACAGGCTGATATCGAATCTATACTTGATGTAATGAAAATAGCCGTGGAAGTTATGGAAAATGTCGAAGAGTCCATCTTTGACCTCCATTCCCAGGTTAATCTTTTTATCTAACAAAAATCACCTAATATTTGGAAAAAGTGAATTTTCAAGGAGGGTTAATAGGTTTACTTGAATGATTGAGTGCAGGTTGAAATAGTAAGTAAAAAGGTAAGAGAGCTTATGCATACTTTCAAACAAAACATGGAGTGCTACCAAGAATTGGAGAAGGAAATTGCTACTGTTATGTCCCTAAAGGTATGATTTGAACTTGAATTAACATTTTCGACTGGCCAAATTGGGTTCCACCAATAGCGCGGTTGAGAGCAGTCTTTAAACATGTTAAGTGGTAAAAAGTCGGTGTGTTATCATTCCATAGGTTGTAACTGGCCTGGCTAGTTATAGCTTAGATTTGAAAGATTTCAGTCTATAACTGATTAAATTAATTCATTCCTTGAACAGGCTCATGAAAATAGCTTGGTAGTACACTTCATACAAGCAAATAAGGAGGAGCCAGAGGAAGACCACAGGAATTGTAAACATGATATTATGAGATCTTTCAAAAACAAGGAGACAGCTTTAATTTTCTCTTTGCTGAATGTCTCTTAATCATATCAAGTGTTTATGCAAGCAATGTGTCACCCTAGCCCCCAAAGTGGTGAGGCTAATTTTTTTTTTTGTAAGATTTGGTTATGAAAAGGCCAAATCTTTGAAGAATGATTGTAAATTTATATACTATCTAGCACTATAAACGGTCCAAATAAAATATCACAGTTTAGAAGAATTTCATGATTATGATTTTAAACATGTTTTTCATACTAAAAGAATCAAATGTAATTTATTATTATAGGCATTTTGAGTTAAACTACGATTCAGACCTCAGGGGTATCTATTATGTATGTATGAACCGCCGGAGGTTGTGAGTAACCTAGTTAGTTCGAAGCATCAAGGCTTCATGAAAAAAGATTTGTCTTTAATCAACAAACAGCTAAGTAATCGATCCTAGCTCTGATATAGACAGTACCAAATATCATTAAGCCGTTTTAATTAAGTGGATCTAGGGTGGAGAAAATATAGTGCGAATATGATGAGTCTCGCTGCATTGCTAGCCGCTTAGGATTCGTAGCAGTGATTCACCATCGGTGTTGAGCTTTACTTCACGTTGATCAGCCTTATGGGGATGACAAAAGCACCAACTCATGATCTAAAATGCATTATTTCAGATCACCACCTTCTGGTGATACTGTACAGTGTTGATCTGATGATTGTCAACGTAACCGAAAGGGAATGCTCTTTTTTGAGCTAACTTAATAATTTCTTTTGACTATTAATTTTCTGTTTGCAATGAATGAGTTGATGCATGTTTGCTTTTTGAATAACTATCCAATACAATTATCATCTCCACAAAAGCAAGTTGGCGACAGCAAACAACACGTACTACTTTCTTATAATTAGTACTAGAATGAAATCATTGCCCTTAATTTCCATCAAAAATCACTTCCTTCATACTATTCCTATACCCACCCCCACAATTTGAATTGTAAATTGATAATAACCCATTTAAATAAAAAAAAAAGGAGGGAACTAAAAAGAAAAAAAACAGAAGATTAGCACTACTATTATATGAACACATTTTCGATCTCTACTTCTTATCACCTACTGGAGCTGCATCGCTCTCAAGATTATCACAATTGCCGATTTCTATAACATGATCATCGCTATCACCTCTTCCTAGACTAGGAGATTTCCTCTTAGGCTTAGCTTCTTGCAACATTGAGATAACGTCTCTCATGGACGGTCTATCTGCAGGGATACGACTAGTACAAAGTAACGCGACTCTAAGTAGTAGCAACATCTCCTCCCTAACGGATGCACACGATGCCCCTGCATTTTTGTCCAAGATTTCATTCATCCCATTTTTCATCTTTATTTTGGACCGCACCCAATCCACTATGCTGTTTCCTTCACCAAATTCCCGGTCTACTGATCTTTTCCCGCTCAATACCTCCAAGAGGACCACCCCATAACTGTAGATGTCGCTCTTCTCATCGACTTGTAACGTGTAAGCATACTCTACAACAACCAAAATTAAAGCATTACTACTTTAACAAAAGTTCAAAAGAAAAGGTATTGCTAATTAACTTTCACTTAAGGTAATTAAACAAATTTCACCAAATGTTTGTATGTAATTGAGAAGTGGGGTTTCATGTTTCAAAATGATCACATTATTAGTTAGTTAAGTGAATACAAACAAGAAGACAACTTTTTTTTTTTTTTTCCCCAATTAACTATGACATTAACATATTAACTAAGGAAAAAGTGTTAAAAGATGAGTCAATGCAATATATTGCACCAAAGAATATAACCAAACCAAGTGTTTGACAATTTTTGTTAGTGGGTCCAAATCAAAAATGATTTTGAAGCAAAATAAAAAAAAGCAACATCACGCGTAACAGTACAAGATAAAAACGCCACTGCTAAATATAGAAGAATAGGGGCACTAAAAAATATGAGTGAGTGAGCCTCAATATTTGACACCTTTACAGTACTGAACTCTACTGAGTTAACTGACATTAAGGAATTTGTACTACAGCTTTTCTTTGATTGATGAATAAATTTTATTTTTGGACTAGTTGAACATACCACACTTCAAAGTTCCAATTGTATGCACAAAAGAAAGCATGCTTCCAAACGTTTGTGAATACATATTTGTAGGATATTGTACAAATGCATGACATTTTAATTAGTTTAACATACCTTTAATTTGGACCACCTGTATGCATTATTGGTTTGAATATATACATACATTTCAAGCAAAGTTAAAAAAGAATGTTGCTAAGAGTCGTTTTCCCATCCTTAACTGGTAAGTTTTAAAAGTGAAAGGTGGAATAAGCCAATATATTGTATGGAAAATTTTTGAAGGATGAGAAAAGTAAAGGAGGATTATCAAACAATACCTGGAGCTATGTAACCGTATGATCCAGCAATGACAGACATTGACTCGTCACTTTGTATGAGCTTAGCCACCCCAAAATCTGCTACTCTCGCCTCCATTTCCGCATCCAAAAGGATGTTACTAGGTTTAAGATCGCGGTGAACAATAACTGGATCACAATCATGGTGTAAATAACAAATGCCTTGAGCCACGCCATATGCAATTTTGTACCTAATAAGCCAATCTGCTACCAAATTGTCACCTTTGTTTTTGCCATGTAGCAAATCATCTAAACTTCCATTAGGCATGTACTCATACAGCAACAATGTGCTTTCCCTATTACTACAACACCCTAGAAGCCTCACAATGTTCCTATGCCTTACATTCCCCAACACTTCTACCTCGGCAAGCACCCCTCTCCGCTTCCTCAATGTCTCTTTTTGCTTCCCCCACAACTTCTTAATGGCTATGATCTCGCCACTAGGCATCTCCGCTCTATACACTGTCCCCGTGGATCCCATCCCTATGATTTTGTCACTCATTGCCAAACACTCCAACACATCATCCGCAGTGAAATTCAACCTTTGGAAGGCAGTCAACTTCCACGGACCAATCTCCCTACCCTCCGAAAACCTATTGCCATAGTTAGCATGAAAGCACTTGCTACCAGCAATCAACACAAACAGTCCAACCCCAAATGCTGCAGCCATTATCCAAACAATGGCACCCGCAGTCTTCTTAGGCTTCTTATCCTCAACATCCGCAGCTCCAGCCATCGGAGAAATAGGCAAACACGGTTTTCCAATCAAATTACCACACAGGCCTTCATTACCCACAAACGAGGAAGGATGCAAGTTGGGGAAAATGGACCCAGTAGACGGTATAGCCCCAGTCAAATGGTTAAATGAAACATTGAATGTCTCAAGAGTACGACAATTATCAAAATTTGATGGTATACTACCACTAATTTGATTATTAGAGAGATCAACCACATTAATAGAAGGAAGAGTAGAAATTTCCCAAGGAATAATACCTGTTAAATTGTTTTTCTTCAAATTCAAAGCAATCAATTTCTCACAATGCCCAATATCCCAAGGAATAGAACCACTTAATGCATTTCCTTCCATCTCAATTTGATATATTTTTTTGCACCCTTTAAAATCAGGAATTTCCCCAGTAATCCCACTAAATGATGCTGAAAAAATTTGTAAACTTGGACCTCCCCATATTCCCTTAGGCAACTCACTCCCAAAAACATTTTCTGACACATTCAAATTCTCTAACTTTGGTGCAATCCCAAGATCATTGGGAATCTTCCCACTTAAATTATTCTTGCTAACATCCATGTAAACAAGATTTGGCAATTGCCCAAACCCAATTGGTATGCTCCCATTAAACTTGTTATTCTCAATTCTTACTCTCACTAATGAAGTGCAATTCACAAGTGATTTTGGCAACTCACCACTAAACCTGTTGTTGAACAATATGAGCTTCTCCAAGGTGTTGCCAGAACAAATTTCCTCTGGCAAAGGACCCGATAGCTGATTCGAAGAAACGTCGATTTTCTGCAGCTTCCCATTACTTCCAAGCCTAGGAGGCAATGACCCATTAAGGGCATTATCCCACAGAAGAAGAAACTCAAGCAAAGGAAGTTCAGCAACACCTTTTGGAACTTCCCCACTTAAGTCATTGCTTAACACATTCAAAAAAGTTAGCTCTTTGAACTCTGATATCCATTCTGGTATCGAACCCGAAAGGCTGTTAACTGATAAATCAAACAGCTGCATTCTTTTCAAATTGGAAAGACTTGAAGGGATGACACCAGTTAAGTTGTTGGAAAACAACAGCAATGCAGTTAATTTTGTTAAGTTACCAAATTCTTGGGGTATGTTCCCTGATAAAGAAGTACAGTTTGCAATGTCTAAATACTGAAGATTAGATAACATACCCAACTCACTTGGTAATGTACCATCAAATTTGTTGTACCCCATTTCTAGGTGCTGAAGTTGAGTCAAAGAACCAAGTTCAGGTGGAATTGAACCATTGAGTGAATTTCCTGCTAAATAAAGGTAATTGACCCTAGGAAGATTGCCATATTCTGCAGGAATACTGCCGGAGAAGTAGCTGCCACCAAGGTTTAAGTACTCGAGATAGCGAAGACGAGTGAGTTCGAGTGGTAGAGGGCCAGTGAAGTAGTTGTTATAGCAATTGAGTACTCTAAGAAACTTGAGCTTGGAAATTCCATTTGGGAAACTGTTGTTGTAGTTGTTATGGCTAATATCAAGAGTTCTAAGCTCTGATAATTCATAAACTGATGTTAAATTTCCCTCTAATGAGTTGTTTCTCACTTTGAGGACTGTAAGAGATGTTAAATGGCGGATATCAGGCGGTATTTCGCCCGATAGGCTGTGAAAGGAGAGGTCAAGAGAGATGATCAAGGAGGTATTAGGCTCACATTTGATTCCAGTCCACGAACACCAAACAGGGGAATCATGATTAGAAACAGGGGATGATGAAAGTGAGGTAGGATCCCAAGATTCCAGAGAATTATGAGGGTCATTTAAGGAATTTTTTATTGAAAGAAGTGTTTTTACTTGATTTGGAATATCTGTTGTTTGTGATATTGTTGTTTGAGGTAATAATGAAGTAATTGTGAGAAAGAAACAGAGGAAAACAGAGGATATTTTGAAAGAAGATAGTAGAAGAAGAAGAAGAAGAGAAGAAAAGGGTTTCATGGTTTTAGGAAGTTGAAGATGAAAAAATTGAATAATGAAGAAGAAGAGGTGTGAAAGAAGGTAAATTTAAGGGAAGAAAGGATTAGATGATGATGATGAGAAATAGTAGAAGTAAGAACAGAAATGCTTTTTTGGAGTGCTGGGTGCAGAGGGTGTTTCATCATGATTTTTGGTTTCAGTGGGTCTCAGCTTTGGAGAAGACATTGATATAGATTGACAAAAAGAAACTGCACCATTTCTATTTTTTTTTAAAGTCAGGGGAGATAATTTCACTCTTGTCCTCTAATATTCACCAAATTTACCTATATTATTTGTAGTGACTAACTTTTTTGAAATGTATCTTGAGTATATTGCGTAAACCGTTATCAATTTTTTTATATCGTGTGTATTTTAAACATTTTAGATCATGATTAGCAAGCGATGACTCTAGTTCATGTCATAAGATGTAATGAAGTTTAACATTGATTGTTACTGGCCTACCACACCTTTCTCCTTTATTCATACTTAAAATTGATAGAAGTTATATTAGCGAGTGATGTAGCTCCTTAAACAATCTAGCAAAGTGAAGATTTGCAACAGCTTCAAGATTTATGTGATGTGACTCAAATATAACACAATAAAGCAAGAGCTTCAATGATTCTATACTAAACTAATATTTTAAAGTTTAAAATTCAAAGTTATTTTGTACAAATCTAATACCAATTTTGGAAAATTATCATACTAGAGGGTGCAAATTGTGGTATGTCTTATAGAGTAGTATAAATTGTTCTTTTCTTATTTTGGCAATTTGGCATAGGTAGTTATCAAAGTGTATGATCTATCTATACAAATTTCAATTGTGTTTGTTAGTGATTGGATTTTTTTTTTTTTTCTTCTTTTTGTTGCCAAATTGCAACCCTTTTTGTGAGGGGTAATTCTCCTTTATAATCATTCCTTGGTTCCTTTATCTTTGGCCATCAATGTTATAGAGTGACAATTGTTTGACGCAGGATCCGAGAAAGCAAATTTCAAGTTCCCACTCATTATTCCCTTGCTTCTCTTTTCAGTATTTATCTTCCCTCTTCCCTCTTTTCCTTTTCCTTTTCTTTCTTTTACGTAATTTTACTCTTATTTACATGTGTATTTTCCCTCTAATAATAATAGCAAACAAAATTGATGGATAATATTCTATTAATGTGAATGAACAACATTTTTTTTTTTTGTTATCAAATAAAGAATTTCTAACATGTTAACCTATGGGTTTGCAAGCTCTTTTGTTATCATAAAAGCACTGTCTTATGCCCTCTATAATGCCAAATAATTATTCTAGACACTTTTGTGATCCAATAACCGCCCTATTAAGTTTTAGACAATTTCATTTCCATGACTTCTAAAACATTCGAAAACACATGAATTATAACCTTCAATTCCGACTTTCGAAAAAGGTCATTTTCGTTTTTGTCCCTATCTTTCTTCCATGTCCTATATCTGTTTCAGCCACCAAAACATGTTTGGTAGTCGACACAGAGCATTGGGAGGGCCAAGGGCTATTGCTTATTGTAGAGATCTCATGTGTCGATGTTAACTGGTAAGAACATGTTTGGTGATTTACAAGGAGGATTCGTGATGTGAACATCATGAGCGTAAGTGTCTTTTATGC
The DNA here is from genome assembly GCA_016808085.1 of Suaeda aralocaspica. Lineage (NCBI taxonomy): Eukaryota > Viridiplantae > Streptophyta > Magnoliopsida > Caryophyllales > Amaranthaceae > Suaeda > Suaeda aralocaspica. The sequence goes on from PYUH01000016.1 coordinate 381,071, forward strand.
CCTTTTCGTGTCGTCTTATGGCTTTCATAGTGTCAGGTCCCGAACACTCCCTGACCCAAAAATCATAACATAAGTTTTTTAGCAATTTTTTTCCGGGACATATATTCTCACATTTTTGCTTAAACCTTTTTTTTCCTTCTGCAAGCTATCGAGCCGGAGGCTCCATGCATACCTAATTTTAACATATAGGAAAATGTTTGATTGCTTGTGGAGGTTTTTAATTGCACGAACACCATGCAAATACATACCTTTCACGCCCTTTCACCACTATATATATTGTTTGTACATATTAGAGAAGAGGGAATGTATGATAATTAAGGTTTCTTTTCTTTCAAACTTATTTTTAAAGAGTTTAGTTTAGTTTGGTGATTAACTCTGTATTTAATATTCATTTCATTATATATATTTAAAATGGCCTAATAGTGTTATATACTCCCTTCGTTCCCTATTTTTCTTTACATATGTTGTTTTACGATATTTCATATTTTTCTTTACCAAATTAGGTTTATAATATTATTTTTTTAAGATGGACCCTTCACATCACCCACTTGTTTAGTTGCAAATTGTTTCTCTTTCATCAATTGTTACCCCAATTTGACCACGCTACTATTATTATATCATATACCAAAATGAAGAGGTGGGAATTCGAAAAACAACTAGCTGGATGCCTTTTATTTTCTAATGCTCTTCGGCTCCCACTCTCCATCCCCAACTAAGGTGAATAATTGAGATGATTACTCTCTATATATATATATATGATCCACTGATAATTTAGCTCATCAGGTGAAAAATTATAACCATAAGCCAAATACAAGTGTATGTTATTATTATATTATTACTTTTTTTTTGTGTGTGTTTTTTATATGTTAATTTCATTGTTATGACTTTTGACTTTGAGTAAAAAGGTTAATTTGTGGATCATTATGAGCAATTACCACTTTACATCATTGCCGTTAATTAAAGACAAAAATAACAATCATGCATCATGTTCAAGTTATGGTAACTTAATGATTTGATTTATACTTAATTTCTAAGTAGATTATAGCAGGGCTCCTATTTTAATACTCGGTAATTATATTTGTAACAGAAAATGACAGATGGAGTAACCAATTTGGTAAAAATTGTTGAAATCATAATTAGTAGTAAGTTTTGTTACTACACTGGTGATGATGACCAATACTTGGTGGACTTTTTGGAGCCATGAAGAAGCAAGTCTACAAATATGTTATATGTGGACCTTCCTTCCTAATGCTAAGTTATATTGCACACAAATATATATATATATATATANTCAGCCACCAAAACATGTTTGGTAGTCGACACAGAGCATTGGGAGGGCCAAGGGCTATTGCTTATTGTAGAGATCTCATGTGTCGATGTTAACTGGTAAGAACATGTTTGGTGATTTACAAGGAGGATTCGTGATGTGAACATCATGAGCGTAAGTGTCTTTTATGCCCTTTTCGTGTCGTCTTATGGCTTTCATAGTGTCAGGTCCCGAACACTCCCTGACCCAAAAATCATAACATAAGTTTTTTAGCAATTTTTTTCCGGGACATATATTCTCACATTTTTGCTTAAACCTTTTTTTTCCTTCTGCAAGCTATCGAGCCGGAGGCTCCATGCATACCTAATTTTAACATATAGGAAAATGTTTGATTGCTTGTGGAGGTTTTTAATTGCACGAACACCATGCAAATACATACCTTTCACGCCCTTTCACCACTATATATATTGTTTGTACATATTAGAGAAGAGGGAATGTATGATAATTAAGGTTTCTTTTCTTTCAAACTTATTTTTAAAGAGTTTAGTTTAGTTTGGTGATTAACTCTGTATTTAATATTCATTTCATTATATATATTTAAAATGGCCTAATAGTGTTATATACTCCCTTCGTTCCCTATTTTTCTTTACATATGTTGTTTTACGATATTTCATATTTTTCTTTACCAAATTAGGTTTATAATATTATTTTTTTAAGATGGACCCTTCACATCACCCACTTGTTTAGTTGCAAATTGTTTCTCTTTCATCAATTGTTACCCCAATTTGACCACGCTACTATTATTATATCATATACCAAAATGAAGAGGTGGGAATTCGAAAAACAACTAGCTGGATGCCTTTTATTTTCTAATGCTCTTCGGCTCCCACTCTCCATCCCCAACTAAGGTGAATAATTGAGATGATTACTCTCTATATATATATATATGATCCACTGATAATTTAGCTCATCAGGTGAAAAATTATAACCATAAGCCAAATACAAGTGTATGTTATTATTATATTATTACTTTTTTTTTGTGTGTGTTTTTTATATGTTAATTTCATTGTTATGACTTTTGACTTTGAGTAAAAAGGTTAATTTGTGGATCATTATGAGCAATTACCACTTTACATCATTGCCGTTAATTAAAGACAAAAATAACAATCATGCATCATGTTCAAGTTATGGTAACTTAATGATTTGATTTATACTTAATTTCTAAGTAGATTATAGCAGGGCTCCTATTTTAATACTCGGTAATTATATTTGTAACAGAAAATGACAGATGGAGTAACCAATTTGGTAAAAATTGTTGAAATCATAATTAGTAGTAAGTTTTGTTACTACACTGGTGATGATGACCAATACTTGGTGGACTTTTTGGAGCCATGAAGAAGCAAGTCTACAAATATGTTATATGTGGACCTTCCTTCCTAATGCTAAGTTATATTGCACACAAATATATATATATATATATATAGTTCCGATGAAAGAGAACTGTAGCTCCTATAATAATTCCCAAAAAAGAGGGTTGAGCTCATTAATTAGCGAATTGAAGGCGTGGAGAAGTGTAGCTACTAGCTAGCTAGGGTGTATTTATTTACACATTCTAAATCAATCAAAGTTGTACAAATACTGATTTAGACCACGACGAGCATGAATTGACTCCTAGTGTAGCTAGTTTGAGTTTCTGTTGATCGATTAGACAATGATAAGCATTACCATACTTGTATGTAATAATGCATACATTATGAGCTACCACACTAATAGACTATTATCATCAGAGCTATACATAAAAGTCGAAATTAGGCTTAATGACGGATAACCATTTATTGTAAATTCATACTACGTAATTACTTATTCTATATATATATATATATTTGTTCAATACACTAAAATGGTGGAATATCTCTCCAGTCTCACAAAGCATACATGCATGAAGCTAATTCATTGTGATGATTATATAAGTGGGCCTAGATGGAATTGTAGAGAACGAATCACTTTGTCTCCTTCATTCCCTTCACTCATAATATATTGTTTTTTTTTTTATTTTCCCCTTTAATTTTATCTTTGAAATAATTATGTTTTATCCTCCCACTATGAAATTGCACTATTAATATATAATTGCATGTTTTTTCACCAAAAATTAAAGTAGTATATGAAATGAAATTGCAAATGTGACTCGCACGTGTCTATTTACCCTCTCGCGTGTAAGCATGGAGGACCCAAAGCAATCACATAAAGTATATGTGTTTGTCCCCACTCTCTCGCGTGATCAAAGCTCCGATTTTAAGCATAGTATTTTTGAAATATTAATATTTGGTGTACGGAAAATTAGAAAATACCATGTTAGGAGATATTTCTCATTGATTAGCATGGTTTTATTTTAGAGGGATTACCGGATTAGAATAGATGTGAGTATGTGACATACTCCACCCACGACAACCCCCGGAGGCCAAAAACAAAGGTAATAGCCTTTGATTGAGGCATCTGAAGAGGCCTTTTCGGATTCCATTTTTTTTATTACGTGCTATGGACCATCACAGGACTCCCCGCGATCGATTTCAGCCCCTAACAGTCTGCTTTCATCCCTCTTATGACCTTTTTAAAAAAGAAAGGAAAAACGACTTTTTTGGGGAACTGTATCGTCTAAAATCTTGTTATCACCCCTCTTTTGATCTTATTACCCCAAATCGTTTGGTTTGGCTTCATATTTAGACCATAAGGCCACCCTAAGAGTTTTTTGGCATTTGTTTTTTAGGACCTTAGAACCTCAAAAAATAGTAGATAATAGCCTTTGTTTGAGGCCTCCACAAGGACCTTACTGAGCTTTGTCTTATTTTTGCCTTATTTTTTTACCACGTGTTATGACCTATTATCATCCCCCTTATGGGCTTTTCTAAAGAAGGAAAAAACTTCTGGGAACCATACCTAAACTTGTTATCTTCCCTCTTATAGTCTTTTCACCACAAATCACCTCGACTGAGTTAATATTTTAATCATAAGGCCACTCCGGGAAGTTTTAAGCAACATTTTTTTTCGGAACCCCAAAAAGTTAAGAATTAGTGGATATTAGCCTTTGGTCGAAACCTTCAGAGGGGCCTTCCCTGGCTCTGTCTTAGTTTCACCTTGTTTTTTTCCCACATGTTCTGGACTACGGTAGGACACTACACAATCGATTTCTGACCCTAAAAGTCTGTAATCATCCCTCTTATGGTGTTTTTCAAAAAAGAAAAAAATAGCTTTTTCCGGTAACTGTATCGTCTTAAAACTTGTTATCATCTTTATTATGACATTTTTATCTCAAATCGCCTAGTTTAGGTTCATATTTTGACCATACGGGCATCCTATGAAATTTTTGGCAACTTTTTTTTGAGACCCCGGAAATTCAAAAATTAGGGGATAATAGACTTCGTTTGAGGCTTCTAGAGTGGCCGCACTGGGCTTCGTCTTATTTTCGCCATTTTTTTTCTATGAGCTATGAATCATGGATGGGCACCTCGTGATCAATTTCGGCCTCTTAAAGATTGTTATCATTCCTCTTATGGCCTTTAACGAAGAAGGGAAAAACTAGCTTTTTCCGGGAACTGTGCCATCCAAAAACTTGTTATCATCATCCCTCTTATGACCTTTTTATCCTTAATCGTTTGGTTTGGACTCCTAGTTACCCCAGAAGTTTTTTGGCAACTATTTTTTTAAGGACCTTAGAATTTCAAAAGACAATGCATAATAGCATTTGATCGTGGCCTCTAAAGGGGTGTTCCTGGAGCCGTGGCCTCTGAAGGGGTGTTCCCGGGCTCCGTCTTATTTTTGCCTTTTTTTTATCACGTGCTATGAACAACCACATGACACCTCACATCAGTTTCGGCCCCTAAAGACCTTTTATCATCCCTCTTATAGCCTTTTCAAATAAGGGAAAAAACAACTTTTTCCGGGGATCGTACCTTCTAAAAACTTGCGACCGTCCTTCTAATGGCCTTTTTACCCAAAATCATAGTTTGACCAAACGGACCCCTGGAACTTTTTAGCAACTTTTTTTTACCTCGAAACCTTAAACAACGTAACAGTAAATAATAGCCTTCGTTTGAGGCCTCCGGAAGGGCCGCACTGGGCTCCGTCTTTTTTTTCGCCCTATTTTTTTGTGTTTTTTGCCACGTGCAATAGGACATCACGAGACTCCTCTAAATCAGTTTCAGCCCGAAAAACCTGTTACAATCCCTCTTATTGCCTTTTCACCTCAAATTGCTTGGTCTGGGTTCATATTTTAACCATACGGACACCCTGAAAAGTTCTTGACACCTTTTTTATTCGAGACCCCATAATCTAAAAAAAAAAAGAAAGAAAGAAAAACAGTGGATAATAGCCTTGAATTGAGGCCTCCGAATGGTCCTTCTCCGGCTCCATCTTATTTTCACAATTTTTTTACCATGTACTATGGACCACCACGGGACTCGATCAATTTTGTCCCCTAACAGCTTTTTATCGTCCCTTTTATGATATTTTATGTTTAAAGGAAAATATTGCTTTTTTCATGAATGATACCATCTACAATTTGTTATCATCCCTCTTATGGACTTTTTTCCCCAAATCGTATGGTGTGGCTTCACATTTCGACCATATGGACACCCCAGGATGTTTTTGGAAACTTTTTTCAGGGACCGTGAATTCTAAAAGAATAGTGGTTAATAGCATTTTTGTGAGGAATCTGGATATGTCGCACCAGACTTTATCTTATTTTTCACCCTATTTTTTTTTACCACGTGCTATAGATTACTATAAGACTCCTAATAATTGGTTTCGGCGCAGAATAACCTATTAACATCTCTCTTATGACTTTTTTTTCGAAGAAGGACAAAACAGCTTTTTCGGGAACTATACCTAAACTTATTATCATCCTTCTTATGACCTTTTCACCCCAAATCTATTGGACTAGGTTCATATTTTCACCATACGAGCACCACAAAAAGTTTTTGGCAACTTTTCTCCCAGGACCTCAGAATGTCAAAAATATTGGATATTAGCTTTTGATTGAGCCACCAAAAGGGCCTTTTCAGCCCCGTCTTATTTTCACCCTAATTATTTATCTTGTGCTATGGACCATCACATGAATTCCCACGGTCGGCAGCCCCTACAATAAAGCATGATATCAACATTTTTATAGCCTTTAACGAATAGGGGAATTACGGGCTAAAAACTTGTTATCATCCTTCGGCCTATAGCCTTTTTATCCCAAATTGTCTGGTCTTGGTTCATATTTTAACCATACAGGCACCCAGGGAAAATTTTGACAACTTTGTTCCTGGACCTTAAAATGTCAAAAAACAGTGGATAATATTCTTCGTTTAAGGCCTTTGGAGAGGCTGCATCGATCTCCGTCTTCTTTTCACCCTATTTTTATTTTTACCATGTGCTATGGGCCACCATATGATTCTCCATGATCGATTTTAACCCCGAAAAACCTATTATCATCCCTCTTATGGCCATTATTTTCGAAAAATGAAATAACAGCTTTAATTATCTAGGAAACATAAATAAACTTGTTATCATGCCTCTTATGACCTCTTCACCCTAAATCAACTGGTCTGGGCTCATATTTTAACCATACATGCACCTCGTAAATTTTTTGACAACTTTTTTTACGGGACCCCAGAATCCCAAAAAACAGTTGATAACATCCTTTGGTAAAGGCCTCTAGAGGGGCCATCCGGGGTTCCATCTTATTTTTGCCCTATTTTTTTTACCATGTTCTATGGACCACCATAGGGCTCCCCTTAATCGGTTTCGGTCCGTAAAAGCTTGTTGTCAACCCTCTTGTGGCCTTTTCCGAAGAAGTGAAAAATAACTTTTTTTCTAGGAATCGTACCCCCTAAAAACTTGCTATTATCCCTATTATGGCCGTTTTAACCCAAATTGCGTGGATTTGATTTATTTTGAACATACATGCACCTCGGGAAATTTTGGGAAACTTTTTTCCCGGGACCCTGAAAGCTCAAAAAAATGGATAATAGCCTTCGTTTGAGGCCTCCGGAGGTGGTGCACCTGGCCCCGTTTTATTTTTTCCCTATTTTTTTTTATCAAGTGCTATGGCCTCCATAGGACTCTCGCAATCGTTTCGGCCCTACAAAAACATGTTATCATCCATCTTATGGCCTTTTCCGAAGAAAGGAAAAAAAAATTTCTAGGAATCATACCTAAAGTTGTTATCATCTCTCTTTTGGCCTTTTTTCCCCAAATTGCATGGTCTATGTTTATTTTTTGACAATACAGGCACCACGGGAAATTTTAAGCAACTTTTTTTCCAGGACCTTAGAACCTTAAAAAACAGTGGATAATAGTCTTTGTTTTAGGCCTCCGGAGGGGCCTCACTGGGTTCCGTCTTTTTTTGCCCTATTTTTTTTACCATGTACTATTGGTCACCATAGGACTCCCCAATATCAGTTTCGGGCCCAAAAAAAGCATGTTATCATTCCTCTTATGGCATTTTTCGAAGAAGGAAAAAATAGCATTTTTCGTGAACCATATATAAACTTGTTATCATCCCTCTTATGACCTTTTCACTGCAAATTGCCTGATCCGGGTTCGTATTATAGCCATACCTGCACCCCAAAAGGTTTTGACAATGTTGTTTCCAGGATCCCAAAATCTCAAAAAAATAGTGGATGATAGCCTTTGATTAAAGCCTTTGAAGGAGCCTTCTTGGGCTTCGTATTATTTTCGCCCTTTTTTTTACCACTTGCTATGGAACATCACAGGACTCCCCCCATATTCTATTTCGGCCACCGAAGAAGGGATAAGGTGTTGGAAAGCACATTTTATGGTCATCAAATAATACTCCGTATATATTATGGAGCACCAACTTTTCGTTAATATAGTCATCTAACAGTGACATGTTTAAAGGAGGATATCACATAACGTTTCTGTAAATATATGCAAAAGTAGGGGCTATATTGTGAGTGTATATGTTATGTATTCTACATACATTTGCAGAAGCGTCATATGATATCCTTTCTTAAACATGTCACTGTGAAATGTGGGAATCCCTCATAGGAATAAGGTGATGGAAAACACCATTTTTTGGATAGTCATATATAGGAATAAGGTGTTGGAAAAAACCCTTTTTTGGCTATTGGATGGGGCATGTTTATTCAATTTGCCTTAAAATATTTCCAACATTCCTATAGCCAGTCAGATCTTGATTGGTATAATAAATTGTTAATTAGTGTTGATAAAAAGCATTTCATTGTACATATACTCCCTTCGCTAGTTTAATATTTTTGCAGTTTGTTTTACATTATTTTCAGTACACATGTTTAAGTGTCGATATCTACTAATATACTTTATGGAAAATTATAAAATCAACTTCTTTATATTAAAATGTAAGGAGGAGCTTGGTAATACTATATGTGACGCTTCCACGTATACAATGTCATGACTTATTGTGCTCCTACGTGGCATTTCCACTAAGATGATTTACATTGTACTCTTACTTGACATCAACATTAATTGGGAAATTTATATTAGTCTCTCATCTTATGTTAGGGAAATTGCTCTTGAAAACACAAAATGACAACAAATTGAGAACCTTCGAGGCGTGTACTCACTTTCCTAAAAATTATATTTCACCCCTATCACAAGAGCATGGGTTTCATGAAATAAGTTTTTGAGATACAACGAAGAAAATCTTCTTTGGTGATGCTCTAATCAACAAAGAACAATGAATAACAAGTATGTAACTAAAAGTTTGATAATGTGAAAATGATGATGAACTTTTTGAAGAAACTAACTCTTCAATCTTTGATTATGAGAAATTCTGAAGTTCTTTTTTTTTTTCACCATCCAACCCATATATAACATATATGTTATAAGCATGAAGAGATACAAGCAAAAATAACCACCGTTGAAGCAACGGATAAAGCCAAAAAACCATTTCTGAAGCCTCTATGCGCCCGCATTTTATTAAAATTCTGTCTTTTGAGGGCTTCTGGAGGTTTGATGCGGGCGCACAAAAGTCTTATGCGCCCGCATCAGCGGGGGCTTTTTGCTCTTTATTCGTGAAATACAACTCTTGCATGCTATACTTTTCTTTGATTATTTAACTCACCTTTTCCATGTAAATTATCAAAGATTAAACTTGGATGTATCATACATATACTCTAAATCATTCAACATCTTATAACACTAATAACAACCAGTTTATTACAACATTAATAGAGAAATTTACACCTAATTAGAAACTAATAGACTATTTTTTCTATTATCTTAATTATTAATAATTATGATGAGACAAGGCCATATTAGGATGATCGTTTCTTCTCCCTCCAAATTAAAGCTTAATAATTACTCTCTTTCCAAGTCCGAATGGTGCTTCTTGCACTCATTGTTCAACTGACATCCACCTTTCCAACTTCTCTATTTGATGCTAATAACTTTTCTTAATTAGCTCTTTTTATTAACTTCTTCTTAATACGTTTTATAACGAAAGTAAAGGGTGATTAACGGCCCATTCAAATAATGAATCACTCTTCCAAAACTTCTATACATCTAGCGCGCGGCAAGATTTCTTCAAGTTCATCTTTTTGTCAAATTCCTGTTATTTGTAATTTTCATTTTTTTTATTTTGATTTAATTTAAACTTAAACTTATGAATTGTAATCATCATTACCTGGGGCATTGCCCGGAAAAAAAAAAGCTAGTTTTATATAAAATGACTTTAATTTACATCAAAATGATTCCACGTTCCATCTTGTTCTTTACCATGTATTTCTTCCATGTGTTGTAGACTTGTAGGTGATCTACGGACGCTGCACACAAAAACTTGTTATGTTTCTTTTTTAGGAGATCTCCAAAGCTAGAATACATTACACTTGAAATAAATGTATATAGCTTGATACTTTTAAAATAGATGTAAATACTACAACACTTTTTTTCGGATTAAAACTAGAGTATCGGCCCGGACATTAAAGCTACTTTTTTTTTTTTTTAATTTTCGCTTAATATTATTATTGTTGTTGTTGTTGTTGTTTAATTAAACAAATCTAACTTCTTATTTACTCAATGAATGTTAGAAATATATAATGCAATGCAGACATTTTCATCACTAATGACTAATCGATATCAAGGTTACTATTTCAAATTTAGTTCTAAGCATAAATTCTTTTGACGAGTGATATGACATATTTAGATGATGAATATTAGTTTGCAACATTTCATGCACATGCACCAGGTTCTTAGGGAAGCTAGCTAGTCATTTGACTTCAAAACAATTTGATTTTAAACCCAAAAGTGGAGAACAAAATTATCACATTTTTGAAGGGCTGTTATGGCAGCATGTGAGCTTTCCCGATAAGTCAACATTTTCAATATCCTAAAGTAATATTACAATCTATTATATACCCACCCATTTTATGATCATAATTGGAGTGCCATCAAGTGATTAACCTTTGTGAAGTTTTTGTACCTGAGGAATCTACTTAGTTATTTTTTTTTTCCCTCAGCTCATTACTTTGTTCTCAATTGGTTTTCCTTAAAAAATATTCTCCTTAGTATATAAGTACCAATGTAGTAATATCTACTTAATACCGGTGTATTATACAATATAATAACTAGATTAGTACTCGAGAGATACATGATATAACTAGAATAATGCACGTGCGATATATAATGTTAATTATAAAAAAAAAATCATACGATACATGTTAAAACTAGTTCAATATATGTCCTCGTACTTACACGATTCAAATAGAATAACTGATTACAAAATAGTAATCTACTTACCATATAGTAGTACTAATTAATTGTATTGATGATTTAGTTGCAGCTAGTGTATGCTCTTTCACACACATACACATTACAATCTTCACTTTGACGGACTATCTTTTGTTATTTCAATCTGATTTGTCTAAAAATTCCATTACAATGGAGCCACTACGAATAGATATTCCCTTTCAAATAATGCATCTCCAAGTCTCCATCCACCAACAATTCACCTAATATTTGTTGATGTTAAATGACAAAACGTGCATGTCTTTCTACTAAAGCAAAATAAAGTTAAAAATTAAGATGGTTACAGACTAATTAATTACAGCTTCTTTAGGCAGTAAAAACTTGAAAAGTCTTAATTTCACATCACCCCTAAATGATGCGGCTTTAATTAAGAGTACGTATTAGTAGTTGTTTTTCCTTTCATTAATCAAATACGAAGTACTACGTAGTGGAAATATGTTTTATAAGAGAATTTGAGATCACCAACAAATTAAAAAAGATTGGAAAGATGTGGGGTCCATTGCTAATCATTACTTAGATGTTCTATCATTTAGTGCTCCTTATAAAACTTGCTTTGTTTTGAAGATATATACTACTCCGTAATAGCTAGCTAGGAGATCAATCATCAACCTCCCACTATATAATAATAATAATAATAATAATAATAATAATAATAATTATTATTATTATTATTATTATTATTATTATTATTATTATTATTATTATTATTATTATTAAAACATAACAAGACAACTAAATGATTTACGTCCTGCACTCTAAAGTAATCTTATAAATTGTAAGGGTGCCACCCTTTTCAACGATCATGTGTGCATTTTTACAATTATGTGCAACTATTTTTAACGAGCTGAGGATATCATATTATCATATATACCCCGTTACATTATTCATGCAAGAGATGTAGAATTGTAGACCATCTTACTACTAAAATAAACACATTCAAGACACCTATGTACACCATGCAAATGGTTAGAGTTTCTGAAATGAAGATGGTTTCGAAATGATCCAGAAGCACAAATCTCTAAAAACAAGAAAATCGAGAAACGATAGAAAAATAAATTATTTCAAAAAAATTGTAAATAAAAATAAAATATCTTACACGTAATTAAATATATAATTTTATATAATATTATAAACAAGAAAATAAATCTTGAATAAAACGTACATTAATTGCTTCAACAATAAATTTATCGTCACTAGCTAGCCACTTATATCAACCTTAGTGTAAAGAATCAAGAAAGCAACTAGCATAAATTGTGTTTATGAAAAAAGTTTCTAATAATAGAGAAAGCCATAAAAGAGAGAAACAGTAATTGTCGGCGAAGAAATTAAAGCATGCATGTTTAGATTCATTAATTTAAGTTTTTGGATCAGGGGGCGACACTTTGATATGTAAAATGTAGATTGTTGCATTATATTATCCTTACTCCAAAGTTTATCTAAAGAAGGAAGATAATAGTTATATTTTTTAGGCTGAAATCTAGTGTTGTGGGGCAGTCCGGGGTCACACATGGTATGGAAAAAAAAGGTGAAAATAAGACGAAGCTTGAGACAATTCTCGGGAATCCGAGAACAAAGACTACAATTCACATTACGTTCCCAAGTCCATATACAAAAATTGCCGAAATTTTTATAATGTGCTCCTATGGTCAAAAGGGGGCCCTTGATCAGCTTTTTGGGGTTCGTGTGACAAGTCATAAGTTAGGTCTTGGGAGAGCGAAAAGAGCAGTATGCCCTTTTTCGTGAATTTTCTAAAGATGGAAGATTATAGGTTTTTAGAGGCTAAACCGAGCGTGAGACATGTTGGGTTCACCTACATGCTACAACACATGAAAAGTACAATTTTTCAAAGGTTCCGAGGCCCCGAAAATAAATTACTGCAAACTTTACATAGTGCTCCTATGAATAAACAGTTCCCTGATTAAGACAACTCTTATGACCTGAATTTTCTCATAAGACGAGTATCAAGAGAGGGAAAAGACTACTATACCCTTTTTGGGTAATTGTCTAAAGAGATAACATGTTTTTAAAGGTTGAAATCATCCTAGGGTAAAGTATAACACGTAGGAAAAAAACAAGGTGAAAATAAGGAGAGGCCCAAAATAGCTCTCTGAAAGCCGAAAATAAAGGCCATAATTCATGATTTTAAGAGTTTTCGGGAAAAAAATGTCAGAAATTCTATATAGTGATCCTATGATCAAAATAGGGCCTTCAACACTTTTTGGGTTTCTACAAGTCATATGACAATTGACAAGCATCCACATAGCAAAAAATCTAGTATGCCATATTTCAAAAATTGTTTAAAGAGGAAAAATAACAAGTTTTTACAGGCTGAAATCGAGTGTGGGACGTCACGGGGTCACCTATAACATGTTAGAGGAATGCAAGGTGAAAACAAGACAAAGATCAAAACAACTCTCGGAAGCTGAAAACGAAGGTTAAAATTCACGATTTTCAGAGGTTTTGGGGCACTAGAAAAATATCTGTAGAAAATTTTACAAAGTACCCCTAAGGTCATAAAAGGGCCCTCGAAAAGCTTATTGGGTCGTAAGGTCATAAGAAGGTCCCGACATAACATAAAGATAAATGTACCCTTTTTCAGGAATTTTTCTGAAAAATAAAATATAGGTTTAAAACGATCGTGAGACACCTCAAAGTTACCTGAAGCAAGTCGATAAACTTTGGGGAAAACAATACGAAGCCCCATAAAGCCCTTCAAAAAAAAAAAAAAAACCTTGCTTCCTGGGTTTTGAGATACCAAAGAAATAATAATCTTAAAATTTACATGTTAATCCTCAAATTTAAAGAAGTCTCACAAAAACAGCTAGAAAGTTAATAACACTGGTAAAATAAGTAACACCCTTTTTCTGGGTAATTAATGGCCTTAAACAAGCAAGAGCTATGCTAAATATGGAGTATATGAATTATTTGAACATTCACACCATTAAATTACTTACTTGAAATGCATGTGAAAAATGTTGCTTGAAATAATTGTAGAGCTAAGGAAGTTCTTAATAATGGTCTAAATCTTTTTGAGAATATATATTTGATATAATCAATAATACCGTTATACCCCAAACTAAAGTCACATTCATTTAAGTTGAACCTAATGTTTAGCTCATTTCAAATCAAATAAAAGTTTATTTATTTTTATTTTATTTTATATTTCTAATTGCACCTAGTTGTTGTATTTATAAAAATTCCTAAAAATTATACATTGTTATTAGCATTAGAGAAAAAACATCATAATATTTCAAAAAATGAAACAAGATTCAGAATGGGAACAAGGAGTTCTTTCCCTCAAAAAAATTTCTCAATGGAGGAATTAAAAATTAGACCTAAAGCAATTATACATATGTAGGTTAAAATTGAATTTATTTCCAAAAGTATGCATGCCAAGGTGTAAGCTGGAGACAAAAAGAGAAAAATTGTCTCCATAATCATTTACTATAAAAAAATATATAAAAGATTGCCAAACATTATAACAAAAGATATCTCCATGAAGTACCCTTGTGCATAGATGAGACAAAGCATGTTACCTGGTAAAGAAAAGTACTCTTATCTCAAGTGTTCTTCGCACGTTAGAATTATGTACAATAGGATACTTAGATATAGATACATAGGTTTTGTGGATCACATATTCATATTCACATTCAGGGTCATAATATGAAGAGCAGCTAGAAGAAAAGGAACCCAGATGATCCTAAATTAGTCTACTTACAAAATGATAGTTAGAACTCTTAGAGAACAGCTTCATGCAAATGAAAGCACCACATAAAGTGATGAGGACGGAACACTTGGATTAGAAATACTAAAAGTTACATGTACAAAATTGCAGCACTTAGGCTGGCTGAGATTAAGATCGAGGAGCTGCCATCTGCTGCTTTTTAACTCTCTCATCTTGTTTCACCATGCTGCATAGATCAACAGAAAAACATTATGTACCCCTAGTGTAAATAGTCGATCCTTATGAGGGTATTGATAGGTTTATAACTTTATATTCATTACACAAAGCAAATACCCACCATAAAAGTGTAGCCCACACAACACATCAATTAGAATTGGGACACTGTCAGATGAGTCTGTGAGTGCTATATATTTTTAAACCATACTCATGGGCACTTGTATGTCTAGTACCCATAATGAGTCAAATGGATATTCTGGAAGTCTACAATAGTGTTCCAAGCTAAACAAGATGCCAATACTAAGTGTAACCCAATTACCCACAAAATCAATGCGAACAATGTAAACCCCATGTATTAAAAAGGAAAATTTAGTTGTTCTACTGCCCATTTGGAAAGTTATGAAATCTCAAGAGCGTTTAGGGCTTTAGGCCTACTGAAAACTGTAGCAAATTTTCTTCTGCAACAAAATATGGTATGATCAGCATCAACTAGTAGTTACAGAAGCTACCTAGAAACTTTTCATGAAATGTAATATTGTTGATAAGTACAAAAAACCAGGAAAGGGACCTTGAAAATCCATGAACTTAACTGGCAATTAGTGGTGAGCCAATGACAGTTGTTAGAAAAGTACAAAAAAACAGGCAAAGGGTCTTAAAAATTCATGCCCTAGTCTGGTAATTAGGTGAGCTGCTGACAATTATTAGTTGTTTGTATTAGCTTCATGTAGAAGTGATAAATAGCTGTTAGCCGATACTACATTTATGACATACATTCTTAAGCAAAGGTGGCAACGGATAGTAAATTTTTACTCGTGCCCATACATACACAAAATCATAATTCACATAAAATCAGCAGGGAAAAAAAGATCTACACAAAAGCATTATGCACAAATCAACCAATAGGTACCTGATATCATGAGGGGTGATAAATATCCACTGTGATCCATGTGCTAATGCAAAATCAACCAGGGTGTCCAGGCTAATTTTCCGGCTGACCGCATCCTGCACAGGTGGGTCAAAGTAGTAAGAAAATCAAAGCACTTCCAAACACAGGTGATAACATGTACTCAATGTTTTTGGCATCTCCATTCCAACATTCACTTACCATAAATACATCAAATTCATCCATTGCTCGAAAAGGAGATTCTGTCATCTGATGGAGAGCTAATGCAAAGCATAATGTTGAGAAAGAACGCTCCCCGCCTGCTTATACACTTTTAATCAGTAGCAAAAATAAACATGGAATATTCTGCTAGGACTTGACAAGGGCCAATGAGTTGCTCATTTTTTTTAATCCATCAATCATTTAACTGCAGCATTTTTGGGACTAGCTCATATTTTACATAACAAGGTGAGAAGGAAAGGAAGGAAGAGAAATTGGAAGAAAGGAAGAGAGAGGTGGAGCTCCAATTTCCCTACCAATTGAAAGGGATGATGGTTTACAAAGGAGGAAAATTGTATACCTCCCCTTTCCTTTCTCCAGCCCTTTATACAAGCAGGA
This sequence comes from Suaeda aralocaspica, assembly GCA_016808085.1. NCBI lineage: Eukaryota > Viridiplantae > Streptophyta > Magnoliopsida > Caryophyllales > Amaranthaceae > Suaeda > Suaeda aralocaspica. The sequence continues at coordinate 397,526 of PYUH01000016.1, forward strand.
CAAATTGTCCCCCTTCTATTCTCTTCCCTTTCTTTCCATTTCCTTCCATCCAAACAAAGGGAAAGGCTTTGTTATTGTAGATGTATTTAACTGCAGCACTTGACAGGACAAGAGCCGTTCCATGGTTGGAAAATGTAAGAAAATACCATATTCATGAGAACAAGATCAACATCCATGTCAAAATTTTAATCAGTAAAAATGATGAACCTGAAAGTCCTCTGGTATCTCGGACGGCAGTGCTAGATGCATCTTGAGGCATCTTAACCTGTCATTCAGTTGTTGAGAAAACATGTGAAACTTGTTGTCCTTCAAGCAAATCAAATCAAAGCAAAATTTAGAAGTAATCACCTCAATGGAGAGAGCCTTCTCTTGGTAGTTCACTTTTATCTGACCACTTATTCCTTTCTTTGCCAGATTTGCATTAAATCTAATATGTTGTAAAATAGAAATGATTAGCCAACAGCTGAAGCAAGACGAAACAGTTGGGAAAATGTAGGAACAAGAAAATTCATCTTAGCATCAAGTAAATGGTATATAGCTTTGTAATTTCTCACTTCCATGTTAATTGACGCTTCATCAGAGTAGCATTCCTGACAAACTTTACTCTTCGTGATTGCAAAGCTCTATTGGCGTCCTTCAAAACAAAATCAATGGTAAAAACCGTCAATCACATGAGCAAAAATCCAAGAAAATAAATCTCTTCATATAAAAGGTAGCTGGCAGAGAGTGTATATTGTCGAGAACTCGAGATATACATGGGATGGCATTTCTCAGCATAGTCATGACTCATGACCAAGCAACAATATATATGGCCAATATGGGTATATATAAAGCAACAAAAATCATCTGAAGAGATAGGCAAGTCTGAAAAAATGTTGCAAAACACAGACAATGAGTTTCAGTTAAAAAGTTACTAGTCATCCTCACAAGGAAATGGAACTCAGGCCCCTGTTGGTTCATGTTAAAAGACAGCTTGGTATAAAGCTATTTAATTTGGCCACTAGTCCACTAGAGTCGTAAATTTTAGTATACATTACACATCAAAAGAAAATAAAGATTTTGTGATTCATCTTTGGGGGAAAGAAAAGAAAGGAGAGGAGAAAGGAATCAGAAAGGGCAACCCATTCCTAAGGTTACTTTAAGTAGGCAAAGAAAGCCAAACACTACCAAAGCTACTTATATTCCAAAAACCTTTTGTCCAATCCCAGAAGAAGATTAGAATCTGTGTCATCCATGACCACCGTCATCATCATTTGGACAGCCTTGCTCCATTAATCTCTCACATTCTACATAGTTGAATTAACGAATCTAAGAAGAACCAACTATTTTCGCAAGCCTGGTTGTAATAATGACCTACATTAGCAGCCAGCAGGTTACTTTCAACTTAATCTAATTTGGGAAGATGAGTGTCAAAGGTGGGATTATCATTGGACAACCAGCCAAAGGTGGAATTATTTCTATTAAATTTTCCTATAATCTAATTATTATTACTCAATCCAGTTTAAAATAGAATAAACATATTGGATAACACTAAATACTTATAGAAATTTAACTTACAAATTACCTGCAGCTGATTTCGAAAATTTTTGTAAGTATTTTGCTTTGTTAGAATCTTACGCTGCTTCTTCTCATATAAAATTCGGAGGTCATCAATGGATTCTGTACATCTGCAAAAAATAGCATCTTATAGCTGTATTTGAAATATATTTGTAAACTACTAGGAAAGAAATTTTCACACTTACTTATCCTTTGCACGCTCAAGTCTATCCATCATTCGGGATAGCTGAGCACTGAGCTGCTCCGGGATGCTTTCTTTACAGCCCCCTATTGCTTCAACCACATCCTCAGGGCACATGTAATTTGCCTTTTCATAAGAATCCTGCATAAAATCTTTTGGATCAGAGGGAGTGTGTGTGTGTGTGTGTGTGTGTGTTGGGGGG
>PYUH01000016.1:417114-432664 GCA_016808085.1 Suaeda aralocaspica
AAATATTACACCATATTATACAAAAAAAAATATATATATATATATATATATATATATATATATATATATATATATATACAAATCCACAATCACTGAACTCAGGATTCATTTGATCCAAAAAGCCTAAAATTATTTGAACATATAGGCATTGCTCTAAATTAAGCTATATTGAAATATAACCCTCAAAAAGTTGAGTTAGGAAATTACTTCTGACATCTTCATAGAAAATTGAATTCCAAGGTTTCGAAAAAAGTGAAACTAAGCATGTATTACATGATTCAATAAAGTGTGTTCACAGCTTGTATAGTTGGACCTGCGATCCAATTCACAAACAATTATACAGATACCACTGGTCTTTTAAAGTCATCAAGTGATATGGTTGTAAGAAAAAGATTGTGATGTCCAAAGCAAATTAACTACTACCTCTATTACTAATAAAATTAGACATATTTCCTATCTACTTTATGTCTCATCATAGCAATTTATTGGCAACGGAGGTAGTAGGAAAAAAAAAAAAAAAACACTACACACACTAAAAATATAAGCAAAATGAAATTGTTATTAATTATCCAAAATAACAACATTACCTCATCAACAATCTTCTTCGCTTCATATTCTTTTTCTTTTAAGGTTTCTTCCAAGGCAGTCACTTGTTTCTTCACACTGAACCATTATTCCAAAATTATCATATATAACCTAGCATTCTCACTTCTCTCCACAAAGAATATCCATGTGCATTTTTCATAGGATTTAACAAAAACTAATTGATTGATTTGATTAGTTGTGATATCCAAGTGATGCCAATACCATACATTGACAAAGGTAAACAAACTATGAGCCATGTCAATCACATATTTAAAGAAGAGTGTTATAAAAAATAAAATACAAATGAAATAAAGGCAACCACTATGCAATTGTAGATTAAATAAAGAGTTCCCACTTTTAAACCTTTTTTAGAATACTACCTTTGTTGCAAACTATTTGCAACATTTACCCAAAACATATGCTACTAATTATTGGTAACAATTGTATCTTTTTTGGCATTGTTGAAAAATCTATTATACCCCTATTAAACTCATACGATTTTAACCATCTCCATCATCATCAATTAAGCATCTCCAACATCCTAATCTCCACATTCCACCACCTCACACCACCCCCACCCACAATTCGGCTACCCCATTCACCACCACACAAATTCAATCACCCCACCCATCACCATCTACTACCCAAAAATCCAGCCACTTGCCTTCCACTACCCAAATTCCTGACCACCCCACCCACCACCAAAACTAGATTACCAACCCAATTTGAGCTAACATCAAAAGATTCAAAATTACCCAGTTATTTTTACCTAAAAATCGACCACCATCGAAGTCCCAAAAATCAACCGACAAAAACACTCCCTAACCCTTCTTGCTTAGTTAATAAAATAAAAGAATGAATTTCGTGTCATTTTAATCAAAATTGAAAACATAGATAAAATTATACATCGAAAAATTAAATAATTGATTTTATTCGAGATTTGATTTTCATGTTGGATGGATTGTTTAGTGGTTTTCTCCTTTGAATCAAGCTTGGTGCGTGATTGATGGGTAGCGGCTTCAATCTAAGTACATTTGTGTTTCTAGGTCGATTAAATCGTTAGCAATGGTAGGTGGTGGTGAGTGGATTCGTAGTGTGGCTTTGGTTTTCTTGGTTGGTGCTTCATGGCGGGTTTTTCTGGGTTGGTGGTTTCATGGTTGGTAGTTGGTGACTTTATAATGCTTGTTTTTGGGTTAATGGTGAGGAAGGAGTTGGTGGTGAATTGATGTTGGTAAGGGTGTTGACTTGATGGTTGTTAATCACATTCTATGGTCAATTCCGTAATTAAATATTTACTAAATATTACCTTAAACTTTGTGGATGTCACTTCTTCGCAAACAATTTGCAACAAAGGTAGTATATTGTTTTTTTGAAAAAAGAAGCATTCTTCAAAGATAGGAATATATCATTGCATCTGATATAGAAACAAGAAAAGCAACCTTTCCAACAATGCATCAGCAGCATTTACTTCATTCTGGAGAGCTTTCAATTTTTCCTGCATTTCAAATTCTTTGGCCTGGACGGACAATAAACAAGTCACATATCAAGCTGATACCATATCAGCACTATCCCATCTGCAGCACATATTTCAGGACTGAAGTATGCCAAAACTAAACAGAAGTAAATTTAGCATGCACGAATGAGGAATCCATTAAAAAATTCCAGGATAAAAATTGTGACTAAAATAGAAAAGAGAACTTCAAAACAGAGTACAGTCTATCATCGCAAACACCTGCATAAAGCTAGATGGCTCATCAACAATTATAATAAAAATAAAAAAGCATTCCGTAGCATCATATCATAAACAACTGGTTCACAAACTCAATCCTCTATCAGCTTTTAGTCCCAATGGTAAATTATTTCAATATAGTTAATTTTTTTTTATTTACTTTCCATCATGTCTCTTAAGGAAAACCAATAGCCACTAAAAGATGCATATTTGATATAAGTTCCTTAATCACTTCATCTCTTCTAGTATAATTTGGCTCAAATGAGATCTTTACCAGTAATTCATAAGTGCATTCTACTTCCAAAATAGCTCAAAAAATAATGAATATAGAAATGGAGAATACTCTGAATCGGCTAGAATCACTAGATTGCCTGGAACTTGGGAAGCAGATTTTGAGGAAATGCACAAACAACAGGTTATCAGGAACAAGCCACTTCAACTTATTTATAAGGCTATTCAATAATGAAACTAGCTATGCAGTTATTACAGTACGAACTTATCAAATTCCAACAGATTTCAAGAAATATAAATATCAAAGAATCTAAAACTATGAGATTCGTGATTAGTATTATTATTATTATTATTATCATAATAGAACATAAAAAAAAAAACATTGCAGCTTGCCACAAAGTTACAATCACTTTAACATCAAAAAAGAATACTGTCAAATATAACAGGGACAGGAAAAAGGTTCGAAACAACACAAAACCTGAGTGTTCTGCAATGTTTTCTCCTCAATATCATGGACCTGCCGCTCCAGGGAGGCCACATTTTTCATCATCTTCTGGACGTCGCCCATCCATCGGTTATACTTTTGTTCAAGTTCAAGCATATACGTTGTCGCCTAAAGGCCCACCAATTAGCATACAATTTTACTAACAGTTTGCTCATATATAACTTATTCAAGTGGTATTACATAGTGGAACACAGAAGGTGTGTGTGTGCATAAGCGTGCACGTACGCGCATGGGTGTGTACGTGTGTGGGTGTGTTTTCCCCAAGGATGGTGACTTAATTTAAATTTGATGTTCCTAGAAAAAAAAAAAAGGGGAGATACAAAGGTAGCAAAAAAATCGAGGTTAAAGAATAACAGCGAATTGGGGTGAGTAGAGTTGATACAGTAGGATCCATTAAGTGGGAAGTCGTAGATAATTAGTGATGCAGAAGTGGGGAAGTCATAGGGGTTGCTTCTATTGAAGATAAGATGAAAGGAAAACCATCTAAGATGGTTTGGACAGAGACTGAATAATACTCCGGTAAGGAGGTTAGTAGAGTAGCAACAGGATGGTCGAAGGAGAGGTAGAAGACAACCTAAAAAAATTTGGATAAGGGTTATGGATGGAGATATGAGGTTGTTGAGGATAGAAGAGAGTTTAGCACTTAATAGGGAAGATTAAAGAGAGAGGATTTCTACAGATGATTGTTGCATTCCCCTTGTTGATTCATGCCTAGCAGACCCCACACTATTTTGGGACTGAGGCTTTGTTGTAGTTGTTGTAACCTCCATCTCTAAACTAGGATGATTAAAAGAGGATGCTACTGCCATAACTATTGAAAGCTACTTTGGTAAAACTTAATTTGTTTGCTTCTAACAAAAGGATGAGACCATCAAATAATAATATCCGAATGTAATGCATAGGAAAGAGGAATTACTACCTAGAAATACAGGAGTCCTTAAGAACAAGGCAAAAGAAGCCACATACAATCAAGCACGACATTTAAAAAATCTAATGAGCCCCTAATTCAATGTTTAAACCACTCTTGTTTGGGAGAAATTTCTAAACTACCCAATAACATAGATAACGTAAATACTCTAATCAACCACTCTTGTATGTGCTAAAAGACATTTGACCAGAAAAGTTTAGCAAGAGTTGTCCTAAAAACAGTGATTGTCTTGAATACAGACATAAGTACAAGGGTGAGTTCACCCATTGAAAAGACTTCCATTCTAGATTAAGATAAGAAATTTTTTGTTGCTCATACGTGTTTCTAGAAAAACATAAAACAGAGCAAGGCCGACTTTGCTAGAATCTAAATCCACAGGCTTTAGTCTAAGAAAATAGAAATGTTTTAAAAAATTGTAGTTAATTCACCTTTCTACCAACAATCGATCGTACATTTTAAAGGGTGATAATGTTCAAAATAAGCAAGGCCATGATCCATAAAAAAGGCTTGTAAGGAAAGCCATTTGTCCACTACTCACTAAACATGCTCCTTGTAGAAAAAAATTGGGAAGGGATTACAAGAATGAGTTGCCCTCCAACACTCCACAAGTTTCTGTCAAAGAGGGTTTGGGTTTTGAAACCAAAAAAAGTTCTCTTAAGGGTTTTGGAGAAATACTTTTTCAATAACCAACTCTACCTATCACCTTCTTGAGCAATCATAAAATCATAAATGCATCTAAATGATGATTGATCTACCCGTCATAGCCTAGAAACATCTAGCAATCAAAAACAAAGATTATAAACAGTTTCAGAANTAGAGTTGATACAGTAGGATCCATTAAGTGGGAAGTCGTAGATAATTAGTGATGCAGAAGTGGGGAAGTCATAGGGGTTGCTTCTATTGAAGATAAGATGAAAGGAAAACCATCTAAGATGGTTTGGACAGAGACTGAATAATACTCCGGTAAGGAGGTTAGTAGAGTAGCAACAGGATGGTCGAAGGAGAGGTAGAAGACAACCTAAAAAAATTTGGATAAGGGTTATGGATGGAGATATGAGGTTGTTGAGGATAGAAGAGAGTTTAGCACTTAATAGGGAAGATTAAAGAGAGAGGATTTCTACAGATGATTGTTGCATTCCCCTTGTTGATTCATGCCTAGCAGACCCCACACTATTTTGGGACTGAGGCTTTGTTGTAGTTGTTGTAACCTCCATCTCTAAACTAGGATGATTAAAAGAGGATGCTACTGCCATAACTATTGAAAGCTACTTTGGTAAAACTTAATTTGTTTGCTTCTAACAAAAGGATGAGACCATCAAATAATAATATCCGAATGTAATGCATAGGAAAGAGGAATTACTACCTAGAAATACAGGAGTCCTTAAGAACAAGGCAAAAGAAGCCACATACAATCAAGCACGACATTTAAAAAATCTAATGAGCCCCTAATTCAATGTTTAAACCACTCTTGTTTGGGAGAAATTTCTAAACTACCCAATAACATAGATAACGTAAATACTCTAATCAACCACTCTTGTATGTGCTAAAAGACATTTGACCAGAAAAGTTTAGCAAGAGTTGTCCTAAAAACAGTGATTGTCTTGAATACAGACATAAGTACAAGGGTGAGTTCACCCATTGAAAAGACTTCCATTCTAGATTAAGATAAGAAATTTTTTGTTGCTCATACGTGTTTCTAGAAAAACATAAAACAGAGCAAGGCCGACTTTGCTAGAATCTAAATCCACAGGCTTTAGTCTAAGAAAATAGAAATGTTTTAAAAAATTGTAGTTAATTCACCTTTCTACCAACAATCGATCGTACATTTTAAAGGGTGATAATGTTCAAAATAAGCAAGGCCATGATCCATAAAAAAGGCTTGTAAGGAAAGCCATTTGTCCACTACTCACTAAACATGCTCCTTGTAGAAAAAAATTGGGAAGGGATTACAAGAATGAGTTGCCCTCCAACACTCCACAAGTTTCTGTCAAAGAGGGTTTGGGTTTTGAAACCAAAAAAAGTTCTCTTAAGGGTTTTGGAGAAATACTTTTTCAATAACCAACTCTACCTATCACCTTCTTGAGCAATCATAAAATCATAAATGCATCTAAATGATGATTGATCTACCCGTCATAGCCTAGAAACATCTAGCAATCAAAAACAAAGATTATAAACAGTTTCAGAAAAATAAAGATAAGCCCAATAATTAGGCAGTTGAGCAAAACTGCCAGCAACCAAAAACTGCACAATTACTAGTAGACAAAACATGTCCCAATCCACCAATACCATATGAAGTACAGGACTTTTCAAGCTAACACTAGCTTTCAAAACCCATCACCTTATAGAAAACATTAGCAAGCCTTCATAGTATCAAGTTATTAACTATCGACACATATTTCAAATATTCAAAATCAATGCTGTGCTCTTTTAACACAGCTCCATATCACAGATTATTCAAGTCAAGGCATCCACAACTGACATTAATACATAGATAAATATAACTAAAGGGTCGGCATTATTTTTCACTTATCCATAATTACTACGTTATAATTTTCCCTGAAAGAAAATTTTTCAAACAATGACCGAAAGATAACATAATGGTTGTTAATTATGATGGAAAGGTGAATTTTCCAAACCAAACTCCTCGTCTAGTGGAAAGCAAATGAAAAGACCAAATGTCTTTTTAAGATAAAACAATTACAGTGTCACACTGTCACATCATATATTGTCTGTAAGGCCCATCAACTATAGAGGCAAAAAGTGTTTCCGTGATCACGTCTCTCCTCTTGGGTTACCACAAGACAGAAACACTCACATTCTTGCTAAATAAAATGTGTGGTGTGAATTAAATACTCCATTAAGTGAGAACACACAGCTATTTAAATAGTAACATATTCATAATAGCATTCGCATACCTTTTCAAGATTTTCCTGCAACTCATCCTTCAATGCATTCACTTCAGACGTTTTTCGCATCATATGCTCATGATGACTTTTCATATCAGCTTTACTTTTTCTGAGGCCTTCAATCTTCTCCTATAATAAATAAATCAAGTATTAATTACAGATACCAGCCATATATCATCTACTCATCATTAGTATGTAAAAAAAGATAATATGCTGCATCAAAAAAACTACAAATTAAGGACAATATAACTGCCGCTAAATGGCTCTTGTTTAAGGAAAGATACAAAAGTTATGGGGAAGTTGCCTTCTCTCAAAACTGCATTCTGCTTGATTGCTAAAAACATACAATAGATCTCTCAAGTGGAGCAATAAATGAGCCAAATGCATGCAGAAACAACTCCTGGACTACCTTGGTCCAATTTTAAGCTTAAACCGAATAAAAGCTTACTAGGCACATGTGATCACTATTCACTATAGAGTTTGCTACCTAATAAATTCAATTGAATATTGTATGTTTTACATGTAAGCAACATACCATAGTTAGATTTTCAATGCACTATTCAACCCATAAGAAATAAATTCTACGAATTCAGACTTTGATTGTATAATGTTTTATAATTTTCATCCTTTTGTATCAATCATCAAAGCCTTAGTCCCATAATTGGGGTCAAATACATGAACCAAAAATTGATCATTCCATGTGGTCATCCACATAAATTTTGCTCCTCCATCTCCTACAATCGACAACCTCATTGGCTCATTCTCCCATAAATCAAAGTTTCATTCTTTTGTAGCATATTGAAATTCTTAAGTAACAAACAACAAATCATGATTGAATAATCTTCAAATGGTGCTTAGAATGTATAAATACGATAACCTTACAAAATTATTTCAAGGGAAACTTAATTCAGAATATGATAACTGAACCCGTTTGAGACTAGTTATTAATAATAAGGGAGCTAAAGTTAAATACATGAGTAAATGTCAAAGATAGGTGATCCAAAGCAAACTAGCAAACTAACAACTGCAGGCCCTTTTTTCCAAAAAACTATATATATACATATATATATATATGTATGTATGTATGTATTTATACTGCTTTTCCTCTATCCCCTTTTAATTCCCAAGTCCCTTTGACTGTACATTTGTACCAGTAAGAACGAATTACGATATTACTTAGGATCAAAGAAAAGAAAAAAAGTTCAGTTTTTTTTGATACAGTCATTTGATTTGTTATTTTATTTAATTTCGCATTTGATAGAGTTTTTATCTTATGGATTAATGTAGATACAAAAGTTTAATCAACTCGAGCAATCACATCATAATATTTAAGTTCATATGTAGTTATAAAAAAATTCACATCAGCAACATTGAAGCAAACCAAACATAATCCAACTTATTGACTTTTTTAACCATCGAATTTCACAATACACTGATAAAAGCAACAAACCAGATACCAGCAGATATAGCAAAACGTCATGCAATAGTGAAATATATTGTGTAGTTTCTAACCCAACAGGAAAAGACAGGGAGATTAACAGGAAGAAAAAATGTATTGTAAACAGGAACAGATGGAAACAAGATGAGGAAGGAAATGACTATACCATTGAGAAAAAAATAAATAAATAAATAAATAAATAAACAACCATCAAGATCAATAAATAAACAGCTCAGCAAAGAAATATCTCACAGTCAAAGATGTAACGTATAACAATCAGGTATTAAAGGCTTACAAGTATCTGATCTACTTTTGCTTGGCAGGCTGGAAGGCGCAATTTCATTTTCTCAACCAGTGCACTTTGCTTCAGTACTTCTCTATCTACATTATAAACCCATGACCAAGCAAGCTTAAATTTCATCTCGTTCACCCTCTCTGATAATTCTTCAACATGCTCCGTGTTTTTAATCTTCTCCTGCAATTCATGGAGTTCCCTGACAACAGGCTCAATTGATCTCTCTAATTCTTGGACTAATTCATTGGCAGTCTCCAGGTGTTGTTCAATGTTATGCAATAGATCATCAACTTGTTGAAGAAGAGTTGCCTTGAAAAAAAACTAGAAAATTGTACTAGGATAAATGAGGGTCCTTGATAAAAGATAAAGTTGATATTCCACACATAAAATTTGATGGATATATGCAAGAGTAAGCAGATAGGAATCTAAAATTGATACATCATAATCATTAATAACCTTAGTAACATAAAAATTGAAATGATTAACTTCTGCAGCCTCTTACCTTAAACTTGTCCTTGGCATTTCCCGACTGCAGAAATTCCCTACTTTTGTCTTGACTCATAATTACGCAAGGGTTCTCGACATCAATCTGTAAAAATAACAGCAAATTGTGTAATCTTTTTGGCTCAAAATTTTCAATGACTACTAGTGACACGCGCAAAGCCACTCACATTAAAATGCTCCACTAGTTCTCGAACTTCTTCTTTCTTGTTAGACACCCTCCTACCTGCAAAGAAAGAGAAAATGCAACTGTCAGCAAAACTAAGCAACTCTCAACAGTTAATGACATTGCAATATTAAAAAGAAGTTCCAACAGCCTATAGAATGACAAGAGAAAAATAAAAGAAAATTCTCAAGCAGCACATAAAAGCGAGCTTTTTAAAAAATTCAAGCCATGTTGATTATGACAAGTTTCTTTACATTTGTAACAAGCTGCTTAAGCAACAACACAGCTATTACTTAGAAAGCGGTTACGAGATGGCGACCATGGTTGTGTTCCCTAGCTTTCTAGACAAAAAGTATCAGAAAGCAAACCAATAAAATCACAAATCAAACATAGCCGCTTTAGCTGTAGAGTAAATAATCTCTATGCCATCATATAAGCCACACAAGCTTAGCCCAAACTATAGTAGTATCCTAAATGCAAGTTGCGAAATTGATTAATAAATGGTGTAGATTTTAAAAACATGGCTTATATAGTTCACTATTAATGATTTCGGTACGAAAGTTCATTCACAGCATAACGTATAAATTGTTTCCTTTAAAAACATTTTGATATAAACAATAACCAACCTTGCTGATCCTTTACGACAAGTGAACTTGATGAATCGGTTATTCTGCGCTCAATAATTATACTTTCACCATAAAATTCAGGTTTAAAAGCATCCAATCCTTCATTCTTCAGTACCACCTGCACCGAAGCATAGCTGCATACAGGCAACAAATCACACTTAAGCTTGAACTTGATTCGAACACGGAATTTCTTTTGCTATAACTTGATTAAAAGGCAAAAAAAAATGCAGGAACAAAACAACAACAACCTGTGAAAAATACCAAAGATCCCAACAATACTCATTGACTAATACCGTAACATCAACACTATCCCAAAATTTCATTCATTAAGTACAATGAACCAAAATTCATTTACAAGTCAAATTTCCAAATATTACGAGGAAAATTTAAATTATAACTTTCAGTTTCTTTATTTTAATGATGATGATCATATAACTAAAGGGTGGAAGGCAGAAATGGAGTATACCTGCACCCAGTCTTAATAAAATCTTTTAAAGTCGCGGCACGATTAGTGGCCTTAGCCCGAGAACCAAAAGCAACACATAATGCAGTCAAAATCGCACTTTTCCCACCTACAACCACCAAAAAAACCCCCACAAAACAACAATCATAATTCCCGAAAATAAAAAATAGGGCAAACTATTTCGCAACTGAAATTGAAAATTGGAGCAAAATGAATGCTTACTTCCGTTTTGTCCAGTGATGAAGTTGACAAAATCGCCTAATTCGATGGTCAAACTACTATGGCACATGAAATTTTCCAACTTAATGCGCCGAATTGTGCCAGCGGTAATTGAGCGAGGTTGATAACTGTCAATTTCGGGATCATCCATGGATTCAGTGAGTTTCTACCCCTGGAATTGGAGTACGTCGCTTGCGACTGCAAACCCTAGAATTTTGGGAAAGAGTAAAGGAGGTGAAATTTTGACGGAAAGAAAAGGGTTATAATTATGGCACATTGGTGTGGCCTTTTGGCGGGAAACCAACACTTGACACGCTTTTGCTATACGGAGTATGGACTGTGGAGTACGGAGTAATTTATTGGATCCTGCTTAACTGCTTAATATAATGTTTAGTAGACCTTTATTTAATTATTGCGGAGTATAATTTTAGAGTTTGCGGTTAAATGATTTTTTTTTTCAAATAATTTGATTGCTGATTTAAAAAGTCGTAGGGTAAAATTGTTTAATACTCAAAACACTTATTTTGATAGAGTTTTATACCTCTATATGGAGGCGAAGTCCGTAAGTCTGTAATCTGTTCCTATAGCCTTTAAATTTGTTTATTTAGCCCCTATAGCGTTTTACATTATACATTAATTATTGCACATATATTTCACAAAAATTCATCTGGCCTAGTGGTTAATGTTAAGTCTCCTTCAATTTAAAAACTCAAAGTGATGGTTCTTCTGACTTGTTTTCTTCCCATTTATTTCCGTTTTGCCCCCAAAAACTCCATTCATAATTGTTTCCATCTTCTCCTATTTTCTACGCCTAAATTCAAATTGAGGCTGAATTATTCATTACTATCTTTTAATTTCTTAGTTTCTTTGATTTTATCAGCAGTAGTTTTAATTCAATATTTCAATCTTATTCTTATACAATTCATAAACCTACTTAATTTATTAATTTATTATTCTTGAATTAGTTTGATTAATTGATTGTACCCTATTTGAATGGAGGATGATTTTCTTAATGATTATTTAAGAATTAGTTTGATTAATTGATCGTACCCTGATTGAATGGAGGATGATTTTTGGCAACATATGAACGTGAATTTTCGGCAATGAGCAATCAAACTACTTTTCGAAATCGAATGATGATTTTATTTTCTTAGCAACATTTAGTAGTTTACATTGAAAAAGTTTTGGCCAAAAAAATGAATTAGCCACTTTGATCCATGATTTTAAGAGCCCCTTGAAGTTGTGATGACTGATGAGAGGTTTCCAAATGGACTTTCCCTTTTGTAAAAAATAAAAGCTGGGACAAATAAAAAGAGTTAAAATATTATAATTGGCAACAAAAGCTGACATATTGAGATTACATATTGAGATTATAGGGTTAGTTAAAAAAGCTATGAGCCTAATGACTTATGCAGACGAAGTATATCATGCTCCCTCCATACAGAACTTCAAAACATTGACCAGTAAAGTAACTGATGCTCCTCTTATATACTACTAAGACAGCACAGTACAAGAGATGATAAATAGTTTAGCCTATTTGGAGTATGTGTGGCTGCAACATTACATACACATTTCATGAAACGATTAATTAAGGAGACCAGAATTTACAATAATCTGCAAAGAGTTTGGGTACCCCAAAGTTTAACTGTGTACTCTTCATCCAGCGCTATATATTGACAAAAAATCAGATCTATCCCTGAAAGGATGTATGGCCTCCACTTTTTTTACAAGGCAGACATAAATTATACAAACACGCGCCTTAGGATGCTGATTCCCCATCCTTCTTCAATAATTCCTGCAAAAATATGGTGTGACATGTATTACTATGACATTTAGCACTTTCAGTCCCTTGGTTTCAAGATTCCAGACACAACCAATCTCTAACTATAACGGTAATTTCTCTAGTAGCAGTGTGACAGTAGTCTTACAACAAAATTAATGGTATTTTCTTTAAAATATAGATTATGTTAGCATCATCATCATAATAATAATAATAACAACAATAATAACAATAAAAAAAAAAATTCATAATAATAATAATAAAAAGAGAGGGTCATCCCTCCCATTTTGGAATGCTTCCGAAGGAAAATGAAGCTCCAATTTCTCCCTTCCTTTCCTCCTATTACCCTTCCCTCACTTTCTCTCAACAAAGCCTAAAAGGCTAAAACTATGTTTGGATAGGGATATTTGGAGGGAAAGTGAGGGATATAATTTCCCTTATCTGGAGGACAAGGGAAGAGAGGAAATGGAGGGATCCATTTTCCTTCCATTTTTAATAAACCATTGTCGAAAAGATCTAGAAGGAAATTGTTAGGTCACTCTCTCCTTTCCCCTCAGCTCCCCTTCCCTTCACTGTCATATTAAACACAATGTAAAGCAAATTAGATTGTTAAGGTAGTTATTTTACCTTTTTGGTTGCAGAAATTGACAATTGCTGTCTTTCTCTTTTCTCCCGTTGACACTCCCCACACCAGCCAGAGAAATCCTTCTGATATTTCTTTAGCTCCCGGAAAACAGAACTGCATACAAGCAAATAACTGATGAGAAATACTGAAATCATCATGCAAATACTTGTAATCATCTAATTCTCACAATACAGCAGATTGTGACCTAATTTTCAGAGACATGGTATGTAGCCTTAGTTAGAAGCGATAGTCCTGCTAATTACAAAATAGGAGTACAGAAGATAAAAAATCAGAGTAAAAATAAACTGGTATAACCCAAAAACGTGCCAGAAAGTGACACCATATTGCAAATAGTAACCTTTACTTCAATAATATGCCAAACCAGCTAATAAAAACTTAAAACACAACAGAAAATTTGGCACCATGCCATCATGGAAACATGAAGACTAGTGCTGAAGCCTATAAAAGCATCCCAATTTAAAAAGGCAATCAAGGCCAATGAAGTCAGCAGTACTCTAATTAAAATCTACTCCATTGCAGCACTGAAGATTGGATGTGCATATTATTAATTACTTATCCGTAACATCATCATCATCAACAACATCTATGTTTCATCACAAATTTAGTGAATAAAGAATTGTAAACAAGTTAAGCCAATAAAATCAAAAGGAACTCTAATTTTGGTGATAAGCAATGACTAAATGACTGATAAAAAAAATTCCTATATACTTAATGAAAAAGAATTGTGTGTTGGCATCAAAATTTAGCAAATTCACAATAAAAATTTAGCAAACTCAAATCTCAAGCTCATGATTATTTTGGAGGACATGGAAATTTAGAATAGACTTAAAACAAGATGCTAGAATATGTTTTATTAAAAGCTTGACATATTTTACTTTCTAAAAGTATGGAATCTGAAAAGCAATAAACTTCACAAGATGTCCAAGAAATAGAGATACCTTCTGCACCATAAGATCAAATTGGTCCTGTTCCCACTGACAGTGGCTCTAGCACCATGGCGATGGCGGCCACGATGTAGAACAGCATGCTGAGGAACATGAGAGTAATCTAAAATTTCCTGAGCCAAACACAAAGAGCCTGGTAAGATAATGCCATTCATGGGAACAGTCAGAATCCAAAGACCTATGACTATTCTCATCAAGTCCTAAGGAAGCAACTCTGTTGAAAGTAAATGCAGAAGAAATGCAAAGCTCAAAAAACTTTCTTCATAGCATGAACATGCTAATTTAACAGCAACTTGCAAACAAAAATATCAAAGAAATCTTACTCTCCTTTTCATCTATGAGTTGTTCTGAATTCTATTCCTCAGAGTATAGTGTCCTTCTCTGGACACTAGGTAGCTTTACTAAGACAGTTTCAAGAATCATAATAAAAGGTTTACAGCTCTATTAGATTCTACAGACACAAAAGCAGACTCGGAAAAAAGAGAAAGGGTCTGTACAATATAAAGGAGTAGCAAAGTGGAAATAGACAGGTTTTTTTCAGCAGTGGTAGTAAAACTGCAATTTGAATATGCAAAGAAATACTTGAAGATATAAGGAAGTCATAGAAATGTATAAAGTACACATATAGCTTACTACAGACATAAAATATAAACAGGAGAAAAAGTGTAAGTTTGGAAAATGCGAGTCATGATTGGTTTAAAAACATGGCTGTGAGTCTGTGAATACTAATTTGAGTAAACAGAGGTTCACAGGAGGAGGAAGGAATAAATAACACTTAGCTATTCACAGAGCTAGCTGTAAAAAGGCAATCAGGGATGACTATTGATGACAGAAAGTTGTAAGACTTAGAAAATCAAGATTCAATCAGCCAACAACTCACTTTACTAGATATTTTAAGTTTGGCTTTTCATTTTCATGCTGAACTTGTAACAACCCAATAATTCTCATCCTTTCATAAAACCCTTTTTACAGAAAACATAGGGTTTTATAGAAAGATGAGAATTATTGGGGTGTTGCAGAACTCCAGCACACGTTGCTATTAATGACATAACTGTCGTCTCCAGTTTGGTATCCAGTCAAGTTTGACATTGACACATACTGGCAAGAACAACTCTAATAATAGAAGGCCTAATAACAAATAGCATTTTAGTTTTATGGTACTTTGAGTGACTGCCGCACCAAAACCTAAGTGTCCGCTCTCCACATTGCACATGTTTATCCTAACAAATAAATCAACAACCAGACATCTCACTAAACCCATTAGTAGCTAGATTGCAATTACTCCCTACGAAGCAAAACATACAGAAGTTGAAAATGTCATACAAACTGACACTTTTCCCTGATAAACCCTCAACAAAAATTTCATGATTGCATCTTACGACAACAAAGCAAGGATTTGTTTTATCTATGCCGCTACTGTAGCCTGTAAGAGCATTTACTGCAGTCAAACTCAATTACCATAACTTCTACTCCATGTTTTATACTCAATACACTTGCATAAATATTATTAAAAAATAATAATAAATAATTAAAAAAACTGAATATCAGCAGAAAACGAAACAGTTTTTTTTTTTTTTTGGGGGGGGGG
>PYUH01000016.1:434388-472537 GCA_016808085.1 Suaeda aralocaspica
TTTTTTTTTTTTTTTGGGGGGGGGGGTTGCTTTTTGTGGGGGCGGGAGGGGTTCTCAAAGGCAAGCACCTGCGCTTGTGTCTCTGTATTAACATGTTTGTCGCATCTTACACCTCGAAAGAACAATTCTCCACCAGAAAATGTACTCCCCAAGCATACATTTAAAGTAACTTCAGCATCATCCACATGAAAACCTGTGAATCAAAGAAGTTCAATAGTTACCATGAGAAACCTAGGCATAATATAGAGTGAAGACATAACATGTAACAGTCCGACAGTTTTGTCTCAGAACAAATTCAACACTTGGACGCGCTCAGTAAGATCTTAGCAAATGGAAGTGGAACCAAATTTGGCAACGAACAGGACTTTTCAAAAACAAGTTGAAACTTGAAAGAATAGGCTGGATTTAGCATAGTAGGTAATCACAGTGGCTTGATCCTCACAAAATTCAAATATTAAAGATGGGGACAACCAGGACGGAAGCTGCTGAAGTTTCAATATTCATTACCTCCTAAAAGGAAATAAATGAGTACAAATTTCAGTAATGAGCAATTGAACAATACCAGGACAGTTTAATAGTAAAAATGCCATGACAAAACCTCTCAACATGGAAAAGGGGGGTGGGGGAGGGAAGACACTTGAAAGCCTTCTTAGTAAAAAAGAAACCCCGCCCAAAAAAAAAGCAAGAGAAAACCCCCAATAGCAGGATATGAAAAATTGTCACTCTTATATTATGGCTAAGAAGATAAAGGCCGAGCCCTAAAACAACACCAACAAGACATAATCAAGTGTCAAAGGCAAATTGGATACATATTTCAACTAAAACCTTACCTAAATCAACATCCTTATCAGTCCCATATTGGACAACAAAACCATGATGAGAGTCTAGAGTGGATCCACCAACTTCAGAGAAGAAAACTGTATAAAGTTAAACCATATATTAGAAGACTTGGGCACAAACTTCAATCCCTAAGCATCTGAACATACTTGGAACACTTGGACAAAGAGAAAATGCATGACCTTTGGAGATGGGGCGTACGAAATCCTCCATTAATTTATCGAGCATAGTATCCATGCCAAAGTCATCAAGAACAGCACCATATCTGTTCATTGTATTTGGCCGCATAATTTTGCATCCTGAATCTAGAACCCACTTGTTAATATTCTCTACCTAGGAAAGAGACATATAGATTTAGGGTAAGACATGAAGAACAAAATAACATAGCAACTAACATGTAAATAATTCTATTAAATATCTGCAAATATACCTCTTGTAGCAGCCAATTACAGAACTCAGGCCGCAGCATTTTAAAGGTAAAAATACCAGGTGCAGGTTCAGACATTATGCTTCTATAACTTTCCTCAGTATTCTCATGAATTGCTTTGAGAAACGAGGGTTCAAAGAAATCTGTAGGATGCATGCTATACAGCTCTTTGTGAGAAGGCTGCAGAACAAAATAAAAAAAAAAGGCAAGACTAAGTTACAAGAGCTTTTACATGGGAAACGAAGACCGACCCCACATAAGAGTGACATTTCCAACAGGCCAACAAAGGTGAAATATATAATTCAAAGGATGCTAAAAGCTCAAAACAAATTAATTATCAATTTAATTCTCAGCGCAATAAAAAGAAATAACGAAGCTAAATTCGATTTCATAAATGGAGAAACACAATGGAAGGAAAATAAACCTCAGTATTCAAAGTCCTCACCCTTCTAAATAAAACATTAGCAATTTAGCATAAGTAACTGCACAGCTCACTTCTTCAGTCATACAAGTTATTAGTATGGTTACACATAAAACATTCTCTTTATCTAAATTACAAAGGCAATAAAACAACTAATGGTTTTCTGAAAAGTCGGTTTGAGATAGGGTCATAGACTATCTGCTGCTCAAAAGTCACAAAGCAAGCCATAAAACCACACTCAAAAACACACGACAGCAATTGCTCTGTGTATTTGAGCAATGCGTCAGGTTGCAAGATCCATACCCATAACCACAGTTATTATGGATCCCAAACCCACAATAGATCCTAATCATCGCCATCCCTAATCATAAATCAAGCAATACATCCATAGTCAGCGGAATACTATTGATTGGCTACTTCCATTCCATCTTATAAAGCACTCAACTTGGTTATTTTACCCCCCTATGGCCCTATCTTATAAGCAACTTCGTTTTATATTCCGAACCAATTCCAATATTCGCAATTTTTTCAAAATTTCCCAATAACATGTTCCACATCATCAACCCACTTTCAAAGATTCTAAACCACTAAGCAACCAACGTAGGAGTTAAGTCAGATCGTCCAAACCCTTCACTATAAAGAATTTTGCCATTTCAATAAAACATCCCTTCAGTCGTATCGATTTACATAGAATCGCCATCACTCAACCTACTAATGAAATCCAATAATTCTCAGATTCATAAACCATTACAATTGTATAAAAATTTGAGATTTTTAAACAATGTGTCAAGTATTTCCTACACTTCCTAACATAATACATCATCAAACAACTAATTCAGAACAAAACACAACACAATTGTAGCATCAAACAATTCCTCAAACGTCCATAACCTAACAATCAACTCTATACCTGATAATGCGCAATAATCTTCTCCCTGTACTCCCTATGCTTCTGAGCCTATTCGATCAAAACAAAAATTCAATCTTTAATCAATCATCAAACACAAGAACACCAATTAATTAACGATTAAAATTGAAAATTGAAAATTGAAAATCAAACCCTAATTCTCTCTCCTTCAGGCGAATACTTGAGCAAAATATCACGCATAAACTGGACTTTAGAATCACGAGCAGAGGTCAAAATCGAAGAAGGTAAGTAGCGTTCAAGGCAGGTGAAAAGAAGAGGATTGAATTCCAATGGCAAATCTTCGTAATTATCAGGTTTATGCTCTGTATTAGGGTTTAAACTTAAGCGATTATTAGTTGAAGCCGCCATTGATGTTGGAACCAAAGCTCCATTACCATTGCTGCCATTGCCGTTGCGAGAGGTAATCGCAGAAGGTTGGTCTCTCCTTTGATCAAATGTAGCATCCATTGACATGATGATGACGAAGAAGATGAAGGTTGAAGAGAAGAGGTTTGTTTTCTCTCTCCTATCTTTCCCGTTGGTTCAAGTTAGGGTTTCTGCCCTTTTTCTTTTCCCCCAAAATATGAAGTGAATGTGGGTTTTTACTTCTTACCCTAACCTAAATTAGGATCGAACAATTTTGCCAATTGTCTATCCACATGTCCAAGTATAAGGTAAAATATGAATGGGTGGGTCGGATGCGGATATGAATATGTTGTATTGAGAATTGAAATCTTTGTAAGAATTGTGGAGTTGAAGAATTATGAGTGCGAGAGTTTTTAAATAATTTTTTTATTTTACTTTAATTTCAAAGTTTTAAATTTGTGCATAATCAATATCAATAAGATTTGTTGAACGCAGTTTTTTTTTTTGGGAAAGGTGTTGAACTCAGTTCAACTCTTGAGAAACTTTACACAGGTATGTTGCGTAGACTTTCATTCTCATATAAATTTATGTCTACAATTTTTTTGCCGCAATTATTGCGGTAAGTAAGGGCACGTTTACTTTAGCTTAAAATCAGTTCACTTCAGCTCAATTCTTCTTTCATTTTGCTACTAATTAATCCTTCATAAAAAAAACTTTCAGTTTTGTCCAGTTCAACTGTTTTCAGCTGCAGTAAACAGGCCCTAAGTATACAATGTATCTTTACTCTTAATCGCTTATTAGGGGTAAATTAGTAATTAGTATGTAGTGGGTATGACGCTGATGTTTTTTTTTCTCATTTTTAGCATTTTGATTTTATACCTTTATGAGATGCAAAATACTTTTTTAGTGTGTTAAACAATCACTAACTAAGATTATTTTGAAATGCGGAATTACTTACGCATTGTTCATGATAGACGCTAGTATGAAACACCGTACGTGCATACCATAAAAATAACTTGAGATATTGAGTGTTCGACCACATGTTTGTACTAGGCTTTTGTTTGAGCAATTCTAAAAAGTTTGCTTGTACCTAACTACTTGACAATACGAAAAACAAAACATTAAAACTTGAGTTAACTTAGACAAATTGGTTTTACTAGTATTAAATTCACAAATAGAGAGGTTGTGATCATAGGTGGTGGATAGGTGAGTTAGGAATATTAGGGGTGTGCAAGATTTTACGGTTCCGAATTTGCGGTCCGAAATTTTCCGATTCCGTTCCGAAAAATCGGAATTCCAATCAAGATTTTTGAAAACCGGATATCCGGTTTTTTAAACCGGAAACCGGATCGGATACGTAATTGATTTTAAAAAAAAAACGGATTCCGGATTTTTAAGAAAAACAAAATCCGGAATTCCGGTTTTCCGGATTTTCCGAATTTTTTCGGATTTCCGATCCGGTTTTTAAGGGTACATGTGTAAATTTTAGAGAAAATTATAGTATATAATTCGGAACCGGATATCCGAATTTTAGGAATTCCGGTTTTTCCAGAACGGATACGGAATCAATTTTGTTGATTTCGAAAATCCGGATATCCGAATTTCCGGATCGGAAAATTTCCGATTTCCGGTTTTGCACACCCCTAAGGAATATGGGGGCATGTGATGGGTTTGGTTGTGGAGTAGTTGTGGCTGAGAATTGGAGTTGTTGAGTGTCGTGGTATTGGGGAGAAACATGATGAAAAAGCGGGGTGGTGAATGGTGATGGATCAATTAGTGAATATAAAGAGGAAAACAAAGTGATTGAAAATAGTGAGTTAAACCTAAATTTTAATAGTCAATATCGGCTTTTTAACCGATAATGTTTTTCGTAAATAAATTTCTAATTAAGGTTGCAATCTACATAAAAACTTATTCGGTATAAAAAGTGAAAATTTATTGAATAAGTGTTTGTACTAAGTATTATGTGACAATTTTACCATTTTTTTTTGTGCTTATTTTCAATTGAATACATTTCAATAAATATAATAAATAAGTGAAATTCAATAATATACCGCTAAAAAAGAAAACAAGATGTTACATGTACATCAATAAAGTTTCCACTTCCCACATATAAATTATTTTTTATTTGTTAAAAAAAAAAATAAAAAAAAAATCATGAATTAAGGAGGAGTGAAGAGACAACCTTAAATTGTAAACTGTAGAACGCGAGCAGGAAACGGTCAAAACAGAAACAAAACAGGGAAACCAACGAACATGCAAAATTAAAAATCGAAAGAGAGAGAAAAGATGAAGAAAGACAAAGGTGTAGCATTTTCTGACGATTTTACCATGGATGATGATCCTTCTTTACGCCCTTTTCGATTTGCTGCTCGTAATGCTTCTTCTAAATACGATTTTGTCAAGGTTCATAAATTTCCCCCCCTTTCTAATTCAATTCTATTCTATTCAATTGTTTTACTTAATTCAATTGATTTTTTTTTTTATTATTGTGATTGTTATTATTAGGTTAAAGTTTGGTTAGGCGATAATGCTGATCACTACTATGTTTTATCTCGATTTTTGCTCAGTAGAATGCTTACTGTTACCAAGGTACCATTATTCTATTACTTGTAATTGTTGCGTTTTAATTAAGCTATTTGTTTAATGAGTAATTAGTTTTGTGATCATATCGGTTGCATGCACTTAAAGGGTTTTATTCATGAATAATTGTAATTTTGGTGGAACAACTTGTAAACTACATAAGCTACTAGTTGTTTAGGAAATTTCGGACACAACAACGACTGAATTGAACTTTGTGTTGTTTTTCACTGTCTTAGATTCCGAATCACGTAGCGATCAAGATTGCTCTGGAGTTGAAAAAGCTGCTAATTGACAACAGTCTGCTCGATGTGTATGTCATCATTATTCCAGTTAGTTGTGCACTTGTATATTTTGATGTGTTATGTTTTATCATAACTGATGAGTATGCTATTATGCAGCTCTCAGAATGATCTGGAGGCTAATCTCTTTAAGGTATACATTTACTTTCTGCGCTGATGTTCGAACCAGTATGCTGTCAAAAACAACTTTGATGTCGTTCAGAGTTTGATTGGTTATGTCTCTCCTGAAAGTTGAAACACCTATCAAACCATGGCTAATTTAGTTAGGGAAACAGAACACAGGTTACAGTGTCTTAATATATCTTAGGGGTGTGGATAAACCATTCTGATTATCACTCGTGTCTTCATGAACATTGCATGAAAACATATACCATCAAATGCATTTGTGTTCATTCTGATAGACCGTAAGTAGAATGTGATTTCATTATACCTTCTTATAGGACTCTATTTGCAGCTCATGGAACGCAGAGGATATGGTGAAGAGTACATAAATCGTTATAAGATGATGACCAGGTCAGTGACTCAGGGCAGAAAAGTTGTTATTAACATTGTTTAGAAGTTTATTGTCTTATCTCTTTTTATTGTGGAAATGCAAGGCTCTTTCTTGACCCTTGTATGTTGGTTATTAATTGTAATTCGCAATTGATGACATATGAACAGTCATGAAAGCAGTATTTCTTTTCATATCTCTTGTAGGTTTCACCATCAGAGGGTGCCATTGGTGATTCTTGTTTGTGGAACTGCTTGTACAGGAAAGTCTACAATTGCTACACAACTTGCACAAAGACTAAATTTACCAAACGTGTTACAGGTAAATCACGGCTACATGTTTCTATGAATTGTCTTTTGTTTGCTAGGAGAGTTTTTGAAGAAAACATATTTCTTCATGATCTTTTTCCACTAATTATTTCTTGTTGCATTTTTTACATTGCAGACAGATATGGTCTATGAACTGCTTCGCACATCAACAGAGTAATGACCTTGTCCTCTTTCTGTTTATTTTGTTGATTTAACATGGTGTGTTGTTCATCACATGGAATCTATTCATCAAACAAGCTATGATATTTTGACTTATAATCTGGGCTTTATTTAGCATGATGAACCTTTAAAATATGACTGATACTGTGAAAGGGAAGTTGTTTAGAGGACGTTGGAGAAACATTGGCAATGATAAACAGCGACATTTGTAGTCTGTATATCCAACCATTATTCTGGGCTTTTGCTGAGAAATGGTGCTTTTGGAATTTTTGGTTTCAGATGCAGATGGACTTCTCTTGGTCGGGAATTAAGTCTTATAGATCTTTTGTGCATATTAGGGAAGCCTGCAAATCTACATAAGATTTTTTCCTTTTGAGAAAAGAGAGAGACTTGGAGAAGATGAAGTAGTTAAGATGCAGTGTATAGGTACATTGCCGGGTGTATGAGCTAGACTAGTCTGTTAGGGATAGGGGTCCAAGCTAATGGGTAGATTTTTATGCGATTTAAGTTTGCCTAAGATACCAGGCCACGGGAGTTTATTCTGTTGAGTACTGTAGTTGAATAGAGATAAGTTAATTTTGAATGAACATATTTTGAAGCATTTTCATATGCAATTCACGTAGCTTTGCTAAGGTTAAATTTTACGAGCTTAATTGGTTTAGACTTATTTGGAATTAGGATTTACTCAACTGTCTATATATTTACGGCCTTACAAACAAGCATGTTATAAATGATGGACCATTCTTGACTCGTGAGTAACAACTCTGCCCAGATACTTTTCAGTATTTTGCTGGTTATGCTGTTAATTTGGCAAATCTAATATATTGTTTTAGACTTTTAGTTGTTTTATGAAGCTCTTGAAGCTATTGGGATTTTCTTGTACTTAGAAAGATAAAACTGAAGAATAGATTACTGATGTTAGTTTTTGCTTCAAATGCTTATGCTATTTCAAATTAAATGCAGTGCTCCGTTGACATCTACTCCAGTATGGGCAAGAGAATTTGATTCTTCCGAGGAATTCATCACAGAATTCTGTAGAGAATGCAGAATTGTTCGTAAAGGTAAAAGCTATTCATGGATTTCATGCTACAATAAAAAAATTTACTGTAAATTTTTTCAAATTGGTGTATTTAATTTTTTTTAAATTTTAACTGTCCTCAATTGTTTTATTTTTTATTCATGTGTAAATGATGAAACCTTTCATGTTCCTTAGGGGTGTTTCCTCAAAACCCCAGGTTTGGCTAATTAGCCAAAATACCCTTGTGGTTTGAGAAAACTTTTTGGTGCTTCTGTGATTACTATTTTGTGTCTAGAATGCCCTTAATGGTTATGAAACTAATCAAACATTAAGCATTAAGCCAAATAAGATGGTTTTTTGCAAATGGCTATAAATTTTTAAATCCTTAAATATGAGGGATTGTATATTGCGAACATAAGACTGGAATTCGACTTTAGGAGCCTTTATAATTTGGGATTTTAGGGTATTTAGTGAGGTGGGGAAAAAATAGTTTTATTTTATTTTATTTTATTTTATTTTATTTTGTTTAATACTTAACATTTGTTCTGTTCCATAACCATTAAAGGCATTTTAGATACAAATTAGTAATCTCAAGGATATCCAAGGGGTTTCTTAAACCAAAAGGTATTTTTACTATTTGGTTAAACAATGTGATTATATAGTGTAGAAGGGTCTGGAACGAAATTGAAGATCTTTTTATGCGAAGGGGGTTTGATATGGCTTATATGAGTAATTAGATAGTCAATCGGGGCCTTGCTTCAGGATTTAAAATATAGTTAAAACTACGATGAGTAATCAAAGTAGTAGGCTGAATTTGGCACTTACAATTTTCTAGGATTTCTGAAACCATTGTTCAGCTTTATATATTGGGGTGTAAACAATAGGGGGAATCATAGTGTTGGTATATTGACGCATGAACTACCTATCTTGGGTAGGAAAATTGTAAGTAGTGGCACTACTCCAGCATTCGAGTCTTCATGGCTCCATGACCAAACTTAATAATATTAGGTTATTTGCTTAGCATTTGGCAATGTTATTCAGTGTTATTTCTTCTTTTTTAGGATTGGCCGGGGATCTCAAGAAAGCAATGAAAGATGGAAAGCCTATTATAATTGAGGTACTCTTCAGCTTTTTCTTAAATACTTAAAAGTGAACTACTAAATTAAAGATATTTTTTATGTCATTGGTAACAAGATTTTAGTTTCTAAAGTATCAGAAAGATCAAAGTAGACTTGTTTATTTTGTAATCCATAGCAAAACTCACAGTAGCTAGACTTGGTTGATTTGCATTTTTGGTAAAGAAAATATTTCCAACGGACATGGAAAGTTGTAGAAATTATAAATTTGGCAATATAGGAGATGGCAGCCTGGCAGGATCCCTACTCTAGATAAACAACATAAATGACTGATCTTAAGAAATTAAGATTGATAATAAGGCCTAATTTCTTGGACAAATTTCTTACATATTGAAGATTATATTCTGTCACTTCAAAGGCCTGTTGATAAATGTGAAAACTTTTCATTGTCAGAAACTATTTTTACTATTATACTTTGTGATTAGATGGGCTCATCAAGTAGGTTTAAGTTTATATTTTGCATCTTTCTTCATGATAGCTCTTTCACTTTGCTAAAAAAAGTATCATAGAATTCTCTGATGGATGAAAATAAATTTTTAGACCAAGTGATGGTTAGAAATATTACTTATGACAGAAGTCATGTTTTGTGACTTGGCTGTTGGCATATTTACAGCTTGTTACGTTCTTGGCAGGGAACTCATCTGGATCCTAGCATTTATTTAATGGACGATGATAGTAAATTGTCCATGAAAGCGCAACCAAAAGTTAAAGGAGCAGAGGTTTCATCTGATTTATCAACAGATAATTCTACCAGCCATTTACAAAAGCAACCTACTGATGATTGTAATCTTGATTCTGGAAGTGAAAATCTATGTGCTAAGAATACAGACTCCGAAGAACTGGTAAATTGTGACCAGAAACATGAAGCTCTGCGTTCTATTGCTTCTGTCAATATAGAAGATAAAAACTCTAATGACAAAGGTTGGAACTTACATTTTTAATATCTTATTACTTTTTACTTCTCTGATGTCACTGTTCAGTGCTTCTTTGTTTACTGTACTGATTTCATTTGATCATGTTTTGCTATCTATAATACATCACTAAGCTATAAATCTAATAAGTAATGATAAAAGAATGGCTTGGTGCATGTACTACGTAGTAATTTGTCCAATTCAAGCTTTTCTTACTGCTTTAGGATTTTGCAGTTGAGACTCCTAAAGAAGCAGAGATGAATGAAAATCCTCAAACAAAGAAACAGAGGTCTGGAGCTGAACCAATCATTGTACCTATTGTTTTGAAAATGGCTGAATTCGATCATGAGGTACTTTTGATATTCTAATCAGTTTTATGTGGCATTTGATTTCTTTTCATATTGCATCCCTCGTTTTGATTGTTATGAGAATTTTTTTGTCGTCTGACTAAAGGAACAATTTATGAATAGATTAAAGCTGTGCTCTTGGGTTTAGCATTAATGTGGGTTGCAAGTTACTTGTGTCTGGTAGTGCTATTGGAGTTGAAATAGAGCATGAACTTGGATAAGAGGTTGTATTTTTTGCCTCTACGAATAAAAATCTTTTTTGACTTCCATTCTTTTTCGATGTCAGATACTTGTAGGCTTGTAGCCATCTATTCATGAAGTTACAAGACTTTTAACTTCGCAGTAGCATGAACTTATTCTAGATTGGGGGTGGGGAGTAGGGTAAGGGAGTGTGGTGGGGTGATGAAGTCAGACAATACAATATGGTAGATGAGACCACAAGATAAATCGGTAAGAAATGTAGTGCAGGAATGATGGTGATTTCAAAAGTTAAGGGAGACCATAGATGATGCAAATGAAAGAAAAAAAATGGATGTGGAAAAGAAAATTTTGCATGAGCATACATGGGATATCAATTTTAGTTCACGTAGCCAACCTCACTCATGTGATTAAAGTTTTGATTGATTGGCTGATGTATTACTGTGTGTTGGCGGACTACATACCTTTGCTATTTACTTGCTTTCTTTTCTACAATATATTATTTTCATTTATCATGATAACTTAGCAGGTTTTTTTAAAAAACTTTTTGCGATTACTCTGATCGATTTATGTCTAGCCAACCCCAGATTATTTTGAGGCTAAGGCTTTGTTGTTGTCAACTTGTCATGATAAGTTAACCTGGATCCCCTTTTACTTTTGAAGGCATTACTTGAAGAATGGATTCCAACTCGTACATTCAGTGATGACAGCGTGGTGAAGGTAATTTGATGCTTTACAGTTTTAGATTTTTAGGTTTCCTTAAGCTGTACGTGCAAGGTGAAACTGTCATGTAGTTAGATTGTAAGATTTACCTTCCCATCTTTTTATAAATACGTCAAAATTCTGCTTTTAGTATTTCCCTTGCAAGTGATCGTAAAGCATGTCAGCAGCTCATTTTAGGTTGTATTTCTGATCTAATGTTTTTTTTACATAAACATATGCAAATGTAGTGTTTGCGTGAACTGTGGTTCCCTTTGTGATACCGATAAGTAGTTTCTTAAGTTGTTCCTTTTTTTCTAAGTGGGAAATCAATGATATACTTTTCTGTAGGATAAGGATAAGCTAACGAAGAATTTAAAAATCATTCAAGACTACCTTTGTTCATTTGAGTCACAGGTTTGTTCTTTACTGTCCATCTTCCTCTTTTTTTGGAATACATCACCTCATTCATTCTAGATTTAAGTATGATTTAATAATTCTATGACCTTTTGAGACTTTTGTATCTGTGATGGTTGCCCACAATCCACATGACCACATCAGTTACTCATCATTAGGTTGTAGTACCTCATTATGTTGGTCTCATGCATGTTATCACCTTTCTGTTACAGGGTCTGACTGTGGTGAATATATCTGCAACAACTTTCCCCCAAACGTTGGATTGGCTGCACAGCTATCTTCTTCAGGTATGAGCATCGGCTCATTTGATTCAGAACTATGCTTAGTGTCAGAGACGAGGGAGAAAGCTACTTACTGGTTACCAATATTACCATTTTACCAAAAAATTTAAATGGTTGATTGGAAATTTTCCTACTATTTGTCATTTGTTTTCTAAAATGCATAATTATTGTTTCAGTGCATTGAAGAAGGCATATCTTCTGTGTCTGCCCCCAAGCAACAAGCTTAGAGCTAATAAGCAAAAATGGGTGCATGAGTCAACAGTTGGTATGTAATCTGCTATGAGCTGCACTTTCCTGTCTTTTATTTTTCTGTCCGTGTGGCATCCTAATTCACGCATTTACTGTGGAGGGTATGACCTAAGCTTCCCTTCTTTAATTGTGAGAGAGATTAAACAGAGCTTAGTAGGGAAACCTAACCTAAAAACACTGCTTCACAGACAAGTCATAAGAAAAGAAAAAAGCATCCCTTGCAGTTGTAGGTTATATTTTTCGACCTTTTAAATAGAGTAAAACCTATATCTCTGGTTTACCGTATAATCTTCGTCAATCAATTATTCAATTCCACAATGAAGTAAGATGGGTAAGTTGAAACTTCAAAGTGGATTTTCTAATGATGGGATAGGATTTCATACCTGTCTTTTTTCTTTTTCCCTAACTTGCTTTTCATCTTTTGTACTGCGTACAATTTTTTTGGGAGAATGATGATTCAGCCATTCAGTCTTTAGGGATTTTTTAGTAGAAGTAGATAGTAGCACCTATTGACACATTCACGCGTCATTTTGTCAATTATTTCCAAACTAATGCCATTATAAAAATGTGTTTAATGCTTACAATGTTTTTGTATAATTCTCTTTTTAGTTATCACCCTTCAACAAACCTCATATGTGATTTTGATTATAGTCTTGACACTATTGATGACCAGGGAGAAAATTGAAGTAGATGATTCAAGTACGCATATAATAAGTCATAATGACACGTAACTATGATTTGAACATCAAATGACAGCAGTATGCCATGCACTTTATTGTCGTGCTATTACTATATAATCCAAGAGAATATAAGACTTCGAAGTTTAAGTTATCTTTGGCAATGGGTCTCGAAATTGATAAGCTACAGCTTGTGCCATTCTTCATCACTTCATCAGCTATTCGCTTATAATGTTACTTTTAAGGTGTAAAATGTATAATTATGTGCTACACGCTCTAAACTTATAGTCAATATTATGCTGACTATTAATTTTGTACTTTTACTTTGCACTTGCGAACTTGTTTGCACTTGCAAGCTCTTACTGAGCTCGTGTGCTTCACTTTGTCGCTCATAATTTACGTAGTTAACTTACACAGATACTGATGTACTGTAATTGTTGATGAAGCTACTGCTTTCCTAATAGTGTAATATTCCAGACTAGATCTCACAATCCCAAAGTTGTTCAATGGTCCTGTAAGGGCTTGTAGTTTTATTGACTAGATGATCTCCTCTCAATATTTTTCGCTCTGCCAACTTCTCAATGTTGATCATATCATAGTCATCTAACTTGAGATGAAGAGCACCCACGTTCTCTTGCATCCTATCTTCATTGAAGCTCTTTACAATTACACTTGCTCCCTTCTGCATTCCCCATCTTAGTGCAACCTTTACAAACAACACATTCATTTATGTCAGCAATGGTTACATTTTCCTTAATGCACGTGTTTTCGAGGTTTTAGTGTAAAATTACCTGAGCAGGAGTTGCTCTGTGCTTTTGAGCAATGGACAGGATGATAGGGTCTTTTATAACAGATGTTGATCCCCAGAAATTTCCAGGACCTCCAAGGGGCATATATGCACTCATATGAATCTTATGTGCTTCACAATATTTCCTCAGCTTGTTTTGCCTCCACATCGGGTGCATTTCCACCTGAATTCATTTCAAAGCAATGTACTACGAATTAACGACAAAACTAATAACTCAGCACCAAACTCATTTTCAAATTCGATAGTTCAGTAGCATTTGATCTGATTATGTTCAAATGGCTGTGTCATAATGTTGTACTTTCAATGTTACACTCTTTCAATATGAAAATTTTCACATAATGAAAAAGAACAATACCATATTAACATACCTGATTAACAGCAGGAGGTACAATTGCAAATTCTGAAAGATGCTGAAGTTTTTTGGTTGAGAAATTGCTGACACCAATAGCTTTACAGAGGCCCAACTCAAGACATTTCTCCATACCAGCCCAAGTAGATTTCAAGTCCAAATCTTCAAAGTCCTCTTCATTGGGCATTGGATACTCAGCCCATGATTTGAACCTTATGGGCCAATGCACCAAGTACAGGTCCACATACTCCATTCTTAAGTTTCTGTTCACAATTTCCATACATTTATCAGTAAAACCACACCTTAGAATGTAAAACTCAATATGTCATTAATTACTCATTAGTAAATGTGTTCTGCCTTACCTTAAAGACTGGTTGAGGGCAGAAACAGGGTCATGGTGGTCACTTGACCAAAGCTTGGATGTAACAAACATGTGTTCTCTGTCAACAACACCGTCACTTATTGCTTCCGTTAAAGCTTTCCCTAAAGCTGGCTCGGAACCATATATTTTTGCCGTGTCAAAATGCCTATATCCCATCTGCACATTCGTTACACTTGGTGAATACATCGGTATAAAACATTTAACAGGAGATGAGCTCGAAAAATAGAAAGTTAGAGGCTAATTACCTTAAGAGCTATACGAACGGCTTTTTGGGTTGTTTCTCCATCATACGAAGAAGAATAAGTTCCTAAACCAATAAGAGGAACCACACTTCCTGTGTTTAATCTAGTTTGATTATTCCTCATTTGATCTCTTTTACTGTATATAGTTTGTTTATGTGTTTTATTTGATTGATACTAACTCATCACA
The DNA here is from genome assembly GCA_016808085.1 of Suaeda aralocaspica. NCBI lineage: Eukaryota > Viridiplantae > Streptophyta > Magnoliopsida > Caryophyllales > Amaranthaceae > Suaeda > Suaeda aralocaspica. The sequence goes on from PYUH01000016.1 coordinate 449,108, forward strand.
TTTGCTTTGAGGTGCTCTACATATATATACATTTCATGAAAAGTCAAAAGAATAAAATATGCAAATGGTGAATAATATAAGTGTACGATATAAAACAAGTAACCGTATCCAAAAGGACAGTTAAGCAAATAACATAAAATAATGTTAAAATGTATCCTTAGAAAATAGAGGAATTAATGAAAGATAATCTGAAATTAAGAGATCATATAATGCATTAAAAGCAAATCATAAGCTTAGGATTTGCCTTGTCTTTTGGGATTTTATTAAACACAGCCTTTTGTTTTGGTGATTTCTTTGATTTTAGGAACTTGCTATGATGTTGTCTCCCATTGCCCAACTCAATACATCCTTGAACATCCAAAATACTACTACCATTATAGATTATGTCTTGTACTAAATCCAATCTTATGATCTTCCTTTGTAATCTCAACTCTTTCTAGGAAATGAGCCTCGTAATCATACATTAGCAAAACAAGGTGACCAATTTATAATATCACACGTACAATGCATATATATGTTCCTTTTACTAATGATGATAAAAATGTCGAAACCGAGATCGTCACCTTCAAAATTGATCTATTGTACTTTGAATTGAACCCATGCATATCCCCGATTAGCTTCTCAATACAAATGATTGATAGAATAAGTATCAAATTATATATTGTTGGTATCCGATATCAGATGTGGATGAGCATAAAAAAAATGTCATATAACCATAAGTCTTGTTGAGTTGGTATTTAAACATGGTATTCGAGTCAATATGACAAATATGTTTTTAATACTCTATCTCAAGTAAAACAAAATAAATATTCCCTTCATTTCGGTACATAAAAGAGACCTAATTTTTTTTTTTTTTTTAATTCACGGGTAAGATACCATATGTAACTAACAAAGTGAAATAGGAGTAGGATATTGCTAGTAATCTACAATCGTAAGTGGGACAGTACAAATAATATGATGATTAAGGCGGTATGGCTAGTGCGATATTAATGTATCTCTTTGACTTAAGAACCGTCCACGCCTTCAAAAAGTTATATAACGTCGCTTATGTTATATTAGATTTATCAACAACGCTATTTCGCTATCTTCTGATTCTTATCTTGCTTTCCACGCACTGGTCATTACCTCATCCAAAGTGTCATTTTGATATATAATTCAAAGCATCGGTTTTTTTTTTCTTTTTCAATAAAATCAATTTAGTTTAGTACTTCAATTAAACATGTTTTGGTTTAAAAAAATAAAATAAAATAAAGAAAAATGTTAAACCTCGTTCTAAAATCCCTATTTTGTATTTTGCTATTTGTCTGTATTTTGCATTTTGCTATTTGTCTGTATTTTGCATTGAATAACCTATTTTACACTTTTTTCAAAAACACTTATTCCACTCCTACCATCACCATGCCACCACCCTACCTCCACTCACACTGCACCATCTAACCACCACTTGACCATCACACAACCAACACCAACACCCTTTAAAAAAAAAAAAGCAAAATGCAAAATTGCGCCGGTTATCTTTATAATAAAAAATAAAAAAATTAAAATTGATAAATGCGCATGGGTTTGGCGCAGTTTCATTGGACATGCATCTAGATTGAGCGCGCATGAATCCCATTTTTTGGGTGGGTTTTGTTACTACTTAGTGGTGACTATGTGGTGGGCGAGTGGTGGTTAGGTGATTGTGTGGTGAAGTGAGTGGTGGTAGGGTGGTGGCACGGTATTGGTTGGTACTTGGTAGTGGTTTGTGAGAGAAATATTAGAGAGGGGCAAAATTGGACGATAATAAGGATTTTTTAAAACGACTAATAATATCCCAATAAAATAAAATGACTTAACATGTTAACTAACTCGTTAATAATTAGTTATACATTAGTGTGACATAAAAAGCTTTTACAGGATTGTAAATGTTTAATCGTTGTAGGGTGCATGTCATTTTTTTCTACTAATTACATTTAAAGAGAGAAATCTTATAAACGTTTTAAGTATAGAACCGTTTTAATAGTTCACATCATTTCTCCACGAACTGACAAAAATTTTATATAAAACCTCGTTCATTCCATATCTTTTGTTTCAAAAAAATTAGAATTATGTCATCGATTACTTATCACTCAATATAAGGCTATGTTTGAGAACATGAGTTGAAATACAGCTGCAACAGATAAAGTAGCCAAGAATTTTAAAAGTTGCTACTTTTAATAGTAACACAATTTCAGTTAATTTTCGAACTTAAATTGTATTTCATCTCATACCTCAAATCATTTAATTAAAGTGACGGAAATGAATTCTGGCCTAAGTACATAGGTCAAGCAAATTTGGCATAAGCATTATGGAGTACTATATGTACATCATTCTAATCGTTTGACTTTAACTATTCAATAATTTTTACTTGTATGGAAATTTCGAAACCCATATTGACGTTTTACTAATCTCAGATTAGTGACCTCGGCTCCTACCAAACACTAAGTAATTAAGAGCAAATCAGCTAATGACAAATATCATCCCTCCTATAATTTGGGAGTAGTTGCAGATTTTCAATAAAATATGATATATTTGGACACCTTGGTATAAAATTGTCAACGCAAACCTCATTTATATGATTTTGTCAACTATTTCCATTAGTTTAATTAATAATTGACTTTAACTTTTTCGGTGGTACGTCGAAAACTATAATTATATTGTGACTCAAAGTGGTTGACTTAATGTTAAAATGTCAACACTATTGAGAATACTAATTAAAGGCCACCCCATCCCTAATATCACGTTAATTGAACGTGTGGGACGATTCCCGTACGGTACATAAACTATAAGAAGATTATGATTTGTCTATACAACATAGAATGATCATGCAAGATCATTAAGATTTGAATTTGTCATTCTTTTTTATTTTTTTTATATATTTGAGTTTAATAGAGGCACATATTAAAGAATCAATAATTGTGATGTCAAGGGTTAACATGTTTGTTATCTTTCACCCTTTTGTGCAAAATTTTATAATGATGATGATAGGTTTCATATAGTAGGGGATCAAAAGAAAATTATGTGGTTGGTTAAATTGTATTTATTAAATTATATATCAAAATTAACTTAAAGACAACTTTTATGAAAAATCCAAAAAAATAAAAAATAAAATTAATCACACAACTTTTCACACTTCCTCCGCTTCATATTAGTCGCAACGTTCCACTTTGACACACATTAGATTAGAAAGCATAAATGAGTGAATTTATTAAAATAATTTTAACACNGCTAGTAATCTACAATCGTAAGTGGGACAGTACAAATAATATGATGATTAAGGCGGTATGGCTAGTGCGATATTAATGTATCTCTTTGACTTAAGAACCGTCCACGCCTTCAAAAAGTTATATAACGTCGCTTATGTTATATTAGATTTATCAACAACGCTATTTCGCTATCTTCTGATTCTTATCTTGCTTTCCACGCACTGGTCATTACCTCATCCAAAGTGTCATTTTGATATATAATTCAAAGCATCGGTTTTTTTTTTCTTTTTCAATAAAATCAATTTAGTTTAGTACTTCAATTAAACATGTTTTGGTTTAAAAAAATAAAATAAAATAAAGAAAAATGTTAAACCTCGTTCTAAAATCCCTATTTTGTATTTTGCTATTTGTCTGTATTTTGCATTTTGCTATTTGTCTGTATTTTGCATTGAATAACCTATTTTACACTTTTTTCAAAAACACTTATTCCACTCCTACCATCACCATGCCACCACCCTACCTCCACTCACACTGCACCATCTAACCACCACTTGACCATCACACAACCAACACCAACACCCTTTAAAAAAAAAAAAGCAAAATGCAAAATTGCGCCGGTTATCTTTATAATAAAAAATAAAAAAATTAAAATTGATAAATGCGCATGGGTTTGGCGCAGTTTCATTGGACATGCATCTAGATTGAGCGCGCATGAATCCCATTTTTTGGGTGGGTTTTGTTACTACTTAGTGGTGACTATGTGGTGGGCGAGTGGTGGTTAGGTGATTGTGTGGTGAAGTGAGTGGTGGTAGGGTGGTGGCACGGTATTGGTTGGTACTTGGTAGTGGTTTGTGAGAGAAATATTAGAGAGGGGCAAAATTGGACGATAATAAGGATTTTTTAAAACGACTAATAATATCCCAATAAAATAAAATGACTTAACATGTTAACTAACTCGTTAATAATTAGTTATACATTAGTGTGACATAAAAAGCTTTTACAGGATTGTAAATGTTTAATCGTTGTAGGGTGCATGTCATTTTTTTCTACTAATTACATTTAAAGAGAGAAATCTTATAAACGTTTTAAGTATAGAACCGTTTTAATAGTTCACATCATTTCTCCACGAACTGACAAAAATTTTATATAAAACCTCGTTCATTCCATATCTTTTGTTTCAAAAAAATTAGAATTATGTCATCGATTACTTATCACTCAATATAAGGCTATGTTTGAGAACATGAGTTGAAATACAGCTGCAACAGATAAAGTAGCCAAGAATTTTAAAAGTTGCTACTTTTAATAGTAACACAATTTCAGTTAATTTTCGAACTTAAATTGTATTTCATCTCATACCTCAAATCATTTAATTAAAGTGACGGAAATGAATTCTGGCCTAAGTACATAGGTCAAGCAAATTTGGCATAAGCATTATGGAGTACTATATGTACATCATTCTAATCGTTTGACTTTAACTATTCAATAATTTTTACTTGTATGGAAATTTCGAAACCCATATTGACGTTTTACTAATCTCAGATTAGTGACCTCGGCTCCTACCAAACACTAAGTAATTAAGAGCAAATCAGCTAATGACAAATATCATCCCTCCTATAATTTGGGAGTAGTTGCAGATTTTCAATAAAATATGATATATTTGGACACCTTGGTATAAAATTGTCAACGCAAACCTCATTTATATGATTTTGTCAACTATTTCCATTAGTTTAATTAATAATTGACTTTAACTTTTTCGGTGGTACGTCGAAAACTATAATTATATTGTGACTCAAAGTGGTTGACTTAATGTTAAAATGTCAACACTATTGAGAATACTAATTAAAGGCCACCCCATCCCTAATATCACGTTAATTGAACGTGTGGGACGATTCCCGTACGGTACATAAACTATAAGAAGATTATGATTTGTCTATACAACATAGAATGATCATGCAAGATCATTAAGATTTGAATTTGTCATTCTTTTTTATTTTTTTTATATATTTGAGTTTAATAGAGGCACATATTAAAGAATCAATAATTGTGATGTCAAGGGTTAACATGTTTGTTATCTTTCACCCTTTTGTGCAAAATTTTATAATGATGATGATAGGTTTCATATAGTAGGGGATCAAAAGAAAATTATGTGGTTGGTTAAATTGTATTTATTAAATTATATATCAAAATTAACTTAAAGACAACTTTTATGAAAAATCCAAAAAAATAAAAAATAAAATTAATCACACAACTTTTCACACTTCCTCCGCTTCATATTAGTCGCAACGTTCCACTTTGACACACATTAGATTAGAAAGCATAAATGAGTGAATTTATTAAAATAATTTTAACACCAATAACTTAAAGGTTATTTCTTGCATGTGTCAAAATTATTTTGTTTTTGATTAGTTTGCTCATTTACACCCTCAAATCTATTCCTTAAAATACATCCCGAAGTGGAACGTTGCGGCTAATTGGGAGTGAAGGAAGAATTGAATTTTCAACCAATTTGTTATGATAGTTGATTCAATAAGGACTAAATTTCTCTTGTTCACAGACTTGAAGTGAGGTATTATCTATTAGGTCTATATTACACGGAATCCGGAATCCGGAATTCGGAATTCGGAATTCACACCTTTGTAGGCAATGATGTACATATACACACTTGACACTTCATTTGTGAAACAAGCGAACATCAAAACACAGATATATACATCCTCTATAATTCTACAAAATGACTGAACTCTTCACCTTAGGGCTAATACTATCCACTTGAACATTAAAAATAAAAAAAAATAAAAAAAATAAAAACAGCTGTCTCTACAAAGCTAGTATGTTCTCCCTAAATCGTTTGTAATCTTTACAAGGGTTGGAATCAGAAGTGCCACTTTGGTCTGATTTCTTCTTCTTGTTCCGTCAGTTCCCGATATTGATACCACTCGCTTCCAGCCTTGCCCACAGGTAAAGGGGACCGGACAAATATTTCAACAGGCTTTGGGACATGCACATTAAGAAATAGTTCATTATTAGGAAGTTCAGAAATTTCACTAGATATCCTGAGCTCTTTGCTAATTGGTTCAACAGCAATCCATCCAAGACCTGAAATCGCTATATCAGAAGATGGTCTGCCAAGGAAAAAAAAAAGATTAATAAGAGTATTAAGACAACATGAATAATAATATAATCATCATTTATGATTTTTAATGACACAACAAGGGAATTATAATAGAAAGTGACCTGAGAATTATCACAAAGTACTGCTATGTAGGATTGTCAGATAATAGTGATATTGAAGATTGAATTACCTATCCAGGTCATCAAATCTTAATTGTAACCTGCGTTCATTTTCAAGTCCATTCCAGCTCTCTGCTCGTTCCATTCCTGTCGGAGGTGTAAGTAGATTTCCTATTTCTTTCTGCAGCCATGAAAAATACACAGCCATCAACAATGTAAAAATTCATCCAGCAACCAAGACATCCATTCATGCTCAAACAGATTAGTTCAACAGCATCTATTTTCTAGCCTATTTCCTTCTTTGGTACCCTGGTTAGTGAGTTTTTAGCATATATTTATAAGAAAACAACGAAACATGTTTTACCCCTTTCACCATGGAATCAACTAAGAGTAGGATCAGAATTTACAATAACTCTTATAAGTTTTAATGGATTTTGAGCAGTAAATGACTAAACGAAGAACATTTTCTGCCCATAAAAAAATACCTTGTAAAATTCATCAGCTTTTCCTGTGGGTACCATGTGGATCTGCAAGGCCTTTGGTCCATAGAAGGTCAACCGTGTACAAGGAAGCACCTAATTATCCAAGAACACAGAAATTAAGTAGTGTATGAAACACCATCATAGTTTTGTTTTTTACACAACTACAACCAAATTGTGAGGATTATACCTTTATAATATCAACTCTGACAAGACCACCCCAGAAAATTGAGTTGCCCTCCATTCCATGAGAAACTGAGAGGGTTTCTCTGTTGCTCTGAAAAGTTCAAGGATGATGGTCAACTTAATGAATCAGACATGGTTACAGACCAGAGGGCAAAGAAATTAAGCAATAAAAAACATATACATACAGGATAAGATCGGCCCTTTAGTCGACTTCGAGGGGCAAGGGCAGGCAAATCATCTGAGGGAACAACTGCACCTTGCCTATGGTGAAGATGCACTCCGGGAGTGTCATATAATTTCTGCACCATGTCACTTGAAAAGCTGAGTGAAAACAATAAAAAAAAGCAATGCGTACTACATTTGCGTCTCAATGAAGGGCAAACTAACACCCACGAATGATTGAGCTTAGTATTTCCATTGACTCCATACCCCTCCTCCAAAGAAAGCATCAATTGCAATAGGACCCAAGGTAGTTCCTGGGACAGCAGATTGAATGGGTTTATATTTTTGAGCTGCTGCAGCCATTGGATCATTTTCTCCCATCATCACTACATGTAAGGCAATAAATTAGTTTAAATCCAAGTGAAAGTAAAGGGACTAGATGGCACCAACAGCTAATATAACTAGGTAGTAAATCCAAGAGAACAAGAGAATGAGAGTGGGAATGATGTTGAAAAAATTGTTGGCAATCCATGATAAAAGAATTTCAAATTTTTACTAAAATATAACCAAAGAAAGGAGTAGGTCAAAACGATAAAAATGTTAAGGGCTGTATTAAATCCAAGTGAACAAGAGAATGAGAGTGGGAAAGATGTCAAACAAGTTGTTGGGAATCCATGATAAAAAAATTACAAATTATCACAGTAAAATAGTATAACCAAAAAAGGTTTAGGTTTAAACGATTAGGATGTTGGGAGCTGTACTTAGCGATCTTTGCATAAATTTCACTCTAAATAAGACTTAGTTTCATTATTGCCCAAAATAAAAGAATTCAGCTATTCAAATATGGTTGAAGTGCTATTCAACTGAAAATCTAGGGAGCAGGAGAAAGGCAAAAGAGGTCCAGACACAAAAGCAACAAATACTAAAATCTTACTTAGCATAGCATTGATGAAAGCTGATTTTCCAACATTAGCCGAGCCCTACAAAAACAGAGGTTTATAAGCTTATATCAAGAAGGATTACATAATAATTCGAAAATAAAACACATAATAAAAAGTTGGTTTTCACAGAGATATTATTTATGCAATTTCCAGATAAAAGAAAACCCTACTGCACAGACATTCTATTTATGCAAAAGACAACTGTAGCTTACATGGCAGAAATTTTACATTCTCCAATATGCAGACCACTTTAACAAGTTGACTTTTACAGAACCTTGGTGAACAAAGATCAGATGATGCAACAAATCACTAAAGATTTACCACATGAGTTTCTGAACTAATATATTATTTCTTAAGCAACATCGTCCAGCCACAAATCTACAATAAAAGCCTAAAAGGGGTTCTACACTGAAACAGATGCAAAAGGCTGAAAAAGACAAATTCATTCCACCAATATAAACAACAAAATGAGCTACTATTGTACTGGATGTGCCCAGTCAATTGATGGATCAGCATGTATATTGATCAACCCTTCTTATTACAGATTCAAACTCCTCCATCCCACAATGTTTGATTCTTCACCCCATTTGACCAAAAACGACTATGAGATGGAGAGTAGATACTAATGTATAGCAAAAACAGAAAGTCAAGTAAATTCAAGCTGTACATCTTTCTCATGAGAATATAAATGAAGTGTTTTTTTTCATATAGTAGAGAGCAATGTGGGTAGTTCATTCCCCAAGAGAGTAGTAGTCTATTAGCGTGAGGTAGCATTAGAATTGTGCATGTAATCAATTCTAAAGAGCAATCAGAATGCCTGATTATTAAAATTAAAAAATAAAAATAAATAAAAACTGCAAAATGACAGTAAAATATAACCAATTACAATTCCATTAACACTGCATATAGCCCAAAATCTGAGATAAAGGAACCAACTAACCATGATGTATACATCCCGCCCCTGCAAAGAAAACAGAACTTGTCAAGGGTAAAAGCTTACATCTAAACAAAACAGCTTAAATTTGAAGGTAGAACTGTGCTTCCTAGGATCAAAGTAACAAGTCTAACAACCAAGGCCAAGCCATGGAGTTTCTTAAGATTTCATTAGCTACATTTTTAGGAATGATATTTACAAAATGCAACAGCAGTTGCATCTGGAAGTGAGCAACATAAAAAATCAAGGGCAGGAAATGAACAAACCTTTTTTTCCTCTTGAATATCAGCGACGACTCCGGATATTCCAACCAAGGATTTTGAACTTGTCAAGTGAACACTCAAGACACTGAAAAAACAACACACCCAGCCAGACTTTGATGAGAGATAGCTAACAAGAATGTCCCACACAAGGCTACCATAGCAAGAGAGAGAGAGAGAGAGAGAGAGNCTTGCCTATGGTGAAGATGCACTCCGGGAGTGTCATATAATTTCTGCACCATGTCACTTGAAAAGCTGAGTGAAAACAATAAAAAAAAGCAATGCGTACTACATTTGCGTCTCAATGAAGGGCAAACTAACACCCACGAATGATTGAGCTTAGTATTTCCATTGACTCCATACCCCTCCTCCAAAGAAAGCATCAATTGCAATAGGACCCAAGGTAGTTCCTGGGACAGCAGATTGAATGGGTTTATATTTTTGAGCTGCTGCAGCCATTGGATCATTTTCTCCCATCATCACTACATGTAAGGCAATAAATTAGTTTAAATCCAAGTGAAAGTAAAGGGACTAGATGGCACCAACAGCTAATATAACTAGGTAGTAAATCCAAGAGAACAAGAGAATGAGAGTGGGAATGATGTTGAAAAAATTGTTGGCAATCCATGATAAAAGAATTTCAAATTTTTACTAAAATATAACCAAAGAAAGGAGTAGGTCAAAACGATAAAAATGTTAAGGGCTGTATTAAATCCAAGTGAACAAGAGAATGAGAGTGGGAAAGATGTCAAACAAGTTGTTGGGAATCCATGATAAAAAAATTACAAATTATCACAGTAAAATAGTATAACCAAAAAAGGTTTAGGTTTAAACGATTAGGATGTTGGGAGCTGTACTTAGCGATCTTTGCATAAATTTCACTCTAAATAAGACTTAGTTTCATTATTGCCCAAAATAAAAGAATTCAGCTATTCAAATATGGTTGAAGTGCTATTCAACTGAAAATCTAGGGAGCAGGAGAAAGGCAAAAGAGGTCCAGACACAAAAGCAACAAATACTAAAATCTTACTTAGCATAGCATTGATGAAAGCTGATTTTCCAACATTAGCCGAGCCCTACAAAAACAGAGGTTTATAAGCTTATATCAAGAAGGATTACATAATAATTCGAAAATAAAACACATAATAAAAAGTTGGTTTTCACAGAGATATTATTTATGCAATTTCCAGATAAAAGAAAACCCTACTGCACAGACATTCTATTTATGCAAAAGACAACTGTAGCTTACATGGCAGAAATTTTACATTCTCCAATATGCAGACCACTTTAACAAGTTGACTTTTACAGAACCTTGGTGAACAAAGATCAGATGATGCAACAAATCACTAAAGATTTACCACATGAGTTTCTGAACTAATATATTATTTCTTAAGCAACATCGTCCAGCCACAAATCTACAATAAAAGCCTAAAAGGGGTTCTACACTGAAACAGATGCAAAAGGCTGAAAAAGACAAATTCATTCCACCAATATAAACAACAAAATGAGCTACTATTGTACTGGATGTGCCCAGTCAATTGATGGATCAGCATGTATATTGATCAACCCTTCTTATTACAGATTCAAACTCCTCCATCCCACAATGTTTGATTCTTCACCCCATTTGACCAAAAACGACTATGAGATGGAGAGTAGATACTAATGTATAGCAAAAACAGAAAGTCAAGTAAATTCAAGCTGTACATCTTTCTCATGAGAATATAAATGAAGTGTTTTTTTTCATATAGTAGAGAGCAATGTGGGTAGTTCATTCCCCAAGAGAGTAGTAGTCTATTAGCGTGAGGTAGCATTAGAATTGTGCATGTAATCAATTCTAAAGAGCAATCAGAATGCCTGATTATTAAAATTAAAAAATAAAAATAAATAAAAACTGCAAAATGACAGTAAAATATAACCAATTACAATTCCATTAACACTGCATATAGCCCAAAATCTGAGATAAAGGAACCAACTAACCATGATGTATACATCCCGCCCCTGCAAAGAAAACAGAACTTGTCAAGGGTAAAAGCTTACATCTAAACAAAACAGCTTAAATTTGAAGGTAGAACTGTGCTTCCTAGGATCAAAGTAACAAGTCTAACAACCAAGGCCAAGCCATGGAGTTTCTTAAGATTTCATTAGCTACATTTTTAGGAATGATATTTACAAAATGCAACAGCAGTTGCATCTGGAAGTGAGCAACATAAAAAATCAAGGGCAGGAAATGAACAAACCTTTTTTTCCTCTTGAATATCAGCGACGACTCCGGATATTCCAACCAAGGATTTTGAACTTGTCAAGTGAACACTCAAGACACTGAAAAAACAACACACCCAGCCAGACTTTGATGAGAGATAGCTAACAAGAATGTCCCACACAAGGCTACCATAGCAAGAGAGAGAGAGAGAGAGAGAGAGAGCAACAAATTGGACCTGTGGAACGTCTAGTAAAGTAGCTAGGAAATATAGGCAAAATGCATTAGCTAGTAGACATTTAACAAGACAAGGTTGCATGAAAATAATAAGATTTATTATGCAATTCATGTATTCATTGATTATTAACTCTACAAGCCAACATAATAACCTGCAAACAAAAGCCTAATATACACAATTATACCCATTTCATCTTTCAATTAGACTTTATATTAATTTCATGCTTATCTTTGCATAAATTTCTCAACTTTAGATGGTTTCACGGAAAATCTAGGTAGCTTATTCGGAGAACCAGAATTATCTGGTTTCTAGTCAAGAGATATTGACATAACAATTTGGTAAAATGACTTTCATTTACGACTCAAGATAAAAAATGACTTAGAATGTTAGATGGAACTTAATTTGAGAGACCATTGGAATTTGTTCAATACCCATGCAGCACCCTCCTTTGAGAAGTGAGACTAAGGCTATACGACAAGATGATGGGTGTTTGATGGTTCAACATGTATAAGAAATATAGACAGAAGATACCCTCACTTGCAAGTTATTTTTAAGAAATGCACCACCCTGAGAAATACAAACCAGGACTCTAGGATCACTACCAAATACTTGCACAAAATTCTCTGCTGCCATTTTGTCAAGTCACGATTAAAAATAGTTCATATACCCCATCATGAATTCCCCTAACCAGCAATCCAATCGAAGACATATTAACGATTCAATAGTATCATAGGACTGATAGAAAAAACAATGTAAAACTTACTTGAGTTTTTTCTTTGTAGTAGCCTCAACTATCCAGTCACCAACACAATTCAAGTCCGTCCCTTTTGGAAGGAGATCAATCTGAAAGGAGGTGATTGTAAAAGCATTAATCAAAAGCTGGTAGAAGAAGTATAACTGACTGAATTTTAATCTCATGCAGAGTTTTACCTTGGTCACAACTAATATTATTGGATTTGCACCTGTAAGATCACGCACACGAGACAAGAAACTGCCATTGAAGTCCACAATGTCCACCTACAAATTAAAGATGAATTCATTTCTTAAACCACCAGAGACATGTCTGTGGCCACTTAATTGATCATGTGTCTATATATTAGCAGTTAAAAAAAGGATCCTATTAGACAAAGGAAAACTAGTATATAGCTCTCAGGCAAACCTGAAACTTCTCGACACAAAAGTTCAACAGGATAGTTGTAAATTAAAACCAGCAATGTGAGAGCGATGAACTTCATAACTTTATAGACTTGTAAAGGTGCCAAAAAAGATCATAACAGCCAAACACGGCTCCTTTGATAGTCGGATGTCCACAGAATATAGGAGAGTCTAAAGAAAACACATGTGCACTTAAGCTTGAAAGGTATATGTCTTGTCACACACAAGCTCTCCCTTCCCCAGGGATTGACCAAGAAACAGGTTTATTTGTAACTTACAGACTTGATAACCTAGTAAAAGGGAAAAGCCAGGGCATTCATGAAGTAGCATATTCAAACACTCCCAAGCCCTAAACAACATGAGACCTAAGGTGTAAGATATTGTACGGAAACATAAACGATGTTATGCCCGTTGAATACCAGAGTGTAGCCCATAATTCTATACCATAGGCAAGTTAAGCAATAGTTCTGAGAAATGATGGCTCTTACCAATTTAACAATTAAAGCTTTCTCATGTCGTAAGTGAGAAAGCTTGTCACGTAGCTCCTCGGCAGTCACAAATTGTTTTCCCCCAGCATAACCTCCATGCCCGCCAACTGCAGTAATCATATGCCCATGTGAAAGAAGACGACACCTCCCACAAATAACAGTTTTCAACTGGCGATGCTTCTTTTTCTGAGACCAAACAGAAGAAAATGCTCTAATAACTATTGTTTTTCTTGCTTATTGTACCATAATATACAGCGCTCTAGAATCCATCTCATTCATCCAAACAAAAAAACATAGCATTCAACATCTCAGTCATACTGTATGTCACTATTTTGTAATCATCAATGAGGAAGTCTGAAAATAAATTCACATTCTTTATCCATTTTGTAGGTGTTAGGGAGCCACAACCCACAAGGGTGAAGTGAGAATCGATCCTAAAATCTCTTGGAACTGGAGGGGAAGCTCTAACCAACTAAGCTGTCTGTCACTCTAAACTTTATCCAATGTTAGCAATTGCATACACCTTACGCACCCCAGTAACTCAACAGACAATTCAAAACAGCAAAAAGCAGCAAACTTTAAGCAATTAAACACTATTTCTGTAATTCTGTAATACATACATTTACTGCAAAATTGCTAATGGTAACAACATACTCAATTTAGTCAAATTTTCATGTAAATAAAAGCTGCAAACTTCAAATATAAAAACAAAAAGATTATAATTTGAACAGAAAACTGAAGATCATTAGATACCAGTTCATAGATATCCGGGTCAACAAAACCCGGAGCATCAACTTCATGGGTCTGCAATGGAGCTCCACAACCATAACAACAAGCAACCGAATTAACCGTCTTAAACGACCCACTTAACTTTTCATCTTTTTTCTTTCTTTTCTTCTTATTGGCAGCAATAACCATCTTAGAAGCAGCTTGAGCTTGTTGGTGCTCCAAGAATAGCTGTCCTCGGGTCGGAGCGGCTGCTCCAGCGCCTTCAGGTTCGGGTACGGCTACGGCTACTTGGGTTTGAGAATTCTGTGGGTCTGAATTTGTGGTTGTAATTGCTTTGCATTTGATGACAGAAGATTTGGGGAAGTGGGGCTTAAAATGGAGGTGTGAATTTGAGAAGGGGTTTTTGTGAAGTTGATGATGAAGAGTAGTAAGAGGTGAGAAGATTGAGAAGGTTTTTAGAGGCATTTTTGTGGAGGATTCGAAGAGGTGATTTTGAGAAGGGAAGATAAGAAGTGACATTGTTGGATTTGAATTTGATTAGATTGTGACTATGAACTAATGGTGTTTTTGATAATTGTATTTGTAGGTTACTATTGATTTACAATTTTACATAACATTAACCATCACCGTTGGACATTTGAGTGTTTTGGTGGGGCTTAATTGGTTGTGCTTGGGTTGTATTTTTATTTTTGAAAAAATTCATAACATGATCTATAATAAAGTATATGCTGAAATTTTTAGCATGTGCCGACACAATTACAGTGATGATAATCTTATGTAAAAGAAACAACATTTTAATATATGTGACATAATACAATTACACAATGGTTCCTTTTCATTCAACCTACAAATATACATACATCAGATAAATCACGCCCCGACCAATACTAATTTTGTACAAAGCTAAATCTCATGATTTATCTCTCCATCTATAACCCCCTAAATTTTGTCGGCAACAATAAAGGAACTCTCAGCCATTTTTTTTGGCTCTGTGGGGCCTACCATGTTGCATATACGTATATATTTTTTATTTTGTTTTGCTACTTTCTTCTTTCTCTTCCACACAATCCCGCCGCTTCTTCTTCTTTCTATGTTTGATTTACTACTCTTCCACCTCTGCTCTGAAGTTTACTGCTCTTCCCCCTCTCCTATGATATACTACTCTTCCACACACTTCAAAACTCTCAAAAAGCCTTATGTGACCCAACACTTTTGAAAAAGCTTCGACCATTGATTCTCTACTACTTATTGTGGTTTATTTATTGTTATTTTCGTTGATTTTGAAATTTCTAGGGTTTTGATCTTTGAAAATGAAAACTCAGATAGAATTAATCATTACCATGAAAGGTGTGAAAAATAATTGATAACTACAGATATATACATTGCAACTGAACACCACACGCAACGCGTGCCGGCCATCCATTAATTAGTTTAACCTTATATGCAATCTCATTATACTTTCATTGGTGATCGGTTGCAATTTCATAAAATTTAATTCAATTGTAAATAATGGTGGGAACAATGTTTAATTGGTATTCTATTATCTTTAAGGGAATAATGCTTCTTTTGTGATCAATTGATGTGGTCTTAAATTATAGAATTGTAGCTGGTACACGTGGTTTGTCATATTGAGATTTCATGAGAATTATTAATCTTTTTGCTTCCACGTTATTTCTTAAGCTCACCATTTTCTATTATGCCCAATTTCATACACATTTTGATTTATTTAAATCACAATCAAAAGTAGATAGGCATATTTGTTTGTATTTTTTAAAAAACTCTTGATATCTTACTTATAAAGTTTGCACTCACAACATCAAGACCATAAATTAATAAAGTTTTAATGGACTTAGTCGTTGGAAGGTATATGAGTCCAGCCGGGGCTCCCATAACCTTTTCTGAATTGATGATCGTTCGTGGTGTTTCTCGATGTAGACTCAAATTTTGTGATTGTCAAGATACAAATTTAGATGCTTCCACATAAGGATATTGTGAAAAAAGTTACCAATTCAACTCTCAATATTCTTTCATTTGAAAGACAAATATTCACTAAAAGTGAAAGTTATTAGCGAGTTAATTGAAAATAAATTTTGAAGTGAACAAGTAAGAAAATGGAATTTACAATAATAAAAAATCTACTTCATCCACTCATTCTGATCACTGTTCACAATTAAAACTTTGTGTCAAAGCTAACTATAATCTTAGTGAACACACTAACTCGTCAAGATATGAGTTCATGCCCAATTGACTAACCGACCACCATCGTCACACAGGCAATTTGCGAGTATGTGACGTCTACCGTGTCCACGGTCCCCAAGTTGGAAAATTCAAGCCGACTTCTAAATAATTCTAAAAAAACCCCACAAAAACCCTTTCGTTCATTCCAAAACAAAAACTTGAATTTCTCTCTCCTCAGCACCGCCCATCAATGGCGTCAAGATCTTCCACTTTCCGCCTCATCTCCTCTCTCCTCCACAAAACCACCACCATCAATCCTCTCTCTCCTCACCACCACCACCACCGCTACCACCACATCACATCTCCATCTTCACCACTTCTCCACCGCCAATTCCCCTTCTCCACCGCCGCCACACGACGCCAACCCAAAAAACTGGACATCGGAGCACGCGCGCGTCAGCTCCAAACTCGCCGTCTGTGGACTTACGCCCTCACCTTCTCCGGCGTCGCTGGCTTCGTAATCTTAGTCCTGAACAATTTCCAAGATCAGCTAGTGTTCTACGTCACTCCTTCAGAAGCACTAGAAAAGTTTCAGTCAAATCCTTCTCGTAATAAATTTCGATTAGGTGGTTTAGTCCTCGAAGGTAGTGTTCATCAACCTGCTTCTTCTCCTGATATGGAGTTCGTCATCACCGATCTCATGACCGATATCCTTGTTAGGTAGGTCTTGATTTTGTTTGCTGCATTTACAATTTAGATCATCATTTGAATTGGTTTTTGTGCTTTATTTTTCGAATTTGAATTGTGATGTCACATTTTGGATGAATCTTTTGTGTGATGTATAGATTGTATTAAGAGTGTTGTTGAATTTTGAAATTTGGAGTAACTGTTGTCATTATCAGCTCGTATGAATCTAAGGTTCAAATTTGAGCTAAGTTTATGGAGTTTTAAAGGGGGAAAAGACAGAATTTGAATTCTAAGTTCAGTTTGTTTGCATTTATTTTACTCTCAAGTTTAGGAAATAAGGATGGAAAATGTAAGCTTTATTAGAAAATCAGTCAGTTGACTTAAGATTTGGGCGACTTAGAACTCTACAAGGGTGATTCTAGATGCAGAAAACCTTATTGTCATGCTATTTATGTGGCGGCGCTTTAGTTGTGCGTTGCACAAATGGTGTTAAACCTCTTCATATCTCTTGCCAAGCCTTGTAACGTTACAAAAGCTGTTAGATATGGGATACTAGGTAGATAGGAAAATTGGCAGTTTATATTATACAAACTTTTGTACGACCAAAGGCAAAAAAAAAAAAAAATGCCTTTGGTCGTACAAAAGGTTTGTATAATATAAACTGCCAATTTTCCTATCTACCTAGTATCCCATATCTAACAGCTTTGTAACGTTACAAGGCTTGGCAAGAGATATGAAGAGTTTAACACCATTGTGCAACGCACAACAAAGCGCCGCCACATAAATAGCATGACATAAGGTTTTCTGCATCTAGAATCACCCTTGTAAGTTCTAAGTCGCCCAAATCTTAAGTCAACTGACTGATTTTCTAATAAAGCTTACATTTTCCATCCTTATTTCCTAAACTTGAGTAAAATAAATGCCAAACACTGAACTTAGAATTCAAATTCTGTCTTTTCCCCCTTTAAAACTCCATAACTTAGCTCAAATTTGAACCTTAGATTCTACGAGCTGATAATGACAACAGTTACTCCAAATTTCAAAATTCAACAACACTCTTAATACAATCTATTACATCACACAAAAGATTCATCCAAATGTGACATCACAATTCAATTCGACATAAAGCACAAAAACCAATTCACATGATTATCTAAGATTGTAAATCAGCAAACAAAATCAGACCTACCCAAAAGAATTCGGTCATGAGATCGGTGATGGACGAACTCCATATCAGGAGAAGAAGCAGTTGATATGACACTACCTTGGACGAAACCACGACATAGAAGACCTACTGTCTCGACAGGTTGGACTAGAACACTACTGTCGGAAATTGCAGGCAGGAGGACCTTAACAACAGGTTAATTTGAACTGTAGACAACTGTTTTACATCATGAAATCATTCACACGTGAGATACCATGTTGAGTCAAGACGAGCATGAATTTTACGCTTATTCTAACGGACGTGTATTTGTGGTTCAGTTATCTCCACCAGACCCCTGGCCTTTTGAATGGCGTTTTTTAGCATGCGCTATCGCGACGCCGCTCATTGAAATTCGGCCCCCTTATATCAGTCAACCGGGCATCTTAACCTCGCTATCGCGCGGTCTGATCTTGTTGAAATTGTCTCAGGACTAAGATTACGAAGCCAGCGACGCCGGAGAAGGTGAGGGCGTAAGTCCACAGACGGCGAGTTTGGAGCTACGCGCGCGTGCTCCGATGTCCAGTTTTTGGGTTGGCGTCGTTGGGGCGGTGGAGAAGGGGAATGGCGGTGGAGAAGTGGTGAAGATGGAGAGTATGTTGTGGTAGCGGGTGGTGGTGGTGAGGAGAGAGAGGATTGATGGTGGTGGTTTTGTGGAGAGAGAGGAGATGAGGCGGAAATGGAAGATCTGACGCCATTGATGGGCGGTGCTGAGGAGAGAGAAATTCAGGTTTTTGTTTTGGAATGAACGAAAGGGTTTTTGTGGGGTTTTTTTAGAATTATTTGAAGTCGGCTTGAATTTTCCAACTTGGGGACCGTGGACACGGTAGACGTCACATACTCGCAAATTGCCTGTGTGCGATGGTGGTCGGTTAGTCAATTGGGCATGAACCACTATCTTGACGAGTTAGTGTGTTCACTAAGATTATAGTTAGCTTTGACACAAAGTTTTAATTGTGAACAGTGATCAGAATGAGTGGATTGAAGTAGATTTTTTATTATTGTAAATTCCATTTCTCTTACTTGTTCACTTCAAAATTTATTTTCAATTAACTCGCTAATAACTTTCACTTTTAGTGAATATTTGTCTTTCAAATGAAAGAAATTGAGAGTGAATTGTAACTTTTTTCACAATATCCTTATGTGGAAGCATCTAAATTTGTATCTTGACAATCACAAACATTGAGTCTACATCGAGAAACACCCACGAACGATCATCATTCAGAAAAGGTTATGGAGCCCCGGCTGGACTCATATACCTTCCAACGACTAAGTCCTTAAAACTTTATTAATTTATGGTCTTGATGTTGTGAGTGCAAACTTTATAATAAGATATCAAGAGTTTTTTAAAAAATACAAACAAAATGCCTATCTACTTTTGATTGTGATTTAAAAATCAAATGTGTATGAAATTGGGCATAATAGAAATGGTGAGCTAAGAAATACGTGGAAGCAAAAGATTAATATTCTCATGAAATCTCAATATGACAAACCACGTGTACCAGCTACAATTCTATATTTAAGACCACATCAATTGATCACAAAGAAGCATTTTCCCTTAAGATAATAGAATACCAATTAAACATTGTTCCCACCATTATTTACAATTGAATTAAATTTTATGAAATTGCAACCGATCACCAATGAAAGTATAATGAGATTGCATAAAGGTTAAACTAATTATGGATGGCCGGCACGCGTTGCGTGTGGTGTTCAGTGCAATGTATATATCTGTAGTTATCAATTATTTTTCACACCTTCATGGTAATGATTAATTCTATCTGAGTTTTCATTTTCAAGATCAAAACCCTAGAATTTCAAAATCAACGAAATAACAATAAATAAACCACATAAGTAGTAGAGAATCAATGGTCGAAGCTTTTTCAAAAGTGTTGGGTCACATAAGGCTTTTTGAGAGTTTTGAAGTGTGTGGAAGAGTAGTATATCATAGGAGAGGGGGAAGCAGTAAACTTCAGAGCAGAGTGGAAGAGTAGTAAATCAAACATAGAAAGAAGAAGAAGCGGCGGGATTGTTGGAAGAGAAAGAAGAAAGTAGCAAAAAAAAATAAAATATATACGTATATGCACATGGTAGGCCCCACAGAGCACAAAAAATGGCTGAGAGTTCCTTTATTGTTGCCGACAAAATTTAGGGGGTTATAGATGGAGAGATAATCATGAGATTTAGCTTTGTACAAAATTAGTATTGGTCGGGCTTGATTTATCTGATGTATGTATATTTGTAGGTTGAATGAAAAGGAACCATTGTGTAATTGTATTATGTCACATATTTAAAATGTGTTTCTTTTACATAGATCATCACTGTAATTTGTCGGCACATGCTAAAAATTTCAGCATTACTTTATTATAGATCATTTTATGAATTTTTCAAAAATAAAAATACAACCCAAGCACAACCAATTAAGCCCCACCAAAACACTCAAATGTCCAACGGTGATGGTTAATGTTATGTAAATTGTAAATCAATAGTAACCACTACAATACAATTATCAAAAACACCATTAGTTCATAGTCACAATCTAATCATTCAAATCAACAATGTCACTTCTTATCTTCCCTTCTCAAAATCACCTCTTCGAATCCTCCACAAAAATGCCTCTAAAAACCTTCTCAATCTTCTCACCTCTTACTACTCTTCATCATCAACTCATCAAAAAACCCCTTCTCAAATTCACACCTCCATTTTAAGCCCCACTTCCCCAAATCTTCTGTCATCAATGCCAAAGCAATTACAACCACAAATTCAGACCCACAGAATTCTCAAACCCAGTAGCCGAGCCGTACCGCAACCTAGGGCGCTGGAGCAGCCGCTCCGACCCAGGACAGCTATTCTTGGACACCAACAACTCAAGCTGCTTCTAAGATGGTTATTGCTGCAATAGAAGAAAAAAAGAAAAAAGATGAAAAGTTAAGTGGGTCGTTTAAGACGGTTAATTCGGTTGCTTGTTGTTATGGTTGTGGAGCTCCATTGCAGACCTCTAAGTTGATGCTCCGGGTTTTGTTGACCCGATATCTATGAACTGGTACTAATGATCTTCAGTTTTCTGTTCAAATTATAATCTTTTTGTTTTTATATTTAAGTTTGCAGCTTTTATTTACATGAAAATTTGACTAAATTGAGTATGTTGTTACCATTAGCAATTTTGCAGTAAATGTATGTATTACAGAATTACAGAAATAGTGTTTAATTGCTTAAAGTTTGCTGCTTTTTGCTGTTTTGAATTGTCTGTTGAGTTACTGGGGTGCGTAAGGTGTATGCAATTGCTAACATTGGATAAAGTTTAGAGTGACAGACAGCTTAGTTGGTTAGACTTCCCCTCCAGTTCCAAGAGATTTTAGGATCGTTCTCACTTCACCCTTGTGGGTTGTGGCTCCCTACCCACTACAAAATGGATAAATGTGAATTTATTTCAGACTTCCTCATTGATGATTACAATAGTGACATACGTATGACTGAGATGTTGAAGTCTATGTTTTTTTGTTTGGATGAATGAATGGATTCTAGAGCGCTGTATATTATGTACATAAGCAAGAAAAACAATAGTTATTAGAGCATTTTCTTCTGTTTGGTCTCAAAAAAAGAAGCATCGCCAGTTGAAAACTGTTATTTGTGGGAGGTGTCGTCTTCTTTCACATGGCATATGATCTGCAGTTGGCGGGCATGGAGGTTTTGCTGGGGGAAACAATTTGTGACTGCCGAGGAGCTACGTGACAAGCTTTCTCACTTACGACATGAGAAAGCTTTAATTGTTAAATTGGTAAGAGCCATCATTCTTCAGAACTATTGCTTAACCTTGCCTATGGTATAGAATTATGGGCTACACCTGGTATCAACGGGCATAAATCGTTTATGTTTCCGTACAATATCTTACACCTTAGGTCTCATGTGTTTAGGCTTGGGAGTGTTTGAATATGCTACTTCATGAATGCCCTGGCTTTCCCTTTTACTAGGTTATCAAGTTCGTAAGTTACAAATAAACCTGTTTCTTGGTCAATCCCTGGAAGGAGAGCTTGTGTGTGACAAGACATATACCTTTCAAGCTTAAGTGCACATGTGTTTTCTTTAGACTCTCCTATATTCTGTGGACATCCGACTATCAAAGGAGCCGTGTTTGGCTGTTATGATCTTTTTTGGCACCTTTACAAGTCTATAATTATGAAGTTCATCGCTCTCACATTGCTGGTTTTAATTTCAACTATCCTGTTGAATTTGTCGAGAAGTTTCAGGTTTGCCTGAGAGCTATTATCGTTTTTCCTTTTTCTATATAGGATCTTTTTTTAACTGCTAATATATAGACACTGATCAATTAAAGTGGCCACAGACATGTCTCTGGTGGTTTAAGAATGAATTCATCTTATATTTGTGGTGGACATTTGGACTTCAAGGGCAGTTTCTTGTCTGTGCGTGTCGTATCTACGGTGCAATCCAATAATATTAGTTGTGACCAAGGTAAAACTCTGCATGAATAAAATTCAGTCAGTTATACTTCTTCTCTACCAGCTTTTGATTAATGCTTTTACACATCACCTCCTTTCAGATTGATCTCCTCCAAAGGGACGGACTTGATTGTTGTTGGTGACTGGATTGAGGCTACTACAAAGAAAAACCATAGTAAGTTTACATTGTTTTTTCTATCAGTCCTATGATTACTATTGAATCGTTAATATGTCTTCGATTGGATTGCTGGTTAGGGGAATCATGATGGGGTATATGAACTATTTTTAATCGTGACTGACAAAAGGCAGCAGAGAATTTGTGCAGTATTTGGTATGATCCTAGAGTCCTGGTTTGTATTTCTCAGGGTGGTGCATTTCTTAAAAATAACTTGCAAGTGAGGGTTATCTCTCTGTCTATATTCTTATAATGTTGAACATCAAACACCCATCATCTTGTCGAATAGCACGTATCTCCACTTCTCATAGGAGGGTGGGGTGCTGCACTGGGTATGGAGAACCAAATCTAATTCCAGATGGTCTTTCTTCCTATTATATTTGCCATAGTCAACTAGTAAGCATCGATTTGAAGTGTATTAACCATGATCTACACTTTTAATTACCTTAGAAAAATATCTGACTAATCTGTTTAAACAATTGATAACGTATCACCATATATTTTAGAA
>PYUH01000016.1:472562-499841 GCA_016808085.1 Suaeda aralocaspica
TAAAGCACCACATACAAGGCATGATAATAAAGCTTTCTGCATCTGAATGACCCTTTTACAATTTATCCCACATTCCAACCTAAGTCGCCTAAATCTTTCTGCGATTTTCCACTGCAATTTTGTTCATTTGATTTGAAACTAATTTTAGCTCATTTCAATAAAATGAACAAAAAAAAAAAAAAAATGTTCATTTTATTTGAAATGAGCTAAAAATTAGTTTCAAATCAAATGAACAAAATTGCAGTGGAAAATCGCAGAAGATTTAGGCGACTTAGGTTGGAATGTGGGATAGAATTGTAAAAGGGTCATTCAGATGCAGAAAGCTTTATTATCATGCCTTGTATGTGGGTGCTTTAGTTGCACACTTGTGCGTTGAACCGATGGCGTAAAACCTCTTCATATCTTTAGATAGGCATTTTGACATTACAGAAGCTGTTAGATATCGTCTACTAGGTAGACGGGAATGGTTTCAATATCAAATTTTCTGCCAATTCATATCATTTACTTAGGATTAAGTGTTTATTTACCTTGGTATCCCTTTTTTTGGTTAGGTATCAGGGATCATTGCCTGATTTGTTCAGAGAAGGTCACTCAGTGGTGGTGGAAGGATTTGTGAAGCCGTTCACTGATGAGATTAAAGAAATAAGTACAGGTGGAAAGACCAAGGAGGTGACAGAGAAGGCAAGGAGTGGGGATTGTTACTTTTCTGCCACGGAGGTGTTGGCTAAGCATGATGAGAAATACATGCCTGGGGAAGTGGCTGCTGCCATTGAGAAGAATAAGAAAAAGCTTGATGAGGAAGCACAGGCGGAAGCAGAGGCCAAACAGACTGCAGCTGCATAAAATTGTTTTGTGAGTATGAACTTATGAATCTAGCTAACTCGGCTTTGATTTTTTTCCACCTTGAATTATACATTTTGGAATTGGTATTGAGTTGATTTAGGAAAGAAAATAGATTCTATTAGTCGGTATATTTTTGATAAGAGTGAAGAGAAGAAACACGAGATTTTTGAGGAATTAGGGAATTATAATTTTATTGATTCGGCTTCATGCCTATATTGTATTCTCCATTAACATACTGATTGCTCCCTGGGATTTAGCAGGGATTGTTATATTCGTGGTATACCGGTGAATAAATGTAATCAATTTTACTTAATTTTGCAGTATTCCTAGCTGTTATTCTTGTACAATTGTGAATTGTCGTCTCTTTATGATTGTGAATACTATTTTTGTCCACTTATTTTTGTCATCTCTTTAAGATTTCTAACCTTAACATAACAATTATGGCTACATCTTTACTGGTTGTGGGTAGCTTACTTTAAAAATTGCTTAAAATATGGCATGGCATTGCCATCAGCCCATTGCATAGCTGCAATTCATTCATCAGCAGATCCTTTTTGCTATCTGTACACTGTTGATCATTTTTATTACTCTAGCTAGTTGACCCGTCACCTTTAGGACCAATATTTTGTTAGTATTTATTTTTCTTGAGCTGCACTTGGGGTCTCTTGATTAAAAATTAGCTAGTAGCTGCTACTCTCATAGCATGTATGGTACACAATAATGAAATGTGGTAATGTTAAATAATTATATGTAATTTGTAACGAGTCTCATGTTTGTTACCATCTTAATAGTGGAAATCTATCCTCAAACATGAGTTTTTCTTCAAAAATTTCATTTCCACTCGATACAACCTTTGGAGGGTAATACATTTTTTTGAAGAGATTCTGGGGTGGAAAGTCATTACCATTGCCACTTCCACCAAACAGATACAAATGCAGATGCTTCTTTTCATGACCAAGAAGGCCACAATCAGATACCAAATGCAGGGCTTACTCTTCTTTGCTTGCGGGTACTGGTGAAGAATACTTAAAACTCCTTTTGTCTGTCAGATTTTTTTTCTTGCTACATTAGCTGCTGAGTTGTGTTTGATGTATCAGTAATCTGTGCGGTTAGTAACCTTGTCTTTTCTGGCCGTTATCACAGCTTTGATTTTGGGGTAAATCAGTAATGCACTGTAAATGCCTTTGTAATCTCATTACTCTATTAGTGCTGCTGGCTGTATCTTGATGCTGGCTGTGGTGATATGCTTTGATTGTAACTAGTGAGAGGCATTTGGAAAAAACTGTGGTACTTGTGCACAAGCTTCATATCGTTCTTCCTAAACTTGTTTAGCCAGGACCATATGTGAAATTTTTATCTGTTTTATCTCATATCTTAAACTTTAGGATGATCAGTCATGTTGAAGCTTATATGGTGCTGATATATTTCTGCATTGAACATGATTTGGAAGCTTGTGTGTTTTCTTGATTATTGACCTTATAGACTGAAGTGTGTTCTGATGCTGGTTGCACTTGGTAGAGCCAATGGAGAGGCTTCTGTAATCTATAAACAGGCAATCAAGAATTCATGACAATTGTAGCCAGCTTTTTATACAAGTGTTATCAGTCTGGGCATAGGTGTTTCCAATATGCTGATTGATTCGAAACATATTAGAATTTGATTCCTCTATCTAATTTGCTTATATTTCAATGTGTCTCATATTTAAGATGTGGCAGCCTAGATGGTTTCATTTTCTTTTCCAAAGTACGTTGTGTTCACTGTGCACAATACTCCGGATCACTAAATTTGTAATCAATCAAAATGGTTGCTACTTGCTAGACTTGAAACATAACTGGTATGTAGGTTCGCTTTGTGGGTGTACTCGATTGAAACTGATCATCAATAATCTACATAAGAGCATGTGCTCGAGGAAGGAAAAGTTCTGTGGTTGATGACAGGAACTTTAATGGCATAATTGATTCAGATATCAGTTAATCTCTCTTGTGATA
Source organism: Suaeda aralocaspica (assembly GCA_016808085.1). Lineage (NCBI taxonomy): Eukaryota > Viridiplantae > Streptophyta > Magnoliopsida > Caryophyllales > Amaranthaceae > Suaeda > Suaeda aralocaspica. The sequence goes on from PYUH01000016.1 coordinate 475,394, forward strand.
AATTTGATGTTATTTTATCTTGCATTTGGGTGTTATACTGTTATCTCATCTCTGTTGTCAATGGATGAAAACCTTGAGGCTCTTATTACAAAAGAAGAGGATTTGTGGCTAGTTCGCTGTACATTGAAAAAGGAAGATGGTGCAATATTATTGCCTCCAGAACAAAAAATAAAAAATAAAATTTGATAATGTGAAATCGTTAGTTAAATTTTAAATAATACAGAGTAAGATTTTGAGTTTGACAATTATCAAAATTTAAGCCATAATTTTTGGACTATTATCATTTTGATAATCATATTATAAGATTAGAGCACTTTTATTGAAATTTGTCCCAAAATTGAAGCATATTTTCTTTAATCCCGAATCCCCAAATAAAGTACTCCATATAGTATTGTATCACTCAAAACCTTAGGCTAAATGATTTCAATAGGAAAAAGTCCCAGTATATATAGGATCATAATAAATCAAACTTAATTATAAAGAGTCACATAGAATCGGAACAAAATTAGTCATGATTCATGTTTCTACGCCCTATTTTTTGCTCCAAATATAACAATTTTTGCCAATAAAATTAAAAAATACGTATTATAATTTACAAAACACGGAAAAATTCATACCACATTATATAAAATTACGAAAAGGTCATTTTGATATACCCGTAATAAGTTTTATTCCCGTCAATAAACTAGGAATTTTACATAAACGTGTTTAACACTCAAAGTGAAATTTGGCACAATCAATTCATGAGTCCTCTTACATCAATTATAAGAGTCATTAGTTTTAGTTTAAGGAGACTAATTAATTTATTTTACTCAACACCGAATAAAGCGTGAACGTTTCTTAACACAGAAATACGGCTACTTCTTATAAAAACTTCAGACACTCCCAAATCCAATTTCTTAAATCCAGCAATTCTTAACAAAAAAAAAGAAGGTATTTTTCTCTTCATTTTCTTTGATTTTACTCTGAAATTTTTTGATTTTGTTAATTGAGTAATTACATTGTTGTTGCAGAAAGAAATGGCAGAAGAGTCTTCAAACGCCTCGAAATACGTGAAGTTGACCAAGGCTCAAGTATCTGCTGATGAAGATATTACCCCTGGTGAACTCAATCAAGCTATACCCACTTCTCAGGTTTCCGCCTTTTCTCTCTCCTTTGACTGCTTTTTTTAATTCTTTCATCATAAATTTTTAAAAGATTATCACTTGATCTGCAAAACCCATGTCTTGTTTTTCTGTTGAATTGCTTGAATTGGGGTTTATTTGATGATTCGTGGGTTATGATTTGTGCTTTGTGTGTTGTACATTTTGGATTGATTTGGGGTTTTGTTGATCATCAATTTTGGGTTTTGCAAGTAATGTGGTAATTCATGGTTTATAAAAGTTTTAATCTTTACGATTTATATTATATCTAGTATGATGTTGAAATTAACCGACTTATTGATAACCTCTCAGTGGAAAGATTATCACATGGTTCCAGCGGCGACGGACTGATGATCACTAGTTTGTTTTGGATGGGTTTGTGGGAGTTAGAATGCAACATTTTGCCTCCAATCATTGGGTTGTTTTGTTGCGGGATGCGGGTGGTGAGGTTGGAGTGCTGGAAGGGGGAAGGGGATGTTTCCCGCAATGTCCATTGAATTTTGATTTGTTACATAGTAAGCATTATAATTGCAATGATATATGTTGTATTTTGGAAAACTTGACCTTTTGTATGATATGGTGGATTTTATTGATGATAGCTTTGCTGCCAAAATTTCCTTTGACTTTACTCAATTTTGCTTCCTAACAAGTTGGAAAAGCCTATGCCAATAGGGAAAAACTATGTAAAGGTTGCGTTTTACAAAGATTATGATTGAAAGCTTTGTAGTTGATTGGCTGTGAGAATGTTGAAATCCTACTCATCTTCTGAATTTGTTCAAGGTTTTTTGAAAGAATTGTTATAGGATTTTAGCTTGTAAAGTGTGTTTTTATAATGTAGCTAAGGTGTTTTTTCCTCTTGGTGTTTGGACCTGAGCTGATCTTTGGAGATCTTAGTATGCTGGGAATTCTTTCGTTTAATTATAGTATTAGCTTTCTTCTCATCATGTAATAAGTGTTCGCCGAGTTGATGAGGTATATATTCTGATTGTACCATGTCATTTTGGTATGGGATCCCATATTCCCATGCTTTGTTGCTGGTAATGTAATGCCATTTTTATCTTTTAAGACATTTAGAATTTTAGATGATCTTTTGTCTTTCATATCTTGCAAATTGTCTTCCTAGTTTTCAAAACTACAAATTCTCATGATGTAGTAAGTCGAAAATGTTGATTAGCCTTTTTTCTGTCTTATACTCCTTGTTCTATATCCCATTTGATTGTATAGTGACTTGTGAGCTACTGTTGTAGTAGCTGGAAGCGGTGATTATTAACAGGATACTGGAGATGTTGGTGTGGTAGCTGTAATTTCTTTATTATTAATAGGAGAAAAATCTGTTACTAGAGGAGATCATTTTTCTATTTTTTGACTACCGAAGGGATTCGTATTACTTTAGTAGTTGTAGTGGCTTCCCAAAATAATTGGCATTGGCTAGAGGCTAGACACTAATTTAAAAAAAGAATCGCAAAAGTCATCTTACTCTCTCTCTCCATTCTTTGCTGTAACGCCAGGATGCCAAGTTCTCTGCAAGCCTCAACAACCTCATGTCTCCACTAACCACCCTTTTCCAAGTGTGCTTAGGTCTTCCTCTGCCTTTCCTCCTCTCATCCCGTTGCCACTCCTATAGCCTCCCTATGGGTGCATTACTGGGTTTCTGTATATATGTCCAAAACTCCAAACTATCTTAGACAATACTCTCTCATCTTATCCTCAACACAAGCAACCTCTACCTTCTTCCTAAGAACCTTATTCTTCTGTTGTGATTTTCAAATATTTCTTTCTAAAATATACTTTTATGATTTTATCTGCATGAAGAGTCCTCAAAGTACTTGCTGCTTTGAACAATAACAGATCTATTGGAAATATGATGCTTGTTTTGAAAATGTGATCCTTTTGACTTTTGAGGCATTCCTCTTTCACAATTTATTTTTTCATTCCTTGAAACTGTTACTCAAGATCTTGTTTCTCATGGACTGCTATTTCTTGTGTGTGTAAAGCTGCAGCATACATTCGCTTATTATTCTGCTTGTGGCTGGTTGTGCAGTTGCATGTTCACAGGTGTAGCGAATGTGGACAGCCTTTACCAGAAAGCTACGAGCCTCCTTCTGACGAACCTTGGTCAAGTGGAATCTTTGGATGTACTGAAGATACTGAAAGTTGTAAGTTCTTAATCCATTTCTTCTTTTGTTTTGTGCTTGAAAATGTTGTTTGCATGGGTTATTATGTGATGCTAGAAAATGGCCGTTGTTTGTTGGTGGAATTTTATTAAAGATTGCACAGGTTTGGCTCACCATGAAAAAAACAATAGTGTGACATGTTGTGGACTGTGTCTTGTACTCTTGTCTAGTTGTCTTTTGAAAGCACGGTACCAACTGACATGCAAAAGTATTAAAATTTTGTCTAGGCACAGTCCAATGCATTGGGCATGTGGGCTGGTACCGAGGTTAACTTTTTGAAAGTTTTGGTATGGAAGAGGCAGTCAACAGGCCGTGCCATGGACTGCCCTATGCCCCTGTCTTCCCTACAAACACGCAGTGGGGCACGATGTATAGTATATTAAGACCCAGTGGCATGTATAGTTAGCTATGTACATTTGACTTAGCACATCAAGGCATTGACATTTTCACTTCAATAAAACTGAAATGCTATTCCTTGCCAAAAATAATAAAAATTCTATTCATACAATGGTGACTAGTGAGTGCTGGGTTTGTTCTTATTTTATTTTATTATTTTTTTTTTTTGGGACGGGAATCAAGCTGAAGGTTTTGCATATAGGATGGGGGTACCAAGAAGAAACTCTAGTTGGATCTAATTTAAAGTAGTGTTTATAGTATTGACCCTAGTTATGGTACTTCATTAAATTTACCAGTAAACACCATTATGCTCTCACTTTCCTCTCTCTTCTTGAACTATTTTCCTACATATATCATTGCTAGCCCAGTAGCCTATATTATAGTTGGCTTGGAAATTAAATCCAACTTCCTAATAATGGCCTATAATTGAACACACCCTACTATTGTTGGATGGTGAGACTGAGAGGGTCTGAACTTGATTGATTTCTGTACAATTTAACCGTAGTGCAGTATACATGATCACAATGGTGTGTCCATTCATGTTATTATGCTATGTGCTTTTGCTTGTCCTGTTTTTTTTGGGGGTTCATGTGTCACTTGTGTGTTTTCTAATAAATATCCAACCAAGGCATTGAAGTGGTGTTGTCGAAGGAAGTTCCTTTAGGCGATTCTTTTTCAATCCCTTGGTTTAAGATTATACAGTTGAAAAGTTTCATCACTTTATGCCTGTATTTATATTGAGCAACATCACATGGAAATTAGTGATTACATGAAAGAAATGAGCTCATTGATTCTCATATGTGGAATGAAAAGCTGAAGGATAGAAAATACGTAAAGCTTCTGTAGAAATAGTTGAGAAATGGTGGAAATGGTGTTTGTAAGGCTGTATGATCTTGGCTCATCATTAATACGAAGTAGAAGTATTAATTGTGGTTTTGTGGATCCAAAGAGAAACAAAGTGAAATCTATCCTTCATTATTGCTTTGGGTAGGGTAATTTTCTATATGAGGTGGACTTCTCTAAAGTCACCAACCTAATGCTGCTATCAAGTAATCCTAATTCAGTGCTCAGATGATGTATGAATTAAACTGAACATGAAGCACTCTCATCTGAATTATATGAATTTTAGTGTGATAGAGATCTCTTTTGCAACAAATGGAGTTTTTATTTATTTATTTGTTTTTTTTTAACTTCTTGATGTGAATTTCTAGGGTATAAGTTTAACTATAGCTCTCAAAACTTACGCATCACTTCTCTTCTTTGTATCTCAGGTTGGACTGGGCTTTTCTGTCCATGCGTCTTATTCGGACGTAATGTGGAAAGACTGAGAGATGACACCCCATGGACTACACCATGTGTTTGTCACGCTGTTTTTGTCGAAGGTGGTATGGCACTGGCTGCTGCCACTGCTTGGACCTATGGAATTGACCCAAGAACAACATGTCTGATATGGGAGGGCTTATTTTTTACTTGGTGGATGTGTGGCATATATACTGGTCTTGTTCGACAATCTTTGCAGAGAAATTATCATCTCAAGGTCATTTTCTATGCTTGATTACTTAATTACTGTGATGCGCTATGGACTTTATCAGTTTATTTTTCCTAAACTATGATTTCCTGAAAATGCAGAACTCTCCTTGTGACCCATGCCTCGTCCATTGCTGCATGCACTGGTGTGCCTTGTGCCAGGAGCATCGGGAGATGAAAACCCGTCTTTCAGATGATACTGCCAGTCCCATGACCATTGTCAACGCACCGCCTGTTCAAGAAATGAACTCTGGCAGAGACAACCGAGAAGCATCATCGGCAGAGAAGAATGACAATAAAGAGGGTGCATCCTTAGAGATGCAGGCTCTATAATTATAGTTCACAGTTCTGTACTCGTACAGTAAAAAAAATTGAACAGAGAATATTTGCGGCTGAGCTTCAATAGAATTTGATAGCTGAAATTAGGGGTTAATGATTGTGATTTGTGTATACTCTTTGAAAGTCTTGTATTTTGTTTCTATGTTGTACAAGGAATCCTCAGGCTTTCTGCAATTCTGCTAAGATATATGGTTGGGCGTCACTGGTGCCCTTGTTGCATTTATCTAATTTTGCATTTCCATGCCCATATGGCTTATTTAATTGTACCCCTTATGCCTTATTTAACGCAATTCTTTTGTCAAACGGTCTCATATGAAACCAACTGTTTAACGACTGAATTATTTCATATATGGCCGCCAATTGGGCGGTGTAGTAATTGTGTCAACTATAAGTTTTGTGACTTGAAATTAAATTGATTTCACTATTAAGTAACCTAGACCCTTTTGTGTACCAAAACTTATTGAAATGCATGGGACACGAAAAATGACTTCAAAAGTATCCAATTCAAACTTAGACATAAAATTAAATACACAAATATTTTGTTATCCAAATGAATCATAACAGCATATATGCTTTAATTAAGTAAAATATCGTTTCATTTACTTCTTAGTGAATGACACTTCAAAATTTGACATGATCGATCATATTATGGCAAGTCCTAGTTGGCATGAAATTCCTCTTATACGAATTCTCTAAATTATCTCTAGCATGATGCCAAGTGCCAACAGAAGCTAAACTCTTGAGACAACAATAATCAACATAATAAATGTAAAATAATCAAGTATTATCCTATATAAAGATTGTATTTTTTTGACCTACATATATATATTGTGCATATATTAATTTTCCCTTTTAAGGAATATATATATGATGTCAACTATATCCTTTCTATGCATGAATGAAGTATAAACGTACTGATGATCTAATTTTTTTTTTTTTTTTAATTAGGCACGTTTTCTTTACTGTAAGGAAATCTTTTTTTTTTTGTAGTTTTGTTAACTATGATAATATCATCCAAGTTATTTAAGAATCCTTTTTAATTATTACAAAGGATCTTCAAGTGTTTCACTAGTTGCTTAGCTTGAATGAATATGTTTTCTTGAATCAACGTATATATATATATATATATGTTATAAAGGATCTTCAAGTGTTTCACTTGAGATATGTGAAATGATCATGAATTGTGAAGCAAATAGCATGTTATTATTGACTTCTTAAGGATTTTATTTTGGCAATATTTGTTTACGAGATTCATAAACTTGTCTTCCCATTTATGAATTAATTGAAGGATCTTTGGTATTTAATACCTTCTCCCTATTTAAAGGCCTTCTTCATATGCATGCTTTCAATTACCACCCCATATCCTCACACTTTGATCAATTAATTCGCCATGGATACGAAATCCTCATCTTCGTGTTCTTCAAAATTTCCAATCGTTCCTACAAATAATTATAAAGACAAAAGAGATGATTACAAAAATAAGAAGTTGAAGGGAGTAATGGTAGTAGATAAGCACTCAAATTCTAGTTCCGAAAATAACATGCTCGAACTTAAGCTTTCGAGTTTCAACCAAGTAGAAGAATCAACCATCCAACTTGATGGCCCGCCATATGATAAAGAGGAACCTCCTACTAAGGTTTTTACGTGCAATTATTGTAAAGGAGAGTTCTCAACCTCTCAAGCTCTTGGTGGCCATCAAAATGCTCACAAGCAAGAGAGAGCTCGCGATAAGATGAGACAAGCCACCGGATTTCCACCTTATAATTCTGGTAGCAATTTGTACCATCCTTATGATTTTGGTATGTATAGTGACCTACCATATAGTGGATTTTACAAGAGATCACCCCTAGGGATAGTCAAAACAAATTCCATGATTCACAAGCCTAATTATAATCGTTGGCCAACAACTCAAGGTTATAGGTATGGAAATAACAATGTGCATCATTCTAAACCATCATTATTGGTGAATTCTCAACCATCTTATGATAAATCGAAAATGCCTAGCCAAGGTATCATGCAATTTTCCCCGTTCAATAGCTTGACTAATCTTTCAAGTTCTCTGCCTTCACTTGGTAACGATAATGGAGATGAAGTTAAAGCCATTAGCGGCTTCACTATTGCCAAGATTATTGATCCAGTCATAAAGAGTGATGAAAGTAATGATTCAAAGAAAGGAGATATTCATCCTAATGATGGTGGCAAATTAGGTCAAGTGGAGCTTGAAAAGCCATGCCTTGATTTATCCCTTAGGCTTTGATTTTGTTAAATTAAGTAGTTATTGTTTGTAGCAATTCAAGTAATTTGTTGTTTGGTTTGTGTAATAATTTTTTCCAACATTTAAATTATTTTGTTGGACATTTAATTTTAATTTCAAATTGGTATAACAATATTTATATCTTTATAAGCACAAGATCAGTTATGTTATTACATAATATGTATTTCATTCCTTTTTTTTAACTTGAGTAATTTTTTTCATAAGGTAAAAAATTGATCATATTATAATGGGAAAAACTGAAAAAGAAACTTGAAGCAAGGTATAAGCTTAACTGCTTAAGGCTGTGTTCGGCAACATCTTTTAGAGTAGCTTTTGGCTTTTAGACCAAGTCAAAAAGCTACTCTAATAAATTATGTGTGTTTGGTGAATTAGAGTTTAGAGTAGCTTTTAGAGTTTATTAGTTTTCGAAGTAGCTTTCAATTGAACGCTTAAAAAAATAGCGTTGTGTGAAAAAAGTAGCAGTGTAACTTTTTTTTTTAATTTTTTTTAAATATATAATATATTTTGACTTGTTTTTTTTTTCAACCATAATATTAGGGATTCTGTATAGTACTCCCTCCATCATTCACGTTACTTTCTCCATAATTAAAATAGTGAGAAAACCCTCTAAAAAAATACTGGAAAAAAAGTGCAGAAGGATACAAGAGAAGATATGTCTTCTTCCTCAATCTCATCCTAATACAAATTCAGACAAAATTTTTTGCTTATTGATGTTGTTTTGTTGAATGTTCGATTAATCTAAATTTTTTTAACTGATTAAAATACTTTTGTTAAATTGTTAATTTATTGTTATAGCATCAGTTATCTTAATCTATAATAATAATAACAACAACAACAATAATAATATATTATTATTATTATTGTTATTATTATTATAGCTCAAACAGCTACTTTTGCCGAACATTCATATTATTAACAACTACCTTAACAACTAAACTCTAACAGCTACTATTTGACAACTAACAGCTACTCAAAAGCCAACGGCTACTTAAAAGCTAACAGCCAACAGCTACAGCTAGTTTTGCCGAACACACCCTAAGGCAAGCTCAAAGATAAGGATACGTATTTGGAAAGGTCATTCACCCATGTAAGATCAATAATAATACAATTTACTTCGTATAAGTTTATCACTAACTGAATATGCATGAGGTGGACATAAGAAGACACGACACGACACGACACGACACATCCTTGTATCTAATAATTATCAATCACTAATTAAAGTATTTATTGTGTGTGCAAAATGAGTAAATATGGCACGACTCAACTCGCTTGTATGCTTCCAATTTTAATTGTCATTCTTGCATGCTACAGAAAACAGACCGCAAACATTATATTTTGTTTTCGATCTAATGAATGTTTTCTAATCCTTGATCATTCACATTATCATGGATAATATCCAAAATATAAAAAACTACCTATTATTCCCTCCAAATTAAACCGAACATGTTAACTGTCAAGTGCAACAGGCAGTTATCATTCAAATTGAAAAACGCTCCAAACGGCATTGTATGCAAGCAACCCTTGTTATATAAATAACTTCCTCCTTTCCCAATTTTTCAGATTCTATTTCCTGCATGTTATTTGATCAAAGTTCTCCCTCTATTTTTCATCACCTTTAAACTGTGATTAACTTTGTAATCAAACATCTTTCTTGCCTTAATTAACTAAGATTTAAGTACACAAAGTTTAATTAATTCAACAATTGAAACATGGCACCAAGAACATCATTTACTACCCATTTTAGACAATCGGTAACTTCACAAGCAATGAGATGTTACCTTGCTGAATTCATTTCCACTTTCATCTTTGTCTTCGCTGCCGCTGGATCAGCCATGTCGTCTCGTAAGTCTAGTCTTTCTTCCTTTTATTTGTTGTTGTAATCTTTGTTAGTCGTTTATAGCATCTGTGATTATATATATATATGCATGGTTGTTAACTGTCCATGTCTTATTTGAACGTATGTACAATTGTCAAATTTTGCATACTTCCTAGAGTAACATACTTTGCACGTATGTACTTTGCTTTAAACTTCTGTCTCAAATTTTGATCACTACTTTAATTGTTTTATACATTGTTGCACGATTGAATTCGATCTTTACATATAGCTGTTAGTTGTTAATTAATTACTGGTTCAAATTACATTGTCATTCAGTATGTATTTTGCTATAGCATTTGATTCATTTCTTCCTAGAGTAACCCTTGTACTTTGCTTTCAATTTCTATTTATTTATATTTCAATATGTGAATTAAGTCGCTACATTGTGTGTAAAACACATTTAAATGTGAGTTTATGTTGTTGTGTATTACTTGATCAAATACACTTTTTACGTGATTATACTACTAAGGAGGGAGTACTATAAAACTTAGATGGATATGAATTTGCAATTATAATTGGATGTATATATGCATGCAAATAACTTTTTATTGATGTTTGTACATTTTTGTAGGAAAAATAATGCCAGATGCAAGATCAGATCCATCAAGTTTGGTGGCTGTAGCCATAGCAAATGCATTTGGCCTTGCTTGTGCTGTTTATGTCTCAGCCGGTGTTTCTGGTGGCCACGTCAACCCAGCCGTGACATTTGGGAAGGCGGTTGGGTGTCACATCCCAATTCCTACCGCCATATTCTACTGGATTTCCCAAATACTTGGTTCTGTCATGGCTTGCCTTCTCCTCAAGATCATCACTGTTAATCAAGTAATAATCTTATCAACTTTTTTCACCAATATTCTGCGTATATATATATATATATATATATATTTTGGTTATTCAACAATGTAATCAATATTCCATCTATTTTTACATCATTAACCAACTTCTTATATTCGTAATATGGATTATATTAATTAAATTTGAGATGTACTTTGTTTTAATAACGTTGATGTATCTTTTTAAGTTATTAATGTTCAAAGTTATGCACTTAATTATACATATATGATATGTTGCAGAATGTTGTGCCACATGCAATCTCAGAGGACATGACAGGGTTTGGAGCATCCATTTTAGAAGGTGTGATAACATTTGGATTAGTCTACACTGTCTATGCAGCCACTGACCCAAGGCATGGGCAATTGGGCTCCATTGGTCCTTTACTCATTGGGCTAATGGTTGGTGCCAATGTGCTTGCTGCTGGCCCCTTCTCAGGTGCGTCAATGAACCCAGCATACTCATTTGCCGCGGCTGCTGTTGGTGGGAGTTTCAGGAACCAAGCAGTCTATTGGGTCGGACCTTTGCTAGGGGCAGCAATTGCTGGACTATTGTATGACAACTTGGTGTACCCACCCCATGATTCGGATTCTCCTAGATGTGCAGTAGAAGGGAACCGGGTTTAATAGATGGACTTGACTCGGAACTAGTTAGTTGCACTGTAATATTTATAGTATTTGTTGTATGCAAGTCATTAAAATGTTTGTGACACTGTTTTAGCTAGAGGTTGGTTTTTATTGTGTGGTTTGTTATTGTCTCATGTTATGGTACTATTAGCTTAATATTAGGATTTTAGTTCTTGAATGAACAATGTTTAGTTTGTTTCAAGGCAAATGAAATTGTGTGTTTATGTTTATTGTTAGTAATTAATTTTTTCAGTCGTTTATAGTTAGGCTAATGAATTTTACTGAAAACAAGGAAATTAAAGCCTCTCAGCTAGTTTCAAGAACTATGTTATTTAGCAAATTAGCATCACCCTAGGGTATCACCGTAGCACAACACAATGAACACATCCTCTTACCCTATATTCTTTGCAATTTGTTATGTAATTGTTGAGGAGAATAATCTACAACCTAGATTAGATAAACATGTATGATACAAATGGTCATATGCATCTTTTTAATTGCTCCATATAAAAGAGATTTATTAGATCAATTCTCAAATTATTTCCATAAGTAATGAATTCCCAAACTATCTTCATTGTAAGTCATGTGTTCAATTAAGGGTGCTTAACGAGTTGAGCAACTCGAGTTTCGTTCGGTCAAAAATCAACTTTAATTAGCTCAAGCTCGCTCGAATGAGATCGAAACTCGATAAAATATTATTATTTTGCAATTTATTTAGTGTTACTCTGACAAAATGAGCATGATTAATTAATTTGTCTTTAAAATTGAAAAATACTTTAACATTGAATAAAAATAAAATTTTTAACTATTAAAAAATAAATATTTAAAGAAAAAAATATAATCATGATAAACTTAGAACCCGACATACACCAATATTTTTAATAAGCCGTTCATGAGCAACTCGACTCGGCTCAAAATTTAACAAACACGAATTAAACAATCTTTATCCTTTAATTCGTGATCGACTCGCTCGATAAGCACCCCTATATTTAGTACTTGAATCATAAATTTTATGTACAAGCATAGGTTTATAGCATTACGGAGTTGTTACCCAGTACCAAATACTAATATTATTTGAGTTAAATATCGTAACGATTTGTTCACAACCCAATATATACATCCTAAATTACAGTATCAATCGATCACAATTCCCCCAATTCGTTCACAACCTCAAAAACCCTAACGACGATACAAGTAACTTGTCGCTTTCTCGTAATCTCTAATTTTCCGCCATGGATGCACAAAGAGCTCTCCTCGACGAACTCATGGGCGCAGGTAATTTCCTTTTCATTCCTTCAAAAAAAAACATCAATTTAAATTTAATATGAATGCATCAATCTAATCTGATAGTAAATCAATTGATTGGAAAAATTCAGCTCGAAATTTGACGGAAGAAGAGAGAAAAGGGTATAGAGAGATAAAGTGGGATGATAAGGAGGTTTGCGCGCCTTATATGATTCGCTTTTGCCCTCACGATCTCTTCGTCAACACTCGCAGTGATCTTGGTACGTTTTTTTTTTTTTTTGTTGTTGTTGCTAATTTGCAGATTTTCATTAAAGCTTAGTTCTTTTTCTTTGCTAATTTCTGTTTTTAAGTTTTTTGTTTGTTTTAATGCCATTGAAGTTTCAGCTTATGTGTTTATTGTAATTGACGTACTTTTTATGGTTTGTTTGGGAAAAAGTTGTCATTTTTATCTGCAATAGTAGTGGTTTGTGGTTGGATTTTCTCAATGTTCCTTAATTAGATTGAGTGTTGGGGAGATTTTTAGCTATTATCGCCGAATCGTCGTTGAAGGGATAAGCATTTGTGCTAGTGTGGGATGGAAGGATTAATTTGTGCTAGTGTGTTACTATTTTTTCAACATAATGTGTCAATTTTCTGTTTTCATGTAATAAACTTGGATTGCTATTTTCCTTTCCGCGGTTTTTGAAAATCTTGTCACTTGTTGAAGAATTGAGTATGAATTGTATAAGATGAAAAAATTAATTAACAATTGTAGTAAGGGAGTAAGTTATCCATACAAGTTAAGATATTGATCTTGATTCTTGATGTATGTTTGAGGATTTGGGTGGTATTACCAATTTCATCCTCGTGTACAAGAACAAGAAATAGAGGTTAGCTGGTAACGATTGAATTCTGATAAATACAAATTGTGTTTTTTTTCTTCTTTGCATCAGGGCCATGCCCGAGAATTCATGATCAAAAGCTGAAAGAAAGGTAATGTATCTAATATTTTGTTTAATGTTCTTTCTATGAGTTTGGATGGTTTTTTTATTGTTTGCTGAGGAACTTATTTTTTTGGGTTATGTTGCTTGCCTGAACTGTTGTTGTATGATTGGGTGAACTTTTTGAATAATTGAACATTGGTTGTGCTCTTGTAGACAATTACTTGCATTTGAAATTTTCGTCACTTTTTTCCCGTTTAAAAATAAGTTACTTCCTTTATATATGTGCTGTAGGATGGAATTTTATTTAGAAGTTTCTCGGGTGCTTTGCTAGTATGACATATGGAGGTCTGGATGTTACATGGTTTACTCTTTAAGGTAACTGATTTAATACTTTTCAGGTAGATCCTCTGATTAAAAGACATATGTATTCAATTTTAGATATCTTAGTGAACCAAGTTGGATGATTAATCGAGTATTGTCACAATAATCACAATACCAGATTCATGCTACTTGCACATGCACAGGGCAATAGTTCTTAGACGCTAACTTCCAAATAATCTGCCATTGTGATAGTATGTGGAGTTTTTCGGTTTGGGTTGGTAATCAATTGGGCACTACTCTCTTTACTAATACATAGGTTTATATTGGAGGAACAAGTTCTTGATGTTGTTTGGGAAACTCTTTTGATGCATTGCTTTATATATTATAATGTGTCAGGTTCTATACTTGCTGAATAGATATTGTGTCATTCGCATCTTGTCATACATGTTAATGTTTTGTTCTGTTCTGTTTTCTGGTCTTCCTTAATTGTTGGTACTCTGAAGATATTAGCATTGCTTTTGATTGGTCGATTGCAGTAGTAAAGGGAGATCACTTCTTGCTTACAGCTTGGGATCTATGCTAGAATTACTAGCTCTTTTCTAAGTTTCTTTCTTATATATTTTTCTAATATGCTTTGAAATTTGGATGTTTAGCTTTGAGAGTTCTCCAAGGCATGACTCTTTTGTCCCAAGGTTTGAAGCTGAACTTGCCCAATTTTGTGAAAAATTGGTGAGTCCTTACTTTACCTATATATTTGGGTTGGTTTATTCTAGTACTTTGGATGATGATAATTCATTTTATAGCATTGCTGGATCTTGGATTTCTTGTTTTTTTCTTTCAGGTGGCAGACTTGGATAGAAAAGTTAGGCGCGGGAGAGAGCGTCTAGAGCAGGAGGTTGAACCTCTACCACCCCCTCCTATATCTGCTGAAAAAGCTGAGCAGCTTTCTGTTTTGGAAGAGAAAATAAAAAATCTGCTGGAACAAGTAGAGTCACTAGGGGAAGCTGGCAAAGTAGATGAAGCAGAAGCACTCATGCGAAAGGTGCTGTTAATTATGTCATGCTACCATTTCAAGTGTCTTGGCTTTTCTAATATTACTGTTACGATAAAAATCATGGTTTATTGGTATATGAATATGTGATTGCTAGTGATAACATCTGTAAAATTTTGTTGCAGGTGGAAATTCTCAATATAGAGAAATCTGCATTAACTCAGCAGCCTCAGAATGCAGCTGCAATGCTAACCCAGGAGAAAAAGATGGCACTGTGTGAAATTTGTGGCTCATTTCTGGTAGCCAATGATGCTGTTGAAAGAACTCAATCTCATATTACTGGCAAGCAACACATTGGCTATGGCATGGTCCGTGATTTTCTTGCTGAACACAAGGTTTGAAGCTATCTTTCCTTTTATGTCTGTACTTGCCAGTAAATAAAACCCCTTATTCCAAAGCTCAAATACGTGTGGGCTCATGTACCAGGCGGCTAAGGAAAAGGAAAGGTTAGAAAGGGAGAAAGAAGCTGAAGAAAGAAGGAAGCAGAGAGAGAAGGAAGCAGAGAGCAAAACCAGAAGGAGCGTTTCCAGTGAGAGAGATCGTCAACATGATCGTGACAGGGAATATAGTCGAGAACGTGAAAGATCACGAGACCGGAACAATAAGGGCTATAGAGAAGAGGGAAGAGGAATGGATCGTAGGAGAAACAATGATCATCGTAATGGAAGGGATGGAGGGAGGAGTAGGTACTACGGCCGTGAACATGAGAGGAGCAGGTCACGATCGCCTGTTAGGCATGGCCACCGGAGGTGACCTAAAAATCCCGAATGCAGATAATAGTGGGCCTGTGGGTTGTGTAGATAAACGATGATCTTAAACCTACTGTGAGGTAGATGCTTTTATTTCTCAAGATGTTTTGTGTGTCAGTTTTGGAAGTGTTGCATTGCAGTCTTATTGGGGGTTAAACTTTTCTTTATTGTCCCACAGTGTTGAGACTGTACTGTCTCCTCTCAACATCTTATTAGAGGTCAAAGGGATTGAGGTAGGTAAAACTTTCATCGTTGTAATTTCATTTATAATTACATTGTTTTGTTGGATTAAATGCTTTATGCTTTGGTACATGGTTTTTGAAGTCGCTTTTAGTCCTGCCTTTTAAGATCTTCTGGGGGTTGCTCAGGAATAATGTGCAACTATGCTGCATGGCTTGTTTGCCACTGTTGGGTAAGGTGAATTGTTGGTTCAGGGTCTTATTTTCCCTTCATCTATATGTCATAGATCATAATATGACTTGTGAAATTTGCATGCATCTGCATTATTATATTGCTTCTTAGGCAGAATTCATGAACAATAATTTCTTGATTAATGAAGATGAACAATCTTGGTTCGTGATTGACATTTCAATCTCTAAATCCGAGTGGCTTTCATTCCCTCTCTGTGATACTGCAAATGCAGAAATTATGATTGCAGTTTGACATCAGAAACTACTTGCAAACTTCCAGTCCATTTCTAGTGTGGGTAACTTCTCTTTGTGCCATTATTGTTCCATCTTCTTCAATAATTGTGGTAGACAATGTTAGACACATCTAATTCCATCGGTGGCATATTAAGACTAGGCCATGCTGCTTGAAAATAACCGAAAAAACGTAGATTAATTTTCGAAAATTTCTAACAAGTCTGGATCTTCTGAAAAGGTTAAGTTACATTTTACTTTATGAGAGTTGTTTCAGAGCATGAATTTTCTATGTGGAATCAAGAATGCATAGAAGTCTGCAAACATTGCAAACTGGTAAATGCGGGCGTCAGCAGATTCTTTAAGGTAACTTGATTAAAACTTGGCAATTGTTTTAGGATACTCCATTGCAGGAAAGCTGGAGCTCAATTCGGGAATTGTTTCGCTTCCAGATTGTGCTTCTATGTGGATGGTCACCTGCCTAGTTGCCTAATTTGTTTCACTGGTCTTTATGTTTGCCCACGTATCAAACCCTAACACATCAAGGTTTTTGGACTTACCAGTTACCAGTGATTCATAGACTTGATTCTTGACCTTAGATCATGTATCACTAATGAAGAAATCTTGAATTCACTTTAATATACTCGCATTACTGTTTTGATATATGTTGCAAGTGGTGCTTTGCAAAATCTTGAGCTTTAGTGAAATTTGTCTCTCATGAATGGATTGGAGCTCTTTGTTAACATATGTTTTTATGTGAGAGCATGTGAATTTCACATTGTGTTTACCGGTTACTGCTTAAGGTTGAGGTTATGATAAACATGGCCTATTGATAGTTTAGCGTTGTAATTAATATGAATTGATAACACTTGTAAAGTAATGACAACAGGGTTTTCGATCTAAGGCATTATTATGCAAACCAATACAATACTTAGGCCAAGGTCATATCTAAGCCTCTAAAGCATGATCTCAAGATTCTCAACTTGAATATAGACACTTGTGTTGTTCTACATAAAATTAAGAAAGTTCAGAAGTAGCCTAAACTCTAGAGTCATTTGTTCTTCAACTTGATGTCCACTTTCTTAATACTGTACTACTTTTTCCGCCCTTATTTCTCTTTTTAACCTTTTGGAATTTTCTTTTATGATTTCAAGTTTTCAACTTTATGTTTTTTCATCTTGTACCCCCCAAGGGCCTCTTTAATTTAATTGGAAACAGTTGAATTGTACTGAACTGAAAGTTTTTAATGAAAGATTAATGAATAGCAAAATATGAGAAGAGCTGAACTGAACGGAGCTGAACTAAATTGAATTGAACGGATTTTAAGATGAAGTAATAGGCCCTAAGTTTAATCGGATAATCATATATCCTTTTGATTCAAAATTTAATGTACTCTTGTACTTTTATAAACCACACCCTCAATCTCTAGCACCCCATTAGTGACTCTTCACTCTCACAAGTCACAACCACCATCACCTACACTCAACCCACTGACATTATCACCAAATTCCAACACCTCTGAGCAATCTATTTAATTTTAAACAGTTTTTGTTTGGAATAAATAAATAAATTATGTGTATTGTTAAATTTGGTCTAATTAGTTAATTTATCTAAATCCATAAATACTCCTTTTCGTTATAAATTACTGGCTACGTAATGTAGCAAGTAAAAAAAATAGAAAGAGTGTTGATGATTAAAGTAGGATAACGAATTATTGCATGCATATATCGAGCAGTCGACATGGTATGATCTAGAAAAGTTTGTAAATCTAATATTTGTGGGACAAGTTGGATTTGAAAAAAGAATGTTGCCCACCACAAAAGTAATCACGACTCCTCGAAGAAAAACTAACACACAATACAAAGAGAAAATAGCTATCTATATCACCTTTAGTCTAGAGGAGGTTAAATTGGTAGTTTTGTATAAAAAAAATTGAGCAAGAAACATATAATATTAAGTTAAAATAGACATTTTTCAAGTTATAATAAACCATGATGTAAATATTTCAAGTCGAACACTAAATTTTCAAGTCAATAAAAAACACAACTAACCTCTAGGCTAGATATCCTCTTAATATATCACAGGCTTCGATTTGAACACAAATTACATAGCACAAGTTCAATTTTGCTTCAATAGGCGTGTAGATGTGTTTCCTGTGTGACAGTGTCCACTAACAGTCTAACACCACCAGAACAGAAACCATGCACTTAGACTACATGTACGTAGTATTACTTTTATTTAAATCCTTATTTCCCTCTTAAATTGAACATAGTTTCCCTATCTTGTGAGTGGTATACATCTTTTTGTTGGGAAATAATTCATAACATTAACAAATTAAGCAATATGATGCTTTGCTGCTGCACTGACAGAGACCATGTCTCTGATTCTAATCGGAGAATCACATTTTGACGCCTTCGTACTTTATATTTAATGTATTGGCTTGGTACTATAATACAGTAGTATAATCCCAAAGTAAATGACAGAAACTAGTTAATCGAATTTGTTGGTTTGTTATCGTTACTTATGATTTGGTGACTTCTTCCTGCATGGCTAGCTAGCTGATTCTGATTCTGATTCTTCAGGGTAGCACGTTGTAATCCGTGATAGATAATGCTAACTTAAGGATAATACCCATCCTCTATCTATTTGTACCCGGCTATTCAATTCAACAAACCGGTAAAAGTTACGTATATACTAAGTGTTGTCAGTCTTTCATTGACTATTTGAAATGAATTTTTTGTGACAGTGTGGCGCCAACTAAAGTAATAGAAAAGGTTATGAAATTATACAGTCATGGATAAGTAACATTTCATGCTATTGAGAACAAATTATCAATAATGAACAAATAGATTGTTTGTTTGTGTTTTGTTGTATTGGACTATATATTGGCCTAAAAAGTTGATAAGACGATAGCTTCCTGCCTCCCTCCGGTGCGTAACATCTCATAAGTCATAAAACTGAAAGTAACAGTTGCAATGCAGTGCAGTGCAGCACATCCACTTGAATCAGACAAACACACGAAACTTCGCTAGTTCGCTACTATGACATATCCATATCAACACAAAAATATCACAGTAAAGTTTAATTTAGGAAACTTCGTTACCATCATATATATATATATAGGAAGTTTCGTTGGGCCTGTTTCTTTTTTCCTTTGTCAGAAATCTGAACTACTAGTTGCTAACTTGCTATTGCCGGGTTTGCCCCACAGCACTCAAACAAAAATGAAACATACCGTAGTCGACTACTATCTAACCCTTAAATTTAAATCATTTGCTACATTTTTCTTTAAATAAATGTTTCGCGGCAATTTAATATGTTATATTTTGTTAGATAAGGAGAAAAGTTTTCATTTATTTGATTTAAATTATATTGAATTATTTATATTTAATTATACCTTGTAAGATACACCCCGTTGTATCAGAGGAGGAGTATTATTTTTGTATCTTTTAGCTTAATGTCAATCTTTAGTTAGTCCACAAATCCAAAGGAAAAAGGTAAAGCAAAGGATCAAAAGCTAAGACGATATTAGGAAGTAACTAATGATACTTCTATTGGTACAACTGGCATGTCCAAATCAGCAATGTCCGTACGACTCATTTGCCAAGTGGCAGTCTTTCTGGTCTGGAATTGTAGATGATACGAGGATTTTGTGGTTTAGTTATGCAAATAGTAAGGGGATTATTCTCCTTTAATTATGGAATATTCTTTTTGGCCATCATTTTTGTTCCTATATCAAGTAATCATTTCACCTAAAATCTCTTTCTTTTTTTGTTAGAGTCAAGATTTACTCCGTATCATTTAGCAAGTGGTTTAGTGGGGGTAATTTTTGCATTTTCATTAGATTAGATATTACTCCCACCATTTTCTATCAATTCAGTGAACACTAATTTCATTTATTCGAACAATGTTGTGTTGACCACTTATTAAAGGAACACAATTATATTCGTTTATGTAGCTGTTTATGCTTTGACCAATGTTTTCTCACATAGGATTTCAATTAGTACTAACAAAAAGAAACAGAGGAAATACTAAACTAGTGATTCGAAGTACTCCGTAGACTTGTAGGAAAAAGATTATTTGTCAATACATGTGATTTGGAAGTACAGTAAAATAGAATTTGTGTTACTTATGAAGTGGATAGTGATAGTAGCTTAGTAGAAGTTTCTCGCAATGTGTGGCAGTTTGCAATTTGATCTTCCTCATGGTAGAGTATGGTTATTTGGTTTATATATATACACTCACAAACCACAATGTCAAACATCCCAAAAAAGTATGCTCGGTCACAATCACCTCTAATTCGGTATGCTTGCATTAGAAATCAAAGATAGTTCCAAGCATATAATTTTATGACCATAAAAAGACTTTTCAGTTAAGACCATTTGTATTAAATTTTAGGCATTATCCATGTATTATAATTAAGACCTTAAAATAAGGAAAAATGATATCCAAAAGGATCAAGACCTGATATACAAGCTTGATGACTAAACTAGTCCACAAGTCCAAGAGGTTCCATCCTAAAACCAAGGAAGAATAACTCCCAAGCTTATAAACTAGTTCAACACCTCCTTTTTTTTCCAATATGGGACAACTCACAAGTGGAGTTTCCAACAATGACTATGTAGTTCTTTTTACTTACTCACAAGTGGACAACTCCCTAGTTATAGGCCCTCCCTCTCAATCTCTAGAAACATCATATTATATTACATCATAATAAAATTAAAAATCATAATGAAACTACGAATGGTTTTAGGGAGAACATATCCCATAATTAAAGACCATAATGCTTAATTAATTAAATGTATAGAACATATACTACGTATTTTAAGAAGGCCTAAAAAGGGTGAGCATCGACTTTACTAATGTATTCCTATATTATTCCATCAATTTTGTTATTGTAGAATTTTTGTAAGCGGCGCCAATGAATATGTTATTGTTGTCAATTATCAACTATCGGCATCTTTGAACCAGCACTACAATATATAAGTTCAAGCAGATTAAGGCTTAGTCAGACCAATGTAACAAGATGCCCTACAATCTAACTGAAATAGTCATTAGCTTTAGACTATACTTCTGTTCAATTATTAATTAAATTAGAGACTAGAGAGTGTCCCTAACATCAAATTATTATATGTACTCCATATTATATATTGACATATATATCGGCAACTAAAATTATAGAAATGAGAAAGTCTCGTTTTTTAACATATAAATAATGCGAGATACAAGATTTGAAAAAAATAAAAGTAAAAATAAAAAAAACCTCTAGGTATTCGATCATCAATATCGTATTATTAAATCATGGTAATTTTGTTCCTCTTTAATCATTTTTTTTTATTTCCATACATTAAAGAGCCGGAGTCAAACATACTCTCATTGGATAATGTTCTCCACTAATTAGCTGAATTAACAAGAAAGTTTTGTTATTGGGGCTATAATTCAGATAAGAAATTCGGCAACTGGCAATAATTACAAGCCACGTATAATTACTTGGTCCGAAAAAGAAAAAGATTAATACGGAGCAGTCATATTCATATACGAGTACTCCGTATCTATAAATCATAAAAGTACATCCCATGCATTATCTTCTATTTCATACATATGATATGTTTTCTCCATCAAAATATCACCATCAACCTTTCTTTTTCTACCAATATTAATGCCATTGTCCATGCATCACAATTTTTATTTTTTGGATTACTCATTTATTAAAAATATATTTTGTTAAAAAACATTTTGGCTAATGAATTATGAAAATATTCTAAAGAGCTAAAAGTTTAATTATATATTTATTTAAAATTCATTTTTTTTTTTTAATGAAAAAACTAGTTCGTACTATTATATTATTTATGTTATACTCTTCTATTACTATACTATATTATCGTTGCTCAATTGTGGATCGACTTAATAGAAGAATCTTCCTAATTTTGTTCCAAGGGATAAAAATGATTGACAACACCAAAGCATGGTGTAATCTTGCATATTTGCAAAATGAGATGTTACCATGCATGCATATATATATATATATCAACTCCAATTCATTGATGATCGTACGTAGGGCCTTAATTTCTACAGTCCTAGATTCAAATCATGATCATTAAATGTGTCACTTGTCAAATACTCAACTTTGAGCATCTTTGAAACAGCATATTGGCAAACTGGAACTCTTCATGCTTAGACCAATTACAAGATGCTATTCTATAGCTATTTAAAATTGAACATATATATATATATACTACGGTATATCTTTTAAATTTTATTCATCCAATTTTAAAGTACTTGACCTTATCTTCCAAAGATCAATTCTCCACGCAATTTGACTATATGATAAGCAATAAAGTTTAATACCATATGAGATTTATAATGCTATAAAACAACTACAATTCAAATGTAAGAGTATAATTTTCGACGCTAGTGTGTAACATGGAGAGCGGGGTACTACTTCATTCTAAAGGAATTACGTGCATTTTAACTAGAAAATTCTTGTCTCACATAGTCATGTTTTAAAAGATATGTAGGGTGAGTACGTTAATCCTTTCACGCTACTTTATTTCAAATAAAAAGAGATTAAATAATACTTGAACTTGAATAATCAATAATATAATAATGTGTATGTAACTTTATATTTTGACAACGCACAAATTTAATTTTAAAATAGGTTTAAAATTTTGAGAATTTTGTTACTCCTAATAATAAAGAAGAATTGTGGGGTGAAGCAAAGTAACAAACTAAGAATACAAAAACGGAGGACTATAGATATACGATTTAGTAGAGACTTAAACTGAGAAAACAAAGGAAATACATAGTTGCATAACATTTTGCATAGGTTGAAAATTGGAATCTTGCGGTTGATGTTATGTTAAAGGAAAAAAGCATATTCTACAATAAGATACGGACCAATCCTGAAGCATATTCCCTCACTTGTTTGGGCGGGCCATCTTTCGTAGTGGCCAAATTTTGTCACCTCACATAATTAGGTTATTTTTCTATTGACTTGAAATTTCTTTAATTCAATTTTTCTTTTCTATATTTGGTTTTTTGATAATCTTTCGTTTCTCATACAAAAATGGATCCATACTTATTTTCCAATTCCATGGATATGTCCTATCAAAAAAAAAAAAAAAAAAAAAATTAATAGGTATCTGTGTGTCCCTACTTATTTAAGTGTTTATTTCAATATGATCTTTTTCATACAAGTTAACAAGTGTGTGTATCAATTCACTCTATTAGAGGTTAAGGATTACTTCATGTTAATTTTGGTAAAAGGATATGGAGTTGTGATATACTCATATACTACGTACTTTGCTTAGTCCATATGAGCATCGAACATAATTGCCCATACAAGTGTATTATCAGTTTTAAACCCCTAGCTTATTCCTCATCTCAATTTATTTTTTTCTTCATTATTCAATTTCTATTTAACTTCAATAAATTTGCGGACTATTATATGTCATATAATTTTACTCGTATAGCTAAAGAAAGGACATAGATCGATATAAAAAAATATATCAAACAAATATTTACGAAAACAATTTTGTTTCGAATAATAATTGATCACTATCCATAAGTTTGTTTAGAGTTTACAAACTCCATTATAATTTCACCTTTTTTCATGGGCACTAAGTATTTGTACTTGGGGTAAAGCACATTGTTGTGGACCCCACTTGAATGGGAAAACGGATAATTTTCTCTTGTAAAATTATATTATATTAAATTTAATCCTACAAACTCCATCAAAATTTATTAATCATAAAATAAATTTTGATCCTTCTAAAATATTTTTTTTGAATTCACCAAAGGCCCATAACAAGAGTCATTATTAAGCTAGGCAAAATTGTAAATATAAAATAATTAAATAATAAATAATATAATAATAATAAAACCCAAAAATAGAAAAAGAACTCCCCTTCTTCTCCACTAGTGACCAAAAGGTGGTGACTTGCACTAAAAAAATTATATTTTTTATGTATCTGTTTTAGAATAGACTTTTTATGGTATCAGCTTACTTTTTTTCTATATGGTAGTATGATACTTATACTTTGATTGATTCTCTACTGTAATATTCGCAATAGGCCTAAAGTGATTTATAATGTCTCTGTTTTAAACATGCAAAAAAAAGGCCAATATGTATATTTCAATTAGTTTGCACAAAAAATGTTTGGCTATGGTTTTAAGAGTCTATTCGTCCCTAATGTTAACAGAAAAATATTTATTAGACAAAGAATCACATACCTTACATTGACGTTTTTATGTATAGATTTATTTAAAAATATTACGATAGGTAGTAAAATGGTACCATATGAATGAAATTAAGCATTGGTACCCATTT
>PYUH01000016.1:499866-562466 GCA_016808085.1 Suaeda aralocaspica
TTGTCTCCATGTTATTGTACTATATTAGCTTAATATTAGATTTAGTTCTTGAATGAACAATGTTTAGTTTGTTCAAGGCAATGAAATTGTGTGTTTGTTATTGTTTAGTATTATTTTTCAGTCGTTTATGTTAGGCTAATGAATTTTACTGAAAACAAGGAAATTAAAGCCTCTCAGCTAGTTTCAAGAACTAGTTTTTAGCAAATTAGCATCACCCTAGGGTATCACCGTAGCACACCCAATGAACACATCCTCTTACCCTATATCTTTGCAATTTGTTTGTATTGTTTGAGGAGAATATCTACAACCTAGATAGATAGACTGTACAAATGGTCATATGCATCTTTTTAATTCTCCATATAAAAGATTATTAGATCAATTCTCAAATTATTTCCATAAGTAATGAATTCCCAACTATCTTCATTGTAAGTCATGTGTCCATTAGGGTGCTTAACGAGTTGAGCAACTCGAGTTTCGTTCGTCAAAAATCACTTTAATTAGCTCAAGCTCGCTCGAATGAGATCGAAACCTCGATATTTATTATTTTGCATTTATTTAGTGTTACTCTGACAAATAGCCTGATTATTAATTTGTCTTTAAATTGAAAAATACTTTAACATTGAATAAAAATAAAATTTTTAACTATTAAAAATAAATATTTAAAGAAAAAATATAATCATGATAAACTATGAACCCGACATACACCAATATTTTAATAAGCCGTTCATGAGCAACTCCGGCTCAAAATTTAACAAACACGAATTCAAACATCTTTATCCTTTAATTCGTGATCGACTCGCTCGATAAGCCCCCTATTTTAGTACTTGAATCATAATTTTATGTACAAGCATAGGTTTATGCATTACGAGTTGTTACCCAGTACCAATACTAATATTATTTGAGTTAATACGTACGATTTGTTCACAACCCAATATATAACATCCTAAATTACAGTATCAATCGATCACATTCCCCCAATTCGTTCACACCTCAAAAACCCTAACGACGATACAAGTAACTTGTCGCTTTCTCGTAATCTCTAATTTTCGCCATGGATGCACAAAGAGCTCTCCTCGACGAACTCATGGGCGCAGGTAATTTCCTTTTCATTCCTTCAAAAAAAAACATCAATTTAAATTTAATGAATGCATCAATCTAATCTGATAGTAAATCAATTGATTGGAAAATTCAGCTCGAATTTGACGGAAAAGAGAAAAGGGTATAGAGAGATAGTGGGATGATAAGGAGGTTTGCGCGCCTTATATGATTCGCTTTTGCCCTCACGATCTCTTCGTCAACACTCGCAGTGATCTTGGTACGTTTTTTTTTTTTTGTTGTTGTTGCTATTTGCAGATTTCATTAAGCTTAGTCTCTTTTTCTTGCTAATTTCGTTTTTAAGTTTTTGTTTGTTTTAATGCCATTGAGTTTCAGCTTATGTGTTTATTGTAATTGACGTACTTTTTTATGGTTTGTTTGGGAAAAAGTTGTCATTTTTATCTGCAATAGTAGTGGTTTGTGGTTGGATTTTCTCAATGTTCCTTAATTAGATTGAGTGTTGGGGAGATTTTTAGCTATATCGCCGAATCGTCGTGTGAAGGGATAAGCATTTGTGCTAGTGTGGATGGAAGGATTAATTGTGCTAGTGTGTAACTATTTTTTCAACATAATGTGTCAATTTTCGTTTTCATGTAATAACTTGGATTGCTATTTTCCTTTCCGCGGTTTTTGAAAATCTTGTCACTTGTTGAAGAATTGAGTATGAATTGTATAAGATGAAAAATTAATTAACATTGTAGTAAGGGAGTAAGTTATCCATACAAGTTAAGATATTGATCTTGATTCTTGATGTATGTTTGAGGATTTGGGTGGTATTACCAATTTCATCCTGTACAAGACAAGAAATAGAGGTTAGCTGGTAACGATTGAATTCTGATAAATAAAATTGTGTTTTTTTTCTTCTTTGCATCAGGGCCATGCCCGAGAATTCATGATCAAAGCTGAAAGAAAGGTAATGTATCTAATATTTTGTTTAATGTTCTTTCTATGAGTTTGGATGGTTTTTTTATTGTTTGCTGAGGAACTTATTTTTTGGGTTATGTTTGCTTGCCAACTGTGTTGTATGATTGGGTGAACTTTTTGAATAATTGAACATTGGTTGTGCTCTTGTAGACATACTTACTTGCTTTGAATTTTCGTCACTTTTTTCCCGTTTAAAAAAAGTTACTTCCTTTATAATGTGCTGTAGGATGGAATTTTATTTAGAAGTTTCTCGGGTGCTTTGCTAGTATGACATATGGAGGTCTGGATGTTCAATGGTTTCTCTTAAGGTAACTGATTTAATACTTTTCAGGTAGATCCTCTATTAAAAGACATATGTATTCAATTTTAGATATCTTAGTGAACCAAGTTGGATGATTAATCGAGTATTGTCACAATAATCACAATACCAGATTCATGCTACTTGCACATGCACAGGGCAATAGTTCTTAGACGCTAACTTCAAATAATCTGCCATTGTGATAGTATGTGGAGTTTTTCGGTTTGGGTTGTAATCAATTGGGCACTACTCTCTTACTAATACATAGGTTTTATTGGAGGACAAGTTCTTGATGTTGTTTGGGAAACTCTTTTGATGCATTGCTTTATATATTATAATGTGTCAGGTTCTATACTTGCTGAATAGATATTGTCATTCGCATCTTGTCATACATGTAATGTTTGTTCTGTTCTGTTTTCTGGTCTTCCTTATTGTTGGTACTCTGAAGATATTAGCATTGCTTTTGATTGGTCGATTGCAGTAGTAAAGGGAGATCACTTCTTGCTTACAGCTTGGGGATCTATGCTAGAATTACTAGCTCTTTTCTAAGTTTTCTTTCTTATTATTTTCTAATATGCTTTGAAATTTGGATGTTTAGCTTTGAGAGTTCTCCAAGGCATGACTCTTTTGTCCCAAGGTTTGAAGCTGAACTTGCCCAATTTTGTGAAAAATTGGTGAGTCCTTACTTTACCTATATATTTGGGTTGGTTTATTCTAGTACTTTGGATGATGATAATTTTTTATAGCATTGCTGGATCTTGGATTTCTTGTTTTTTTTCTTTCAGGTGGCAGCTTGATAGAAAAGTTGCGGGCGGGAGAGAGCGTCTAGAGCAGGAGGTTGAACCTCTACCACCCCCTCCTATATCGCTGAAAAGCTGAGCAGCTTTCTGTTTTGGGGAAGGATAAAAATCTGCTGGAACAGTAGAGTCACTAGGGAAGCTGGCAAAGTAGATAAGCAGAAGCACTCATGCGAAAGGTGCTGTTAATATGTCATGCTACCATTTCAAGTGTCTTGGCTTTTCTAATAACTGTTACGATAAAAATCATGGTTTATTGTATATGAATATGTGATTGCTAGTGATAACATCTGTAAAATTTTTGTCAGGTGGAAATTCTCAATAGAGAAATCTGCATTAACTCAGCACTCAGAATGCAGCTGCAATGCTAACCCAGGAGAAAAGATGGCACTGTGTGAAATTGTGGCTCATTTCTGGTAGCCAATGATGCTGTTGAAAGAACTCCAATCTCATATTACTGGCAAGCACACATTGGCTATGGCATGGTCCGTGATTTTCTTGCGAACACAAGTTTGAAGCTATCTTTCTTTTTGTCTGTACTTGCCAGTAAATAAAACCCCTTATTCCAAGCTCAAATACGTGTGGGCTCATGTACCAGGCGGCTAAGAAGGAAAGGTTAGAAAGGAAAGAAGCTGAAGAAAGAAGGAAGCAGAGAGAGAAGGAAGCAGAGAGCAAAACCAGAAGGAGCGTTTCCATGAGAGAGATCGTCAACATGATCGTGACAGGGAATATAGTCGAGAACGTGAAAGATCAAGACCGGAACAATAAGGGCTATAGAGAAGAGGGAAGGAGGAATGGATCGTAGGAGAAACAATGATCATCGTAATGGAAGGGATGGAGGGAGGAGTAGGTACTACGGCCGTGAACATGAGAGGAGCAGTGTCACGATCGCCTGTTAGCATGGCCACCGGAGGTGACCTAAAAATCCCGAATGCATAATAGTGGGCCTGTGGGTTGTGTGTAAAACGATGATCTTAAACCTACTGTGAGGTAGATGCTTTTATTTCTCAAGATTTTTTGTGTCAGTTTGGAAGTGTTGCATTGCAGTCTTATTGGGGGTTAAACTTTTCTTTATGTCCCACAGTGTTGAGACTGTACTGTCTCCTCTCAACATCTTATTAGAGGTCAAGGGATTGAGGTAGGTAAAACTTTCATCGTTGTAATTTCATTTATAATTACATTGTTTTGTTGGATTAAATGCTTTATGCTTTGGTACATGGTTTTTGAAGTCGCTCTTTAGTCCTGCCTTTTAGATCTTCTGGGGGTTGCTCAGGAATAATGTGCAACTATGCTGCATGGCTTGTTTGCCACTGTTGGGTAAGGTGAATTGTTGGTTCAGGGTCTTATTTTCCCTTCATCTATATGTCATAGATCATAATATGACTTGTGAAATTTGCATATCTCTGCATTATTATATTGCTTCTTAGGCAGAATTCATGAACAATAATTTCTGATTAATGAAGATGAACAATCTTGGTTCGTGATTGACATTTCAATCTCTAATCCGAGTGGCTTTCATTCCCTCTCTGTGATACTGCAATGCAGAAATTATGATTGCAGTTTGACATCAGAAACTACTTGCAAACTTCCAGTCCATTTCTAGTGTGGGTAACTTCTCTTTGTGCCATTATTGTTCCATCTTCTTCAAATTTGTGGTAGACAATGTTAGACACATCTAATTCCATCGGTGGCTATTAAGACTAGCCATGCTGCTTGAAAATAACCGAAAAAACTAGATTAATTTTCGAAAATTTCTAACAAGTCTGATCTTCTGAAAAGGTAAGTTACATTTTACTTTATGAGAGTTGTTTCAGAGCATGAATTTCTATGTGGAATCAAGAATGCATAGAAGTCTGCAAACATTGCAAACTGGTAAATGCGGGCGTCAGCAGATTCTTTAAGGTAACTTGATTAAAACTTGGCAATTGTTTTAGGATACTCCATTGCAGGAAAGCTGGAGCTCAATTCGGGAATTGTTTCGCTTCCAGATTGTGCTTCTATGTGGATGGTCACCTCCTAGTTGCCTAATTTGTTTCACTGGTCTTTATGTTTGCCCACGTATCAAACCCTAACACATCAAGGTTTTTGGACTTACCAGTTACCAGTGATTCATAGACTTGATTCTTGACCTTAGATCATGTATCACTAATGAAGAAACTGGAATTCACTTTAATATACTCGCATTACTGTTTTGATATAGTTGCAAGTGGTGCTTTGCAAAATCTTGAGCTTTAGTGAAATTTGTCTCTCATGAATGGATTGGAGCTCTTTGTTAACATATGTTTTTATGTGAGAGCATGTGAATTTCACATTGTGTTTACCGGTTACTGCTTAAGGTTGAGGTTATGATAAACATGGCCTATTGATAGTTTAGCGTTGTAATTAATATGAATTGATAACACTTGTAAAGTAATGACAACAGGGTTTTCGATCTAAGGCATTATGACAAACCAATACAATACTTAGGCCAAGGTCATATCTACCTCTAAAGCATGATCTCAAGATTCTCAACTTGAATATAGACACTTGTGTTGTTCTACAAATTAAGAAAGTTCAGAAGTAGCCTAACTCTAGAGTCATTTGTTCTTCAACTTGTGTCCACTTTCTTATACTGTACTACTTTTTCCGCCCTTATTTCTCTTTTTAACCTTTTGGAATTTTCTTTTATGATTTCAAGTTTTCAACTTTATGTTTTTTCATCTTGTACCCCCCAAGGGCCTCTTTAATTTAATTGGAAACAGTTGAATTGTACTGAACTGAAAGTTTTTAATGAAAGATTAATGAATAGCAAAATATGAGAAGAGCTGAACTGAACGGCGAACTAAATTGAATTGAACGGATTTTAAGATGAAGTAATAGGCCCTAAGTTTAATCGGATAATCATATATCCTTTTGATTCAAAATTTAATGTACTCTTGTACTTTTATAAACCACACCCCTCAATCTCTAGCACCCCATTAGTGACTCTTCCACTCTCAGTCACACCACCATCACCTACACTCAACCCACTGACATTATCACCAAATTCCAACACCTCTGAGCAATCTATTTAATTTTAAAGTTTTTGTTTGGAATAAATAAATAAATATGTGTATTGTTAAATTTGGTCTAATTAGTTAATTTATCTAAATCCATAAATACTCCTTTTCGTTATAAATTACTGGCTACGTAATGTAGCAATAAAAAAAATAGAAAGAGTGTGATGATTAAAGTAGGATAACGAATTATTCATGCATATATCGAGCAGTCGACATGGTATGATCTAGAAAAGTTTGTAAATCTAATATTTGTGGGACAAGTTGGATTTGAAAAAAGAATGTTGCCCACCACAAAAGTAATCACGACTCTCGAAGAAAACTAACACACATACAAGAAAAATAGCTATCTATATCACCTTTAGTCTAGAGGAGGTTAAATTGGTAGTTTTGTATAAAAAAAATTGAGCAAGAACATATAATATTAAGTTAAATAACATTTTTCAAGTTAAATAAACCATGATGTAAATATTTCAAGTCGAACACTAATTTTCAAGTCAATAAAAAACAACAACAACTCTAGGCTAGATATCCTCTTAATATATCACCTCTTCGATTTGAACACAAATTACATAGCACAAGTTCAATTTTGCTTCAATAGCGTGTAGATGTGTTTCCTGTGTGACAGTGTCCACATACAGTCTACCCACCAGAACAGAAACCATGCACTTAGACTACTGTACGTAGTATTACTTTTATTTAAATCCTTATTTCCCTCTTAAATTGAACATAGTTTCCTATCTTGTGAGTGGTATACATCTTTTTGTTGAAATAATTCATACATTAACAAATTAACAATATGATGCTTTGCTGCTGCACTGACAGAGACCATGTCTCTGATTCTAATCGGAGAATCACATTTTGACGCCTTCGTACTTTTATTTAATGTATTGGCTTGGTACTATAATACAGTAGTATAATCCCAAAGTAAATGACAGAAACTAGTTAATCGAATTTGGTTTGTTTGTATCGTTACTTATGATTTGGTGACTTCTCCTGCATGGCTAGCTAGCTGATTCTGATTCTGATTCTTCGGGTAGCACGTTGTATCCGTGATAGAATAATGCTAACTTAAGGATAATACCCATCCTCTATCTATTTGTACCCGGCTATTCAATTCAACAAACCGGTAAAATGTACGTATACTAAGTGTTGTCAGTCTTTCATTGACTATTTAAATGAATTTTTTGTGACAGTGTGGCGCCAACTAAAGTAATAAAAAGGTTATGAAATATACAGTCATGGATAAGTAACATTTCATGCTATTGAGAACAAATTATCAATAATGAACAAATAGATTGTTTGTTTGTGTTTTGTTGTATTGGACTATATTTGCCTAAAAGTTGATAAGACGATAGCTTCTGCCTCCCTCCGGTGCGTAACATCTCATAAGTCATAAAACTGAAAGTAACAGTTGCAATGCAGTGCAGTGCAGCACATCCACTTGAATCAACAAACAACACGAAACTCGCTAGTTCGCTACTATGACATATCCATATCAACACAAAAATATCACAGTAAATTTAATTTAGGAAACTTCGTTACCATCATATATTATATAGGAAGTTTCGTTGGGCCTGTTTCTTTTTTCCTTTGTCAGAATCTGACTACTAGTTGCTAACTTGCTATTGCCGGGTTTGCCCCACAGCACTCAAACAAAAATGAAACATACCGTAGTCGACTACTATCTAACCCTTAAATTTAAATCATTTGCTACATTTTTTTTCTAAATAAATGTTTCGCGGCAATTTAATATGTTATATTTTGTTAGATAAGGAGAAAAGTTTTCATTTATTTGATTTAAATTATATTGAATTATTTATATTTAATTATACCTTGGAAGCACCCCGTTGTTCAGAGGAGGAGTATTATTTTTGTATCTTTTAGCTTAATGTCAATCTTTAGTTAGTCCACAAATCCAAAGGAAAAGGTAAAGCAAAGTCCAAAAGCTAAGACGATATAGAAGTAACTAAGATACTTCTATTGGTACAACTGGCATGTCCAAATCAGCAATGTCCGTACGACTCATTTGCCAAGTGGCGTCTTCTGGTCTGGATGGTAAATGATACGAGATTTTGTGGTTTAGTTTGCAAATAGTAAGGGGATTATTCTCCTTTAATTATGGAATATTCTTTTTGGCCATCATTTTTGTTCCTATATCAAGTATCATTTCACCTAAAATCTCTTTCTTTTTTGTTAGAGTCAGATTTACTCCGTATCATTTAGCAAGTGGTTTATGGGGGTAATTTTTTGCATTTCATTAGATTAGATATTACTCCCACCATTTTCTCAATTCAGTGAACACTAATTTCATTTATTCGAACAATTTTGTGTTGACCACTTATTAAAGGAACACAATTATATTCGTTTATGTAGCTGTTTATGCTTTGACCAATGTTTTCTCACATAGGATTTACAATTAGTACTACACAAAAGAAACAGAGGAATACTAAACTAGTGATTCGAAGTACTCCGTAGACTTGTAGGAAAAAGATTATTTGTCAATACATGTGATTTGGAAGTACAGTAAATAGAATTTGTGTTACTTATGAAGTGGATAGTGATAGTAGCTTAGTAGAAGTTTCTCGCAATGTGTGGCAGTTGGCAATTTGATCTTCCTCATGGTAGAGTATGGTATTTTGGTTTATTATATACACTCACAAACCACAATGTCAACATCCCAAAAAAGTATGCTCGGTCACAATCACCTCTAATTCGGTATGCTTGCATTAAAATCAAAGATAGTTCCAAGCATATATTTTATGCCCATAAAAAGACTTTTCAGTTAGACCATTTGTATTAAATTTTAGTAGCATTATCCTGTATTTAATTAGACCTTAAAATAAGGAAAAATGATATCCACAAGGATCAAGACCTGATATACAACTTGATGACTAAACTAGTCCACAAGTCCAAGAGGTTCCATCCTAAAACCAAGGAAGAATAACTCCCAAGCTTATAAACTAGTTCAACACCTCCTTTTTTTTCCAATATGGACACTCACAAGTGGGTTTCCCAATGACTATGTAGTTCTTTTTACTTACTTACACAAGTGGACAACTCCCTAGTTATAGGCCCTCCCTCTCAATCTCTGAAACATCATATTATTTACATCATAATAAATTAAAAATCATAATGAAACTACGAATGGTTTCAGGGAGAACATATCCCATAATTAAAGACCATAATGCTTAATTAATTAAATTTAGAAACATATACTACGTATTTTAAGAAGGCCTAAAAAGGGGTGAGCATCGACTTTACTAATGTATTCCTATATTATTCCATCAATATTGTTATTGTAGAATTTTTGTAGCGGCGCCAATGAATATGTTATTGTTGTCAATTATCAACTATCGCATCTTTGAACCAGCACTACAATATTAAGTTCAAGCAGATTAAGGCTTAGTCAGACCAATGTAACAAGATGCCCTACAATCTAACTGAAATAGTCATAAGCTTTAGACTATACTCTGTTTCAATTATTAATTAAATTAGAGACTAGAGGGTGTCCCTAACATCAAATTATTTATGTCCTACCTATTATATATTGACATATATATCGCAACTAAAATTATAGAATGAGAAAGTCTCGTTTTTTAACATATATAATGCGGATAACAAGATTTGAAAAAAATAAAAATAAAATAAAAAAAACCTCTAGAGTCGATCATCAAATCATCAATACGCAAATTCTTAGGTGCACCCGGCACCTACCTCTAGGTGCACCCGGCGCGTGTGTTACACGCGCTTGGCGTGTGTAACACACGCCGCAGTTTTTTTTTTTTTTTTTTTTTTCCTTTTCTTTTTCAAAACACTGAATATCAGTTTTTTTTTTTTTTTTTTTAGTTCCTTTTCTTTTTCAAAACTGAATATCAGTTTTTTTTTTTTTTTTTTCCTTTTCTTTTTCAAAACTGAATATCAGTTTTTTTTTTTAGTTCCTTTTCTTTTTCAAAAACTGAATATCAGTTTTTTTTTTTTTTTTTCTTTCTTTTTCAAAAACTGAATATCTTTTCTCTTTTTCAAAAATGCAGTTTTTTTTTTTTTTTTCCTTTTCTTTTTCAAAACTGAATATGTTTTGCATTTTGGTTGTGTGGTGTTGATTTTCATTTGCAAAAAATGTTCATTTTTGTTAAGCTAATGTTCAATTGCATTTAGTTTGATAATTTCTTAATGTTCATATCTTTGTAAATAATGTTCATTACTTTTGAATGTGTATATATGTGTTTCATTTCTTACTATTAGTGTCATTATGTTTTGTACTGATTTCATTTTTTTACACTGAAGTTCATTTTATAATACTAGTTATCATTTTTGCATTGATAATGATGTTCATTTTTTTATACTAATGTTCATTTTGTTAAAAGTGTTGATCATTTTATTATTGTTACTGGCTCATTTGCAGCTTTTTATATTGATGTTCATTTTTCAAACATTGATGTTCATTTTCTTATACTTATTGTTCATAGGAATATAGTGATGTTCATTTTTAGCATTGATGTCATTTTTTTAATACTAGGTTCATTTTGTTAAAGTGTTGATCATTTTATTATTGTTACTGATCATTGCAGCTTTTTATATTGATGTTCATTTTTCAAACATTGATGTTCATTTCTTATACTTATTGTTCATTTTAGGAATGTAGTGATGTTCATTTTTTTAGCATTGATGTTCATTTTTTTTAGCAGCTTTTTATTTGTGTTCATTTTCAACATTGATGTTCATTTTTCTTATACTTATTGTTCATTTTAGATGTGTTGATGTTCATTTTTTAGCATTGATGTTCATCCTTTCTGCCAGTATTAGAACAAACAAACTTCCTCATTGTCCAACTTCCATCAGCACGCACCTCACTTTATCTTTTCTGATCTGAATCCTTTTCGAAAAGCAATTTGTTATACAAATCAAATGCTTCTTCATCATTGTTCACTTTTACATTCAATAATTCAGATTCATCAGCTTCATTCACAATCATTTGGATTGAATCATCTGCAAAAATCGAAAACATTACAATTTTAACGCTGAAAACACTACATTGTAACAATTAGAAGAAAATAACTGACAACAATTCATTTTTTCTGAATGTTCAGAATTTTTATGAAAAGTTCATAAATAATATTATACCAATTACATAGAAACAGAACAACAATTCTTTTTTTGTGAATTTTCAGAATTTTTATGAAGAAGTTCAGAAATATGATTACATCAATTCAAAAAGAAATTGAACAACAATTCAATGTTACTAATGTCAGAATTTTATGAAAAGTTCAGAACAACATATTTATATAGACGTTTTATTTCTGAACATTATTCATTTTTTCTGAACATTTGTGAATCTTCATCAGCATATATGCAGAATTTCAGAACAATAATTTCTGAACTCAGTTGAAACTTTTGAACGTTTATTAAATGAAATTATGAAAATTTGACGAAAAGTATAACTTACAATTTCTGTAAAATCTTCATTGATTACTTCTTGTACATCGTCTATTTTTGTGTTGTTTTGGTTTGTATTCTTGATTTTCTGTTGAATCTTCCATGATTGAAATTCTAGGGTTTGAAATTAGAGAAGAATTGTTTTGATTTTGAGAGAAAGAAGAAGAGAATCAGCGAGGAAGAAGGATGATTTTAAAAAAAAAAAAAAAAAAAAAAAAAAGGCACAAACTGCTTATTTATAGCATTTGTTGCTTGCAAGTTTTTGGCAAGCCCAAACTCTGCGTTTTACACCAGGAGCACCTAGAGGAAGGTGCTCCGGGTGTAGGTAATCCCGATTGTCTCATAATCGTATTATTAAATAATCATGGTAATTTGTTTCCTCTTTAATCATTTTTATTTATTTCCATACATTAAAGAGCCGGAGTCAAACATACTCTCATTGGATAATGTTCTCCACTAATTAGCTGAATTAACAAGAAAGTTTGTTTATTGGGGCTATAATTCAGATAAGAAATTCGGCAACTGGCAAATAATTACAAGCCACGTATAATTACTTGTCCAGAAAGAAAAAGATTAATACGGAGCAGTTCATATTCAATACGAGTACTCACGTATCTATAAATCATAAAAGTACATCCATGCATTATCTTCTATTTCATACTAGTATATGTTTTCTCCATCAAAATATCACCATCAACCTTTCTTTTTCTACCAATATTAATGCCATTGTCCATGCATCACAATTTTTATTTTTTGGATTACTCATTTATTAAATATATTTTGTTAAAAACATTTTGGCTAATGAATTATGAAAATATTCTAAAGAGCTAATTTAATTATATATTTATTTAAAATTCATTTTTTTTTAATGAAAAAACTAGTTTCGTACTATTATATATTTTTTGTACTCTTTATTTACTATACTATATATCGTTGCTCATTGTGGATCGACTTAATAGAAGAATCTTCCAATTTTGTTCCAAGGGATAAAAATGATTGACAACACCAAAGCATGGTGTAATCTTGCATATTTGCAAATGAGATGTTACCATGCATGCATATATATATATACAACTCCAATTCATTGATGATCGTCGTAGGGCCTTAATTTCTACAGTCCTAGATTCAATCATGATCATTAAATGTGTCACTTGTCAAATACTCAACTTTGAGCATCTTTGAAACGCTATTGGCAAACTGGAACTCTTCATGTTAGACCAATTACAGATGCTATTCTATAGCTATTTAAAATTGAACATATATATATACATACTACGGTATATCTCTTTTAAATTTTTTCATCCAATTTTAAAGTACTTGACCTTATCTTCCAAAGATCAATTCTCCACGCAATTTGACTATATGAAAGCAATAAAGTTTAATACTATATGAGATTTATAAGCTATAAAACAACTAAAATTCAATGTAAGAGTACAATTTTCGACGCTAGTGTGTAACATGGAGCGGGTACTACTTCATTCTAAAGAATTACGTGCATTTTAACTAGAAAATTCTTGTCTCACATAGTCATGTTTTAAAAGATATGTAGGGTGAGTACGTTATCCTTCACACTACTTTATTTCAATAAAAAGAGATTAAATAATACTTTGAACTGAATAATCAATATATAATGTGTATGTAACTTTATTTTGACAACGCACAAATTTAATTTTAAAATAGGTTTAAAATTTTGAGATTTTTTGTTACTCCTAATAATAAAGAAGAATTGTGGGGTGAAGCAAAGTAACAACTAAGAATACAAAAACGGAGGACTATAGATATACGATTTAGTAAGACTAAACTGAGAAAACAAAAAATACTAGTTGCATAACATTTTGCATAGGTCGAAAATTGGAATCTTGCGGTTGATGTTATGTTAAAGGAAAAAAGCATATTCTACAATAAGATACGGACCAATCCTGAAGCATATTCCCTCACTTGTTTGGGCGGGCCATCTTTCGTAGTGGCCAAATTGTGCACCTCACATAATTAGGTTATTTTTCTATTGACTTGAAATTTCTTATTCAATTTTTCTTTTCTATATTTGGTTTTTTGATAATCTTTCGTTTCTCATACAAAAATGGATCCATACTTATTTTCCAATTCCTGTGATGTCCTATCAAAAAAAAAAAAAAAAAATCATAAAAAAAAAAAAAAAAAAAAATCAATAGGTATGTGTGCCTATTTTATAAGTGTTTATTTCAATATGATCTTTTTCATACAAGTTAACAAGTGTGTGTATCAAATTCACTCTATTAGAGGTTAAGGATTACTTCATGTTAATTTTGGTAAAAGGATATGGAGTTGTGATATACTCATATACTACGTACTTTGCTTAGTCCATATAAGGCATCGAACATAATTGCACATACAAGTGTATTATCAGTTTTAAACCCCTAGCTTATTACTCATCTCAAATTTATTTTTTTCTTCATTTATTCAATTTCTATTTAACTTCAATAAATTTGCGGACTATAATATATGCATAATAATTTTTACTCGTATTAGCTTAAAGAAAGGACATAGATCGATATAAAAAAATATATCAAACAAAATATTTACGAAAACAATTTTGTTTCGAATATAAATTGATCAACTATCCATTATAAGTTTGTTAGAGTTTACAAACTCCATTATAATTTCACCTTTTTTCATGTGCACTAAGTATATTGTACATTGGGGTAAATGCACATTGTTGTGGACCCCACTTGAATGGGAAAACGGATAATTTTCTCTTGTAAAATTTAATATTTTTTATATTAAATTTAATCCTACAAACTCCATCAAAATTTATTAATCATAAAATAAATTTTGATCCTTCTAAAATATATTTTTTTGAATTCACCAAAGGCCCATAACAAGAGTCATTATTAAGCTAGGCAAAATTGTAAATAAATAAATTAATTAAAATAATAATAATAATAATAATAATAATAATAACCCAAAAATAAGAAAAAGAACTCCCCTACTTCTCCACTAGTGACCAAAAAGGTGGTGACTTGCACTAAAAAAATAATATATTTTTTATGGTATCGTTTTAGAATAGACTTTTTTATATGGTATCATTGCTTACATTTTTATTCTATATGGTAGTATGATACTTATACTATTGATTGATTCTCTACTGTAATATTCGCAATAGGCCTAAAGTGATTTATAATGTCTCTGTTTTAACATGCAAAAAAAAAGGCCAAATATGTATATTTCAATTAGTTTTTGCACAAAAAATGTTTGGCTATGGTTTTAAGAGTCTATTCGATCCCTAATGTTAACAGAAAAATATTTAATTAGACAAAAAAGATCACAAATACCTTACATTGACGTTTTTATGTATAGATTTATTTAAAAATATTACGATAGGTAGTAAAATGGTACCATATGGAATGAAAAATTAAGCATTGGTACCCAATTTTAAGATTCGGTGTAGAGAATCTTTAAAAAAAAATTATAATTTATAATCTCTCCGTCTTTTTTTATAGTTGTTACACTTACCTTAAATGAAAATCCCGATTTACTTGCTACATTTCTATTTATGGAAGTGGGTCCTTCAGTGATTTTACAAAAGTGCCCTAATTTAGTTGTATTTTGGTATTTAATTGTACTCATTTAATCCCTCCTCTCATTTTTAATAGTTGGGCCCTCACATGACAATGGCGTGCATAAATATTTGTTCCATTCTCCTATATAACAAGTAAATTGCCACCGAGGGAGTATTTCACATCATCAATTCCTTTTTTTTTTTTATAAAAAAATAAAATAAAATAAAAAAGAGAAAAAGTAAAGATAGTAAAATAAGCATCAGTTTTTATATTTAGCGGACGTCAAATCCAGAAAACGGCCTCGCTTCAAACAAGCAAGCAAGCTAAAGTCTTGTTTATGAAGAGAAGCATCCTCTCACATAACATTGGAGTTTTCAAAGATTCTTATTTTTTCTGGAATTTAATTTCCAGATTACACTTTTACTCAACTATCAACAACAAACTCCAGCTCTTTTATCGGTATTTTTCTTCTCATTTTTTTTTTTTTTCTGGGGTTATAATGTTATGTTTGATGTTATTAAAGTTTCAATCTTTATCGTCTTAAATGAAGAAATTGATAATGGGTTGTCGTTAAATTGCATATTAACGTTTACATGGCAGAGAAAATCACTGATTTTTTTTTTTTTGGGTATTAGTTTATTTTATTTTTCATATTGATTTAACCTCATAATTCTGTGTTATAGTAATATATAGAAGGAAAAAAAAAAAGTTTGTTGGTTTTTTTTTTTTTCATGAAACTGGACAAATTACTGCAAAATTTAGTCTAAAGTGATGATTTATGTTTTTAGATTTTAAATTGTGTTTATTGGAATTTTATATTTCTTAATTAGAAAGATTTATATTTGAATGATTTGGTGAGTAATTTAACTTTTGTTTGAAGAAAATAATTACTTTCAACAGTGCAAATAGTTTTGATGACAAATCAAAAGAGTTTATTTCAGATGATGTAATAAATTTTCAGTAGTGTGATAAAAAATTATGTGCACTTTTATAATATACTGTTAGTATCATAGTATGGATATAAGTATATAACCATAAATTCTGTGGCAAATTTCTTGAAATTATAATTTTTATTATATTAATTAAAAAAATAGAAAGAAGAATACTATCTTAAGAAATCTTGTTCAATTCCTTCCTAAATTTTTCTTTGATTATTGATTATAATATAGGAATATAGAATTAGTATTTGATTAAAGAATGGTGTAATTACATTTTAAAATATGGTTTTCTTTTTGTCTGTTGTTTGCAGCTCTCGTGATTTGTAACCTGTTAAAGAAGATCAACCTTCTTTTCCTATCCTTAATTAACCAACTTAACCCCGAAACGTTGACTAATTTCACCTAGCTGATTAACAATCATGGGTACATCAATAGGTTCGATTCATGAGTTATATCCTAGCATTGAGATCAAGGATGAAAGACCTTGTTTGATTCGAGTAGTTGAAAATATGAAGAAAAGATCTCTTTCATATCATACATACCAAGCACTTGTTTTGACTGTCACATTCTTATCATACACAACATACCATTTAACCCGAAAAACTTCAAGTATAGTGAAAAGTGCTCTCGATCCTCAAACACCAACATCACCATCTTTGGACTTAAAGTCGTACCCATGGCAGAGAAATTACCTTAACATATCAAGTGGAAATGGTACATTACTGGGAACTATCCATCATGATGGATGGGCACCCTTCGATGAGGGCAATGGCACGGCATTGCTTGGTTATCTTGATGTAGCATTTCTTGCAGTATATGCTGCTGGAATGTTCTTCTCAGGGCACCTTGGAGATAGAATGAATTTGAGAGTGTTTCTAACAATTGGGATGTTGGGTACTGGCTTTTTTACAGCATTATTTGGATTAGGGTACTGGTTCAATATCCATAACTTTTACTACTATTTGGTTGTACAAATGCTTGCTGGTGTGTTCCAATCTACTGGATGGCCTTCAGTTGTTGCAGTTGTTGGAAATTGGTGTGGAAAGGGTAGTAGAGGTTTGATTATGGGGGTTTGGAACGCGCATACCTCAGTTGGCAACATCACAGGATCTTTGATCGCGTCTGCCCTGTTGAAGTATGGGTGGGGATGGTCAATGTTTGTTCCTGGCGCTATCATTGGATTCTTTGGCATGGTTGTTTTCTTTGTGTTGCCTGTTAGTCCCTTATCCGTTGGGATGCATATGGGTGATGATGATACAAACTCCCCTAAGAAAGATTACATGGAAGAACCTTTTATACCCTTGGAAGCAATTGAGGATACAGAAGATGAAGAACAGCATGCTGTCGGGTTCTTAGAAGCATGGAAGATACCTGGAGTCGCTACCTATGCTCTTTGCTTGTTCTTTGCAAAGTTGGTTGCCTATACTTTCCTGTACTGGCTTCCCTTCTACATCAGCTATACAGGTACTTACTAGAATATTGGTTGCTGTTTTCAATCTTTTGTCTGTCAAATGTTTCAGATCATAACCAATTATTCATGTGTGTAATGCAGAAATAGGAGGTGAATACTTATCTAGTGCGACAGCAGGGAACTTGTCAACGTTCTTCGATATAGGAGGGGTGATTGGCGGAGTCTTAGCTGGTTTTATATCCGATAAACTCAATGCCAGGGCAATTACTGCAGCTTCCTTCACGTATTTTACCATCCCAGCTCTTTACATCTACAGAAATTATGGGTGTATCAACTTATATATGAATATTGGCCTAATGTTTTTAGCTGGTGTGTTTGTCAACGGACCGTATGCCTTAATCACAACAGCGGTTTCTGCTGATCTAGGAACGCATAGTTCATTAAAGGGCAACTCGAGGGCACTTGCTACTGTCACCGCAATCATAGATGGTACAGGCTCGATTGGGGCTGCTGTAGGGCCTTTGCTCACAGGGTATTTTTCGGCTATAAGCTGGGATGCTGTTTTCACAATGTTGATGACAGCATCTTTGATAGCTGGGATTCTACTCACCAAGCTTGTGATCGATGAAGTACGTGCAAAAATCGATGGATTCAGATCTCCTAGGGGGTCAAGAACAGATGTTCTTGTATGAGAAAATAAAAAAATAATAAAAAAATTTTATAGGGTAAAATTTTCATATACATTGTGTGATTATTTCAGAGTGTTCTGAACTAAGGTCCATTTCCTTAAGTTCAGAAGGATGAGACCAAGAGACGACAAAGACCCTTGGTATGACTCGAGTTGTAGTTAAAAGACCACATTCATTCATCTGTAAATTTCGTTCTGGAGGGCAGCTGAGGGATTGATGACCAAGCTTAAGGATCAAAAATTTCTTCTTGAGATCTCAGGAAAAAAAAATGTGCATTTTCTATTTCCTTGGCATAATCTATATTTTGGATTATCATAGGAGAAGCTTCGTATTGTAAATTATATATCACCCCTGTACAGAAGATTACTTTTTTTTTTTTTTTTTTTTTTTTTTTTTNTCTAGGAACGCATAGTTCATTAAAGGGCAACTCGAGGGCACTTGCTACTGTCACCGCAATCATAGATGGTACAGGCTCGATTGGGGCTGCTGTAGGGCCTTTGCTCACAGGGTATTTTTCGGCTATAAGCTGGGATGCTGTTTTCACAATGTTGATGACAGCATCTTTGATAGCTGGGATTCTACTCACCAAGCTTGTGATCGATGAAGTACGTGCAAAAATCGATGGATTCAGATCTCCTAGGGGGTCAAGAACAGATGTTCTTGTATGAGAAAATAAAAAAATAATAAAAAAATTTTATAGGGTAAAATTTTCATATACATTGTGTGATTATTTCAGAGTGTTCTGAACTAAGGTCCATTTCCTTAAGTTCAGAAGGATGAGACCAAGAGACGACAAAGACCCTTGGTATGACTCGAGTTGTAGTTAAAAGACCACATTCATTCATCTGTAAATTTCGTTCTGGAGGGCAGCTGAGGGATTGATGACCAAGCTTAAGGATCAAAAATTTCTTCTTGAGATCTCAGGAAAAAAAAATGTGCATTTTCTATTTCCTTGGCATAATCTATATTTTGGATTATCATAGGAGAAGCTTCGTATTGTAAATTATATATCACCCCTGTACAGAAGATTACTTTTTTTTTTTTTTTTTTTTTTAATTTTGGTATGTTCTACTTCAAATCGGCATTCAAAAAGATGGTTTATTCAAGCAAGACAGCTTAATTTTCTCCAATCTTTACTTTTCTTTTTTACAGTTCTGTATGTTTTGAAGTTGTAAACAGATGCTTGATAATTACAGTGTTTCACATTGAAAGCTATTTAGCAGCTGCATACTTTGAAACTGTGGTTTAGACTAACTCAAAATGTGAGGGATAACTTTGTCGGTTGGAGCTCTTTTGCGTTCTTGAAATCAATTCTCATTACTCGCTCTTGTGGTACTGTAGCTTCCTACACAACGACAAAGAAGGAAAGCTGATATGATGATGTGAAGAAATGTTAAAATTATTGTAGGCAAGGAAATTTTACCCAATGTCAACATCAGCCAACAAGAAGGTGGTTGTAGTCCATTTGAAGGGAGTTGCACACGGCACATAAAGGTCAATAATACAAGAGATTAAGTATAATGTCATACTAGCATTTATAACTAATCCTTGTGCATTTATAATTATTGGTTTTATCCAAATATTTAATTTGGATAATAATTAAAGTGAGTAGTTTAAGCATTCAACCGTGTTTATAGGCTGCAATATTCCAATATGCACACAGCATGCTTTTTTTATAATACTTGTATATAT
Source organism: Suaeda aralocaspica (assembly GCA_016808085.1). Lineage (NCBI taxonomy): Eukaryota > Viridiplantae > Streptophyta > Magnoliopsida > Caryophyllales > Amaranthaceae > Suaeda > Suaeda aralocaspica. The sequence goes on from PYUH01000016.1 coordinate 519,721, forward strand.
TAATGCCTAGCAGGCTTCAGTATCTATCAGATGTTATGTCATTATGAAATGGACAAAGAAATGCATAAGGTTTATTCATTTTAAACAGGAATTATTCAATTATATACTCTGTAATACTGTATTTGGAATATTTTAATTTTGTTTTAAATTGGGAGGAGGAGGTCATCAATAGGTCCAACACCATATGTCAAAATTTTGTTAATCAGTTAAGCAAGTCTTGATTTAGTGGTGTAGATTGAACGGATTAAAATTTGATTCTCCACTAATATATACAGATGAGTGTATCGATTTTTATTTTTTTTCTCGTTCATTCATGATATAATGACGTATAAAATAATACTCCGTGTTTACTATGATTACATAATTTATTTTTCCAAAAAAAGAATATGAAAATTAAAGTCACTTTTACATTGTTTTTTCTATATTTAAATTTATGAAAACAGTATTATAGAATAGTATAAAATAAATGAAGACAAATGAGGTGGTGGGGAATCATGCAATCTTTCACGTATTGCCAGTGACCTTCATAGGTAGAAAATGGAAGTTGGAAACTTAAAAAAAGTTCATATGATGACGAATTCCAATATATAATTTAAGTTAGGTGCATATTCAACTAACGCATGACTTTCATTATAGCATTAGCACAGAACCTAAAGTATGATTAAGTAATATTTTGCTAAGTAATAAGTTTTAGTTAAGCAAAAAGCCAAAAATGGTGTAGTGACCATAATTAAATAATGGGAATATATAAAGTAAGTAAACTGGAAACAAAAATATTAGTCTGCATAAAATTTTATAAGATAGAACAATTACAATTTAGAAAAGAGGATACATAATGGCACGTGAAGTGGGAAGGGTGACGTAGTAAATTAAGTTTTATATTGTTGACAATAGAGATGATTGCGAATGCTACTAAATTATTTGTCGAATGCTGGATTTATTTATGGTTCGACTAATAATAATTCACTCTTGCTTATACATTTTGAACACGCAAGTTCTCAAACAACTACTATGCTGCTAATGTGATATAAAGGGTCAAAGGGATTTAGGTTACTATCATGACAATTTAGTAATTGACATGTGAATTGTGATCCAAACTTAAATATTAGTATAAATTATAGTCCATGACTATGTTAGAGAGTTCACTCATATAATTGTATAGACTACTATATGGCATAGGAGAACATAATATAAAAAAATAACTACAAATTGAATACACGGTATATATCAACAAAAACAGGTTCGTTGGTAAAACAATTGAGTATTTAATTGAATAGGAGGCCTTAACATTCATGTCACTTGCTAGTAGAAAATTTGATGTTTGATAGTTGCTAGACTTGCAGTAGTTTTAGGTCAAAAACAAATCAAAATGGTCATGTTGTAATTTGACTTAACCAACTGAGTAGTAAACACTAATTAGCCATATTTGCACCCCCTATGAATTTATGAGCATGCCAAAATCAGTAGATGATCCTTTCGTGACATGGAATGGCTAAATGACACCCATTTTAAGTTTGGACCACCATTATGACATAACTAATCAGTTATTACATAGTACTTACTACTTATTTATCAACTTAATCACTTATCATCTTTAAAATAATAAAATAAAAAACTTACAAATTTATTGGACATAATATGAACAAAGCAATGATAGGTGTGACCAAGTCGCCATGTTGAGATTGAGTCATTTTTCAAAATCCAAGCTAATGATAGATTAGTGCAATCCAGGCTTAAGCTTGCTTTCTAATTATCATTAAAGAAACTTATAAGTTATAACTAGTGGACCGCCATTTCAACCTCTTGTATTAACCACACATTAGCTGCTAATCAATCTACTTCTTTGTAAATATAATTAAGATTTTCTTGGCATTACTTTACTATAGTGTCATCTTTTATCAATCATGTCCAAATCATATAGTTGTGGCAAATTGCAGTCACACATCTTTTCTCCAACCTTTTTCCCTTTTAAGGAGTTCACGTTTGAAAAGGTGATATTGAGAGTAACTGTATAACACACTTAGTTGAAACAATACTGTTTGTTTTTGCTGATTGAAAACAATTGTACGGAGGTCTTGTTCTTTCCGGCTGAAATTTACAGTAAGACTAAGATCTATATCGATACATTGTACTCTTTAGAAGTGGGGGGAAACATGCTAGTGAATAAGATTGTCATCTTCAGCTCCAATGCAAGTATGAGGCTGAAGGTAAATCTGGTTTGAAGGAGCAAAATCCATGAATGAGAGAGAGAGAGAAGCATCTATACAAGATTCACAAACTAAAAACGATCATATATAGCAACTCTAACATAAACTCTACATAATTCAAGTCTCAAGGATACTATCATTATGTGTCATTGCTTATCTATCAAACAACAGGCAGTAACAGTGAGAACATCAGATAACGAGATGAACATCGGCCACTATAGCCACCAGAAATTCTAACAGGGATGATAGAAACATTCAAGGAAGTTAATACAAAGTTTTAACTCCCACGCCAAGATGCAGTAACAAAGACTAGCTTTGTGGGCGAAGCAACTATGTAATTAGAGAGTAATTGGAGAGAATCTAAGAAGAGTGAAGACAGGAAGAGATGGTAACATAGGTGACTGAGTAGTGGTGTTCCGAGAGGACAAGGTGGAAGATATTTGAGGGCAATAGTAATCGTAAGGGAATGTTAAAGAAATATTTCCCCAAAGAGGTGGGATAGATAGTTACAGTTACCTGATACCTAACTTATCACCACCATTAGCTCATCCCCTTTCCATCAATTAAAACATATAGAAAGTATACTTAAAGGGAAATTTAAAATGTCTAACATTAAGTTGATCAAACACAGATTCACCAAAAACTTTTCCACTGAAAGACACCAAGGGCCTGGATAATTCAAACTGTCAAGTGTCAACCTAATGATTTCAGTAATCAAAGCTCATTGAAATAAATACCTCATGTCTTTAATGATCACAGAATGATATTTCCCATCGCACACAAACAAGAAGCAAGTCAAGAGATTCATAAATACTATAACCCTAAATTTTTACAAAATCCTAATAAAGCTGATCAAGAACTTCGGAAAATAATATCCCTAATTATTTGCATGATCCAAATTTATGCAACCAGACTTACTATGCTGTCTAGAAAGACCAAATATAATCATGAAGAGGATCCCTTTGGAAAATGATGTTTCAACATTGTCATCTAAGTATCTAACCATCAATAAAGCAATAGCCATCTCAGGATTCAGAGAATTTGCTCATAAGTGAGCAATCCAAAATGCCTCGGATGACACGTACTTGTGTCGTAAGTGAGACTGTAAGAGCTAATCTAGCAGTATATCTTAACTCTTAAGAACTCAATATCGAGAAATGGAAATTACTAACACAAGCATCCACGTTCCACAAGGACAGAATTTATATGAAGCAGGATGACAACATATATGAGTAATTGATAGACGAGTTCCTTTAATTAAGATGATTCATTCATAACCTTCCCAAGTTTTCACACAGAACAGATGAGACAGATGACTACAAGGATCAAGGAGAGATCTTAAAGAAAGGTCTTGTTCAGATCAATCTAAGAGGACAAGGGAAGGACCAAACTGTTCTAGTGAATGTAACAAAAGACGGCATCTGCTTTCACATCACAAATTAGCCCTTATTCGCCACTAGTGAATCAACACTCATCATTGGCACAGTGACAAACAAGTTAACTCACCATCTCAATTCAGAGACCATGCACATAAGCAGCTCCAACTCCTCCAAGCCTCCAACAGCCTTAAGAACGCGCTTTCAGGAGATACAACTGATCTCTAATTACGCAGAAAGAGGTATCAGGTGTGCTATCTACACTATAACCACAAGCTGTTTACTTGCACATATGCAGGGTATACAGCATTTACCTAGGCCAAAGTACACTCTATGTGGAGAATTGAGAAATGTTTAAAATAGTGTATAAACTAGTAATTACATCTAAATCCAATTTCATTACACATTATGTCATTATTGCATAACAACAACTGAACAACAGCATGAAAATTGATAAATTTAAGCATCGTAACTCATTCAAAAGCAAAATTCAAAACTCAGGAATTTAATCAAAGGTGCAAATTTTCGCCAACACAAATCAAAATTGTTTCACATTTCTCAGTACCAAGATTTACATACTTTCATAATATTCAAAAATCGAAACTTTATCAATAATCAATCATTACCCACCAACTAAATCACCATAAAATTGCTAATACTACCCACCAAAATCAAAAGACATTATAAAAAGATTAAAAAAAAAAAAACCTAGTATGAGTAATAAGAGCAGAAAAACCTGTTAGTAGAAGAAAACTCGAATCTTTCAGCAACCCCAGAAAAAAAAATTGAAACTTTCGAAGGAGAAGTGGATTAATCATCATCAGATTTTTTGGGTTTGCGGTAAGTTTGCTCAATTAAACTACCCATGAAAAGGAGAGTAGAAGCAAGCTTTTGAACATCAGGAACTTTGTAATTCTGAGCAATGTAAATACCAGAAGCTGTACCAATCATGAAGGAGAAACAACTCTTAATAATTCCCATCTTAAACTTTTATTTCTACCTTTGTTCGTTAATCGTTCGATTGAATATTCCTCTTTTTGTATGAAGATGAATTTGAATTTAGGGGTTTTGATGGGGGTTGAGATGTATCCCCTTCCTCAATTTTCTCCTTTTCCAGAGAGGTTTCTGGAAAGGTCTTTCAAGTTCAACGCTAAACTTCTCTATTTCTAATTAATCGATTTCGATATATATATTTTAGGGAAGAGATTTCGAGATAACTTATACCGCTATATGCTTTGGGTCTTCAAAATATTTCGATTAATTCTTTTATTTATGCAATTATGTTTTCAAAACTTATTCTTAAATTGTATATGTTTCTCTTCATTACGAGCTGAAGAAGTATGACCGTTATATTTGATGAAACCTTATACTACGTAAATATATTTTATTATCGAATTGTTAATGCAATAAATCAAATTTTGATAATTATATCCAATGATTATGAGGAAAATTTGTTGATAAAACTTAATATTTTACTCAATCGTTATTACAGGCAAAATATCCCTCATATAGGAATTCTTCCAAACCTCTACCGGAGTAGAATTCATTTCAACTCCCTTCTAACATCATCTTATCCTCTACAATGAATTTTTTGACCCAAGGAGATTCTCTTTAAATTTCGATTATCTTTTGCCAAGTGAATCGCTAAAAAATCGTACATTATGACTTTTACTACTAGCTTGTGACGGAATTCTTAGTGAATGCAAGTATATCTTTGAAGGCAATCCTTATTTAAAACCCACCAAAAGCCAAGGTGAGGTACTTTAGTTCCAACTATTTTCATTTTTGTATACCTCTATAAAAATTTGAAAAACTCTCATGTAAATTGTTGCTACAAGACATTTATAATTTTGAAGCCTGATAGAGTGAGAGTCAAATGCAGAGGATAGAAAGAGACTTTCACTCGGAGAAGTTGATTGTGCAAAGTGCAAACCCTGTTTAATCGTCTCCACAAAGCAAGCATTCACAAGTCTCAAGAGCATGTCACTAATTCCTATCATCTTTTGTTTCTGTTCCAGCTTTTAACAACAGCAAGGTTAGAGTTGCTCTCTGAGCAATCAGAAAACAGAACCAGAGATCGAATGTGTACATTCAAATTACAGACCAAAATTGTTTCAGGCTTCCAGCAATATATGCGAACCAGAGAGAACCAAGAGCACAAAAACAGGCAGGATATTTTTGGCAGCGTGGTCCTCATAGGCGACTGATAACAGCCTCCACTTCAGATGGAGAATACAAGTGGTAGGTTGGAGAAACCTTTGCAATGTCAACGTTGTTTGGAGTAACCTGACAGAAAAGGCTAAAGGGTTAGACTGCTGACCACACGCGCTTGATCACAACTAAGACTGCATTGACAGAAAAATTGATGCACTACCTTTTCCTCCATAACTTGCTTCAAGATGGAAAGCGCCATGGTCTCAGCTTCTTGAAAAGTCAAATCCTGTAGAGGAAAACAGAAGCATGTTTCAAGATATGCATGAATGCAAAACAACTAACAGCAGAAGTTATTAATACAAATAGAGCCAAGTTCTGGGGGGCTGGAGAACATGGCCTACACATAATCTCTGATAACGCGAGCGTCAGAATGGACTCATCCAGTCCTTTTAACTTACAAGTCTTACTATACTCGCTCAGAAAAGTCAACCCATGCTTTCAATTCCATTAGCCTACTTTATCTAAAGGCCATGGCCCTAAAGAAGGTAAAGATCTTTGCATGCACAGTATGAGTAGGTTCACCACCAATGACAATCATCAAATTATGAATACAATGGTCTGAACATCTCTTATTGCATTGTGAGGTGCCCAACTTAAACATATCAATCTTTGAAAAATAAAAAAATAAAATAAAATAAACTTAAACTTAATCTTATCAAAACTAAGGGTTTAGCTTTATCACCTTCTATCTTGGCACATTCACATTGCACAAGTTACTTTGTATGATCTAAAATTAAAGTTTCTTTAGAGATCAGTATGCCTACAATGCTATGATTGCCCTTCCTCATGTTGCATCAGCACAATCTGCCAAACTTGCTTTCCTATGGGTCATTGGGTCAACGGAAAAACCCAACTTCCTCAGCTTAAATCATTGTGTTTTAATACCTCAATCCTGACAGAGGATTAAAAGGTTATAAACAATTCTGAATTTTTTGTACCATCATTATTACTGCTTTCTTCTTTGAATGAACATTCATTTTTCTTATTCAATGAATATGACATCATAATATATTAGACAGGAGATACACCTTTCTATATTCCTCCTGCAAGGAACTATCTGCACCTTCAGAACCAGAGCCAATAGCCTTTGCACTACACTGCCAGAATGTACCGGAAGGATCAGTGTAATACCTGCACAGAAGAGGGGAAAAATCAACTTATGGTAAAGAATCCCCAGAGAGGGGGGAGCATGAGAACTACAAGCAACGCAGAGTTTTGCAAGATCAAAAATTCACAAACAAGTTGGAACTTATCAAATTCCACTGAATTCAACTTACAAGCTTGGACCATTCTCATCATGACCAGCAATGAGAAGAGATACACCAAAAGGGCGAGACTGCAGAAACACACAATGTAACATCAGAAAATGAAAAAATTCACATCAGAGAAGTTTGAACAGTAGTCAGAAAACAGTTACAGGACTACAAGAATTCAATCACATCACTACGTTAAGTGGTAGCAATCTCCTACATGAAAAACTTAGTTTCGCCTTTTCACTGAAAGGATATAGTGTATCTTAATAGTCAGGTCCATACAGGTTACTATTAGGTTTTTAAAGGTCACGCTATGATATGGTAGGGACCATGATATCTAGCAAAGCAGTGTTGTAATGCTAAAGAGGGCACTGTCAATTGAGCAACTAACATAAAGTAGTATGTCCTAAGCATATTATTTAGCCATCAGTGGTGTAACTAAATCTAAGTTTATCAACCAGTAACTGTTAGAATTCCCCTTGTTTGATAGGAGAACCTACTTCAACACACTCTTGCCATTCTATTGTTCCTTTTATAGGGTAAGAGGGGAGGATTAAGAGATCACAACTTACACAATATTATCAACATCAGTGAAACATGGAACATGTACAGGAACACATTTGCTATTAAGCTTTAACTAGACATCACTAAGAACTAGAACACAATGTAACAGTCTGTAACTCTGCAGCGTTACACTACAAAGGAATACCACTACTTACCATCGACTCCTCATCTCCTTCTCCAAAACGAAGTGCAAGATCACATAATGCCTGCGTAGTCGACTCAACACTCATTGGTTCACCATAAGAAAACCTATGATTCTGTAGAAGAATACATCGACAAGGAACCAACAAAATCACCAAAAAAGAAACTGTTAGTCACTCCATTACAGCACCAAAATACTGTAACACGGTGAGGTCAAAGGCACGAGACTACCTGGGTCTCCACACGCGCATGTTCAACAAGTGTGCGAGCATCAGCAATCAATCCACTCATAGCACATCCTATATGGTCATCAATTTCCATGACTTTTTCAACACTACTAGGCTCCTGAAAGAAATTAAAAGATGTAGAGCTTTGAAATAATCTTCCCAGCACCAAAAGACGACCAGGTGCAATGTGTCAAACACGGGTACTTGAGGTAAAATGAAGAGTCCGGGTAACATAGGGATAGAAGATACAGCAGAAAATTAAATAAATGATAATCTCAACAAGTTTCCGGGATTAAGGCTCTGATTGATTGATAGTGATGGAGGATCTCAACAAGTAAAAAAAATTATTAAACAAGTTCTACTATGGAACATGGGTATATGTTTTAAGACATAGTGGGGCCCCACATAAAGCTTTATCTCAATATTGCAAGGTTGGTGATAACATCTAGGGGGAAAGGGTGATTAGGATGTAACACACCAACACGGGCAAGACACGAGGATTGCAACATGCCTAACTAACACATCCAACCTCATTCCTCCTCTGGAACTTGACTGTGTTCACTGCTCATGAATGGGCTAATGTGAAACTTTTCATAAGGAAAATACTCGCACAAGTTCGTCATTTTAGTAAAATCCAAGCAACTGAAAAGGAAGGGTTGTTGACAACTAAACAAGCAACAAACTCAATTGTAAAAAGGAAAACACACCAGCAATGGAGAAGTGATACGTTTCTCCACAGCAAGTACAACACCTTCCTTGGTCTTTATCCCAATGGCAGTAGAACCCAACTGCAAGTCGGCAATAAGATCGAGCATATTAGCATTGCAAGATGCAAGTCTAGAATTTCCATGTTATTCCTACTACAATATGTCCATCCCCATCCCGTCCTATATCTCCCACACACTGGTGCATATAAAAAAAGCTGTAGAGTGTAAAGCATACCTTAATAGCTTCAATAGCATACTCAACCTGAAACAACCGGCCTTCGGGTGAGAAAGTATTAACTCCTCTATCATACTCAGTCCTATATTGGCAACAGCATTACAAACATTTCGACATTAGCCTCTCCATCATACATGAATTGATGAATTATAAAACAAAGCAACAATGAATTACTAAAGCTTAATCTTACCTCGTGAGAAACATGTTGATTGATTAGCTAAGAGAGTGATACTAATTTATCTGAATCAAAGGAGAAACATTGAATCAGAGCACCATTATACGAATTAATTACAATCAAATATCCTATTTCAAAGCTCAAACTAATAATTTACATCAACAAACTACTCAAACTTTTAAATTAACAATTGAGTGACTGACTAACTATTGTGAATATAATAATCAAAAGTTAATTAAACTGCTAGCAAATTCAGTACCAAAAATAACAACTTTTTATTCAATTATCAGCATTTCTCCAAAATCTTAATTTCTAAGGTACAATTAGCTAAGTGAAGCAGTTAGTAAATCAAAACTATTTAACATTTAATTTAAGTATATGAGGAGAAATGTCAATATTTGCAATACCTAAATTCAAACTTCCGAGTTGGGTGACGGAACTTGAATACTTGATGAATTTCGAGACCGGAAAAAAGTTTGGGGAACACGTTAATCAAGGAGAAGGGGGTCACTTGTTTTTTTCTTTTTCGTTATTTATTTGATGTTGGCCTTTTATTTCGTTTGGGCTTTACACTAAACACGCTTGTTCATCTTTAATTACTTTGCATACAATTACAATAAAATTACATTATTATCCCTTTAAAATTTTTCATTTGAAGCTAATTTATTAGAAAACATGGGAATCGTATATGATATACCAAACAAAACATAATAATTAAAATTCTACGATTTTACAATTCCTAGATAACAACCAAACAAGTTATAACCAATTCTCACGATTATTAAATTCCACCATTTTTTTTAAATACATGTAGGAATTCAATTCTTATAGCAATCAAACAAGCACTAGATATATATTCAAAATAACTAGTTAAAGCGATTGACTAACATCTAACAATTAATATCCAAATATGACCAAACTATAATGGACTGATAAAAAATGATTGTGAATTTTTGTAATGACAATGAAGACCCTAAGTATGATGATGTTAGATCATGTGTCATGCTTTGTGTTCATGATTTTCTTTAGGCCACCTCGATCGAGCTATTTGATCCAAACAACCGCACAGGATAACACATATTCAACTAGCTAAGCTACTTGTAAAACATGTTAGGCAACCACGTATTCATATATCAACAACCAAAATTTATTAGTGAGTTTATAATTGGAGGAACTGAAAATTAATCATTATAATAAACTTCTTATGTGTTGCAGTCACAAACTGATAATTCTCCTTATTATAGTCCTAAGTAGTTATGTCTATTTCTTATTTTGATGCAAACATTTCAATCTCTAATGTTATTCTTTGTTTGGTAATTTGCTTGGATTCAACTCAAGTGTTGGATTCCACTCTTCCGGTACTTAAACCAAGTAAATATATACTTTACATCCACTCGATCAAGTTAATCACATGTTGTGCATAGGTTAATGGTACCACTTGAGGATCAACCTTAACTCCTTAAGATGATTAGGGTCTGTTTGGTAGGGTGTAAAACGTTTTCCCCGAAAACAATTTTCTTATTTTACATCGTTTGGTTTATAATAAAATATTAAAATGTAAAATTTAGGATGGCAAAATGGTTTTCTACCATGTCGAAAACATTTTCCTCTAACATTGGGAGAAAAACATTTTTCATCACACTTAAAAGGAAAATACTTTACTTTACCATTAAAATACTTGATTTTTCATCCAACCAAACAATGAAAAATATTTTAAATGTAAAATTATTTTACATGGAAGCAAACAATGGAAATTCTTTATGACAATGGGTTTTCCAATGTAAAAGATTTTCCATAAAAAACTTTTTTTTATTAAAAAATATTTTGGGCCCTATCAAACGGATCGTTAGAGCCAAATAAAATAGACTTGTTTCATTGTTACAATATGTTCTGTTGCTTCTCCCAAAATAGGAAAAAAAATTGATTAGAAAAAAGTCCCCAATATCAGATTCACAGTGATATTTTAATGGTAATTTTAAGGCAAATAATGATTACAGTCAACTTTAAACTAACAAAGGAAGGTGAGATTCCTGATCAACGAAACAAGCAACCACCAAATGGAAACGACGACGTTTATATTTTAATGACGCAATTATTCCTCAGAAAAATATATCACAACCCAAAAAATAAAAATCAAAAATAAATAAAACAAAAAAAATTCCATCTTCACTTCAGATTTCCTGAACATCAACAACAAAATTTAACTTTTTTCTCCTTTTATTTTATTTTTTTTACCTCGAAAAGCTGACCTCAATCTCTCTCTTCTTTCTCTCTCTCTATCACATCCACCTCTAACTTCATACAGCAATTGACCTACCTATTCGATCGTCTTCAAGGTTTTGCTTTTTTCTTCGATCGATTGCTTTGTTCTTTTTTTTTTTTTTTAATTTAATTTTAATTTTGCTTTGATTTCATTTGATGAATTAATTTAATTTTTGTTAATTTTTGCTTTGATTTTGATAATTTTTGAGTCAATTTGATTTTTTGTTGCTTCTGATGAAAAATTAGGGTAATGTATTTGTATAATTTCGCGCGAATTATATGATCTTATTTAGGTATGTTATGATATATCTGTAATTGATTATTGATCACGAGCTCACAGTTGCTTGATTTTGTACAGAATGCATTTAATTGTTATTTTTTTTTTATTTTATAAAATTTTTAAACGAGAAGTTGAATTTATTTGAGTTTGAGCAACCTAGATATTAAAGAGCGGAATTATGATGCAGTATTACAAGGATTATTAGTAGAATTATGTTGCAATTGTTTCAAAAGCTCGTTTTCAGATGATAAATCATCACTTTCCTTGTGTAATGCAGAATTGTAGTTTGGTTTCGGATTATGAAAACCGTCGAAATTGGAATTGGAGATTACAAGTGCTAATGCTTGTTAACATTAGTTTCTGTATGCGAAGATCGTGGGACTGATTTAGGGGAACAAAGAGTTATGTTGATCTTGTTCTAATGAAATTGCGGGAGTTAAGTTGTATCAAAGAAAATAAAGTAGGTGCTAGGAATGGGTGGACGCTATCTAGCAATCTCAGCAGCATGTACTGTGTTCAGCATGATAGGTTTACAGTGCTGGACAGAGATTACACTTGAGAAGTTCAAGGCGGATGGACTCATTGGCGAGAATTCATTTTATGCAGAGAATGCTAGTCGTATTGTTGAGTTGCTATTGCGTTCTCATGCAACCATTACGTTGCTGGCAATATGTGTGATCAATGCAATTGTGCTGTTTATTTTGAGTATAAAGGTAAATTACTTTCATTGCACATTTGCACCCACAGTGTTTTTGTTTATTTTTAGTGTTTAACTAGTTAGTTCTACAGATTGCTTTATGGCATGTTGCATAATGGAATGTAGATTTGCTCTCTCTAGCGCTTTGAGCTGAACTTTGGGATACTAAAGTTTTGTGATTTCTGTGAAAGTTGCTTAATCATCATTTCATCAATAATTAGTTGTGTAATCCTGTATTTGATAGACACACTTATGCTCCAATCTTTTGAGATACTGTCTAACGTAGTTCTAATAAAACCAATTAATGTAAAGAAGCAACCTGATATGATTTACACATTTGAATGAGTTTTGGGATGCTTTCTTTTCAGGTGGTGGTGGCTTGGTTTTTTATTTTTATTTTTGTAGGGGGGTGGGGGGTGAGTAGCTTATGTTATGTTTCATCTATTGCAATGGAGAAATGTTTCCGATGAAGAAATTTGCATCTATCACATACTTGCCTTTGATTCTGGTTGAATAATCAATGAATACGTTTCCTTTTCTCTTTGCAGACTATATTTTTTGGAGTGCTGTACACTCCTGAAACTCAAAAGCTGGTGGAAAGGCTAGTCAATTATGTTATCTACAAGGTAATACAGCGCTGAGTAATTGTGTTTGCTGACATATTTTTAATTATGCATAAGAGCTATTTAATTGCCACAGACCTTTTGTGAGTAAATGGTTGGGGGGTTGGTTGATGACTTGATGAAGCCATGGAAGGTACGAGTGAAAGAGTGATCTTAAAATGGGTTGTGATTGGGAAAGCCAAATCAGCTTTGATGTAGAGGAAAATGATTAGTATGAATTAATTTTCTACATATGGAGCTTGAAAGTTGTGATAGCGTCAAAGATGTGGGCTTGTGGCACATAATTTTACCGTACATGTTTAAGTTTTTCTGTCACCAACTCACCACACTACACCAGAATGGCCTTTGCATTTGAAATGATATGGATGCATTAAAACATGTTGTTGCTATACGGCCACATACACCATACATGTTTCGCTCTTCTTAGTGACTTATTTTTCTGAGTACTAAAGCTTTTGCTCCACGTCATTGGCCAATTAATTGTCTGCACTCTTTGTAGCATAAGTGTTTAATGAAACAAGTTAGGTGAATAATTTTTATTAAGTAGTTATCTCGGGTAACTTTTGTGCAGTAAAAAGAGGCTGTAAGCTTCAGTAAGCCTACTGCTTCCAAATTCTACTCCTGAAGTTCAAGAAACTAATCTTATCACATTAAAAGACCAAATAATCTCTAAAGATTTTGTTTCTACATCGAATTTCATTTCTCTTGCTTATAATTCTGTTGTTTTGGTGGTTTCCAGGGAACATTTCTTCCATTAATCATTCCTCCAACAATATTTCAAGCTTCCCTGTGGTTCACATGGTTGACCATTCTTTGTTTTTTGAAGGTAATTTAAATTAAATTTCACAATTCACTACTTTTTCTGGGTTCAAAATGTATCGCTGCACAGTAATTTTGGGTTTGAAAGGTTTTGTTGACCATTAATTAAAATTATCTGACTATGCAGATGTTTCAAGCATTGGCAAGGGATCGTCTTGAACGTTTAAATGCTTCTCCTTCTGCCACCCCTTGGACATATTTCCGTGTATATTCAGCACTATTGCTAGTTTTGGCCTTTGACATCTTATGGTATTCCTCAAGATTCTATCTTAAATATGGTGGATTTTGATGAGACCAGAAATAATTTTTGATTATTTATTTTTTGTTCCTACTCCACTTTTGGTATGGTTTTCTTTCTGCTCCTATTTGCATAAGAAAGGAGTGTATGAGCATTATATTTCTCTCTGGATGGGTGTGCATTGGTTTCTGTAGTTTAAGAGCTATAGCTGTTGCATTCTGTTCAAGAGAATTTATGCCATAAACCCTTTTTGTGATGAAAGATTCCCACCCCTTCTAATTAGGCCTATATCCGTCATAGCATACCTTCTTTTTAGGTCTCATAATTTATGGAAAACATCTTTCTGTATAGTCAGGGTCCAGATTTGTCTATTGGAGTAGTCCTATACTTCTGTATGCTCTATTCAGGCCTGAAAAGGTGTGCTTTGTATTATATGACTGAGCTAATGATCACAACCCATCCATTAAAATAAATGACCACATTCCGTGCTAGATATATAAGAAAATTATGTTTGTTCATTTGTTTTTTTTGGTGTATTTTTCAAAGGCACTCACTCTTCTTCATATATTATAGTTTATTATGCTATCTTTTTAGCCAAAATGAAGAGCTTGTATGTGTTAGATTTTGGGGCCTAACTCTGAGATCATGAATGTTACAGGATTTGGTTTTGTGCGGCTGTATCTGGACCTCTGGTTTCATCTACTTTTTGGCTGTTATTCTTTGAGCCACTCAGCATAGCTTTTGAGACATTGCAGGTGTGATATTATCACTATTGAAATTACTCTGTCATTTCCTGTTTCTTAGTATTTCACTGTTTCACAAGCTTATATTGTATGATGAATTTCTTCAGGCTATCGTAGTACATGGATTTCAATTGATGGACATTTGGCTCCACCATTCTTCAGAGGAAATTTCTGATTGCCAAAGATCAAAATTTTTTGATACAACTGCAGGTACTTTTGTTCTAGAAACTATTTCTAAGAGTATTTTTACGTGTAGTGTTACCCTGGATGGTGGAAAGTTTAGTTTTTCATGCAAAATTTTAATTTATGTAACAACTGAAGTTGAGTTTACAACAAGGGCAAATCAGCACACATGCATACCTAACAAGGAGCTATTTTGGAGCATAATGCAATTAATTTTCTGTGAAATTACTTATTGAAAATATAACTGATTTGGCAAATAGATGTTTGAAATATAATTATCAATAAATAAAGAAGTTGCAACTAGAGTATTCCTGACTTGAGTTGAACAAAACCCCTTCAATTAAACATTATGTAATTATGAATAATAGTTAGATAAAAAGGAAGGGAAAAAATCAATTTTAGTTCATTAGATTTTGTAGTAGCAATCCGGAGCACCAAAGACAATTTGAGCTTATATATTTTTATACATTAAACTCTTTCCCTTTTCCCTTAAAAGATAAAATTAAACAAAATAAGTCTCTCTCCTTAAGTACTTCAGAGTTCACTCGCTCCACATTTATGGTTGCAGATGCACAACTTTGCCCATAGCCGTTTTTGGTAAGGTACTACGGCTATCAAACTAGAGGAAACTAGTATTTTGAAAATACGCTATGAAAAGAATTTAAAAAGGCCCCATTTGAAAATGCTTTAGTATTTGTTTTAGGTAACATTTTCAGTCGGAATTCACATCATGGAGAGGAATCTGATATTTTGAAAATACGCTATGAAATGTAATTAACAAGGCCCCACTTGATAGTTTTTTGGCATTTGCTAAATGAAGAAAAAAGTGGTACAACAACAACAACAAAGCCTTAGTTCCAAATTAATTTGGGATCGGCTCAACATGAATCAATATGAGAAAAAAAAAGTGGCATATATATTATAGATTCTTTACATAAATGAGATTTAAAAAAAATTTAAGATATGTTTATAGGCTGAACGTTCAATTACAAAGTATTAAAATAACAAAAAAAATCCTTAACAAACAGTGCATGTATTAATTGATAGTATCAAATATGCTAAATTGAGATTGGGCATTACAAATTTGATCTTCTTCTATATATTTTTCGTTGGAAATTCCAATGTATATGTCTAAAGGCGTCGATTTGCACTAAATTGGATAATGCGGGGTGTTTAATTATAAGGGCCCAGTGGTATCTTGGAACCTTACTTGATCAGAAATAATCTGCCTCTTGCCAATAGTTGGATTTTATAGTTAAATTTCAGTGTTTGATTAAAATGTGTGCTCATTACAAATACTGGTTAAAATTATAATTTACAAAATAATGTTTTTAGTAACCTAATTAAGACTGATCTTTATTTGCAAGCTTTCTCATCATGTTGCAAACCACTTGCACCTTGGTTTACCTTTCTTTGCTATTATTTATTTGAATGAAGGAACTCCTGCAGGTTCTTTGTGGGAATGGAAAAGCAATGTTGTTCGAAACGTGGGTTTTTTCCTTGATATGATGACACTTTTAATGGCACTCGGTCATTATGTACTTATTTGGTGGCTCCATGGCATGACATTCCATCTTGTGGATGCAATCCTTTTCCTGAATATCCGTGTACGTGTTTGATCAGTGATTGATGCCTCACTTAAAATTTATTTAGCATATAACCTGTGATAATTTTTTCCTATGCTGCAAGCAGGCTTTACTTAGTGCATTGGTCAAGCGTATCAAAGGATTTATCAAATTGAAGATAGCATTAGGTGCACTGCACAACGCACTTCCTGATGCCACACCTGAGGAAATAAAAGCATATGATGATGAATGTGCTATTTGTAGGGCAAGTGCTTCATTCGCTCCCTCTCTCTCCTTTCTGCTTGTTGGGTGTCATTCTCATTAGTGATACATTTTCCTCTCTTTATATGTTCGTGATTTTTATGTTGAATTTTGGGGTACTTTTTATATGAAACTTCGACTTCTCATGGCCTCCACTGGGTATCAACAGGAACCAATGGCAAAGGCTAAGAAGCTTCCTTGCAATCACCTTTTCCATCTTGCTTGCTTGAGATCTTGGTATGTTTAATGCGAGATTTACTCTGAGCATTTATCACCTTCTTATGCCAAGTAAACTCTTATGCTTAGCTGATTATTAATTCTATTATCATAGGTTGGATCAAGGTCTTACTGGGATTTATTCATGCCCCACCTGTCGGAAGCCTCTTTTTGCTGGAAGACTTGAAAGTGAGGCAAGCTCTCAGACTAGGGCAGTTTCAAGTGATGAGCAGCTTGCTCGTCAATTAAGTTCAGGAGTTGATCGGGTGAACACTGGAGATGGGGGAGTTTTTCCTAATCAAAACCAAAATTCCCCGGAAGTTAATGCTTGGAGGTTTCATTTTTCACTGCTTGTCTATCTTCTACACTACTTGCTCTCTTGGCTTTTTTTTCATTTATAATTGTATTTTGTATGGCTTTCTGCTTTCCAAATTGATAATAAAATTTTGAATTAACATAGTATGAAGTATTCACCTCTACCTTTTCACCATTAGAGCCACATGTTCTTTTTTTCTTCTTTTTCCACTATTTGTCTGTGCAGTGGGGCTAATGTCCAATGTACCACTGGCCTTTTCTGGGGAAAAAGTATGTAATTTCTTGGCCAATACATGGCTTTGTTGGCTTGTACCACATAGACAGCACCTATGGGATACATGTGGCAACACACCTCATTGCCTGCAGTGCACTTTTATTCTCTGATTCTTGTTTTTCCTTGGTGTAAAACCCCCCACCTTCTTTCCCAAGGAAACAAAAAGAAAATTAGATTGTACTATATACATCAAATTTCTTAAAAGGCAAATTTCTTCCCTGTTTTGGTGTAGAGGAGCAGGAGCAGGAGCAGATTCAAGTTGGTTACAGCCATGGCCAAGTCAAGGTCTTGATGGAGCTGGTCCGTCAACTGCCACTAGATCTGCTGGATTGGGGAGGGTCCAAATGATGATGAGGCAAATTGCTTCTGTTGGAGAAACCTATGCCCAAAATGCCCTTGAAGATACTTCTTGGAGCCTTTGGCCAACAAACCCTTCTCAGTCGACTGCACCTAGTACAGCAGTTCCCCCTGCTGCTCACAGATACCCTGCAGCAGCTGGTGCTGTACATAGAAGGGCTGCCTCCCAGCCTGCGAATGACAACATTGCTAACTTACTTGCCATGGCAGAAACTGTGAGAGAGGTGCTTCCTCACATCCCTGATGAAATGATTTTTCAGGTATTAATAAATATGTACTTCATCTTATATGGTTGATGCTTGTGATATTATGACCCAGCAAAGCTGACCCAACCTGAGTCCACCTGGATTAAAGTTCTTCAAAATCTTTTGACCTGAGACTCCAGAAATCCTGCCATATGTGTAAGCATTGTCTTGAGAATGACTTGCGTGAACCTGAACTATTTTACTTGACCTCCCTTTCTGATCCCGAGTTCTCCATATAAGCTATATATATGTACTCCTCCTCTTCTTGAAGTTCGATGTTTCTTCAAGAAATTCCTACTTTTGCTTATCTGTCAATTGTCACAATGTCAGGCTCATTGGAGTTGGAAAAGTAATTGAAAATAATTCTAATCAGTTTACAATAACAAGAAAATATGTTACCAACGCGGTAGCAAAATGTTTTAAGAGGTCTGAGATTCCAATGTCAAACCACGCAAGGATAATAGACATGACAAGTTCAAGGATATAAGACACCAAATGTAGGGTATGATTGGAAAATCCGAATCACACCATATGATTTTAGGGCTTTGTTGCGCTCTCTGTGTGTGTGAGGGAGCGCTGGGTAGTGGTGGTGTGTGTGGTGGTGGTTGGGGGGGGAGGGGGGGGAGGGGGGTGCATGTGTATGTGTTTTGTAACCTTTCACTGCCTCCCCTTCTCAGGTGGTCATACTTTTTTAACCCTGCTGTGGACAGTAATTGTTGACCCTTAAGCACATTTCTTGTTATTGACTGGTGCCTTACCATTTTCTTATAAATCCCAGGACTTGCAGCAAACAAACTCTGTTGCTGTGACTGTTAATAATCTTCTTCAGATGTGATACTGGATATTCATTTCTCACAATAAGCCTTCCAAGTCCACAAGTGCCATGAGAGACAGTGAGCAACAAAATCCGGTGGCAACTTGAGAAGTGTAAAATTTTCTGAATATGTTGAAACAGTTGTATCTACGTGTCCCTCCCGGATCCTGTATATAGTGGCACGTATTACCAATCAAACCATCGTCATTGGTAACGAGAACAATGTAAAAGCATCCTGTATGTTCCCTTATAAGTCTTTTTTCGCATATAGACCAATTAGAAACTTTTTTTTATCTTGGTTTCGCAACCGGAGAAAATCAAATGTACTGTGGAGCTGTGCCATTTTTTGTAATATGTATGTATATACTCATTATAGTCGTACATGGTGGTTGTTATTAAAAGTGTAACAAGCTAGTGTCATCTATTCTGTACTTATAAAGTTAATATTGCATATGATCACTTCAGAGTTATTATATATGGTGTGCGGTGCTCTTGGTTGTTTCCCTGCAATCTTTGCACTAGATTGGCAGAGCAACATAGTATTTTTAAATATACACCACTAAGGAACAAGGATAACAAGTTAATACGGAGTATCATATTTGTTTTCGCATGAACATTAATATTTTGTTTACAAGAACAAACCGAACAAATGGACATTGTTTCAACCAAGCCATATTACAAGGGAAAGTATATATTATTGCTTGATAGACCTAGTGCTTTGTAGCACGATTTGCGGCCATGTTTCACTGTTCCTTATTACAGTCATTGATGGTTGAAATCCTCATAAAATGTTTAACCAAAGTCAAGATCCCAAGTGATAAAAGTAACACTTGCAAATCTCAATGTGCTTTCTAAATTCCAAGTCCAAAGGCTTTGCATTTAAAAATACGAAATCACAGGAATTAGTTCATACAAGCGAATTTGATTATGGTTCTTCTGCTTTTGATGACATAACAAATAAAAGAGCTTGGATAATTATTAGGGAAATCATAAAACATCAAGTATTGCCTATGTACATCGTTGTGTTGAAATATACTTTGTAACAATACAAATTGTTTGTATATGTACATTTTGACGATATCAGATCAGTGGATCACTTGAATTCAAGAGGGAAGCTCTAACCAAATGAGGAAAGCTCTCACTCTCAAACTTATTAAATGTTAATTGAACATATATATATTAAAAAATCTTACAAAGCCTTTTTTTACAAATTATGGAGCATTTGTTAAATATGAATGAATAATGACTGTGTAGGCTATGATCGTCATTTTGGTCTTCATTCTGATATATAGATCTCATTAAAGTTAGCATTGTATAATGTATATCGTTTTGATTGACTTTAGAATTGAAGTTGCTGAAGAATATATAGTTCAATATACCAAACTTTTACAAGACATACTTTTTAACCTTGTTTCCGTTCGTACAAGTGTGTTCAAACATAAAGGCTTTATTCAAATACAAACCTACAAAATTTTGTCCACATTTTAATGCAGTCAACGTACCTTTTAGGAAGCACATTTTATGGAATTTAACCCATTTCATGTTTACATTTAAAATTTTACAACCACATAACACAACTACACGACATTAGACCCTAAAATGCTCCTCTTGTTTTGCATTGAATTTGAAGCCCTCCAAATTTTCGTAAAAACATAGGTAATAAACTTATATTTATATCAGTCATTGATACTTTATTTTATTAAATGGCAATGATCTAATCATCTACTAATTACATAGGTATATACTCGTAGTATATATATATACATAAAATTGCCAAACTATAGCCCTTAATTAATTTACATATCCCTAAATGGTGTGTACTTGAGTATACGTAAAGTCCGCTTTAGGTGAGCTTAGAGTTTAGTTAAATTTGTCAAGGATAATCATGGAGATCAAACTCCTACTTGTTATCATATTAGCCTACTATATCTTGATTAATCCATGCAAAGCTCGTCATCATGGATTAAACACTGAAGCATCAATTCGCCAATCTCCTAAGGTTTGTGCATTAATTATATATACTCTTATTGTTCAATTCCTTGCTTTCATATTATTCACACACTATCCAAATATTCTCAATACCAAATATTATTTGTTAGTTTCTGAGTCATTTCGAAGTATTAATTAAGTGTTGTACCGAGGGAGTATATATAGAGTTTTAACGCCAGCTAACAGCTAAGATAATGTATATGATATGCAGGTAATTGAGAAGTTGGGATCTAATGAGGAAGGAAAAACAGTTATGAAACAAGAGGAAGGCGCAAATTACACTCAAAAGTCAAGAAATGCTAGTAAAACACAAGCAAATTCAGTAGAAATGAAGAATAAATGGCATGTTCCTAAGAACAACCATGATCAATATCCAGGGATGTACGCTGATTATCCCAAGCCCAGATCTCGACCACCTTCTCATAATTAATTAATTACAAAGTACATCATATCATTTTTTCAGAAAAACAATTTCTTCTTTTGTTCTAGAGTTTAGACAATTTTGTTTCTTTATGATACACGGAGTATATATTTGAATAACATACGTTATACAATAATAGTTGAATAATACGTGTATCTATTAAAATGCAATAACATGGATAAAAAAAAAAAAAAACCAATTTTGATTGTATGGTCGTATTTTGATATTATTGTACCATTATTCTTCTGTTTACATCTTACCAAAACAAAAAAAAATTGTATATTTGATTCAAAGCTATTTTTTACGAGTAGTTTTTTTTCAAAATTATATGAATGATTTTTTGGCCTATACAACAAGTCTACAACCGATTATACCATAAAAGTTGATTGTAAGTAGATGATCATGGTGTATCATGTATGGCTAATAATTATACAAATCCTTGTAATTTATTGAGGAGTTCAATTTTTATTTGGTGTTGATGTATTGTATTGCATTTTTGAGATTAATTCCTCCGTAATTATACATTTGTTCAAATTTTAATACTACCTCCCCGGCCATGAATTAATTGTAACAAAAAATAATAATTTGTGAGATATAAAACAATATTTGTTGCAATTAATTCATAACAGAAGCAGTATAAGTGAAGATAATGTGAAGTCCATACCCAAATGAATCAAATTATATCATAACTTGTACAAGTTACCTTTGGTCAGAAAAAAAAAATAAAAATAAAAATAAAAAAAACTAAATAAGAAACCCCATTACTTAGCAACTTTGGCGCCAAGAATCCTAAATTTTATAACCGCCAATAACCGTCACAAACCCCTTGTTTCCTCATTCCATTTAAAATGCCCACTAAAGGATAACCACCTTTTGTAAACCAGAACATCAGAAACTTTAGTGGAAAATAAGAAAAACTTAACATGGAGATGGAAATGGAAATGGAAAAGGAAAAAAAGGAGAAGGAGAAAGGAATGGAAAATAAGGAGGAGAAAGAAATGGAAAAGAAATTTTCAACGTTACACAAGAGACTTGGAAGCTTGGAATCCCAACTCACTCGTATTTTCTCTAAATCACCCGAATCTGAAACTCTACCATCTTGCGCAATGCTATCTGACGAGATCAACCAGAACTTTCACTTCATAAACAGTCTTCTCACAGCCGAAATGGCCTCGAATTCAACCCAAAACACTGGCCGTGATGAGGTCCGTCATCTGGCTCAGTTTGCACATAGAGTAAAATTTCTACAAACGGTGTGTCGTGCTTGGTCCACGCCTGGGCAAACTTCCTCTTTTGTGGAATCAAGTGAAGCCCCCAGGTGTTCCTACACTGATCCTGATGAAGATCATGTTGATGAAGGAGACAATGAACTCGACAATTATTATGGTGACCACAACGAGATGGGAGAGTTGTCTATGTTAGGGTTCAAAATTAATCAGAATCCATTGTTTGTAAGCCATGACAGCGACCAGAATGGATTGGCAGAATTGGAGGGGGATGATGAGGATCTTGAGGAAAAGGAATCGGTTAGGGATGATAGTGAGACGGAAGAGAGGAGGATAAAGGTGGAGGAGTGCATTCGTGATGGTGATCAGAGTGAAGAGGTAGAATCCGAAGAAAGTAGAATTAAGGAGGACATAGTCGGAGATTATTATGATCAGAAGGAAGTGAAGACAACGAAAGCCGAGGAGGAAAGTGATGATGGTTATGATAATGGTGTTGAGACGCATTACTGCTACAGGGTTGTTTTCTGGGGTGGTCTGATAGGGATGGGGATAATATCTACAATGGCAGGTTTTTCTGAATTCCCAGATGAGCACTCTCCTGTTATGTTTCTTACTCCTACTTAAAAAGATTGCCGAATTGAGTTCGGAAAAAATTGTATCAAGTATTTGTTCCTGTTTAAAGCATCTATAATTATGTTAACAATTTGTTTCTGTTATGCTGTAATTATGTTGTGTTCTTGAAATGTTGAATCTGAAAAAACACTAGTACAATTCCGCGTACTTGTGATCAGGATTATTGCTAGTAACTGGATAGCATAGGGGAATGAGAGGAGGGGTTTAATAATACATAGCGAAATGTGTGGTACTAGTACTAATATTCAGACATTTCATTAATTTGCTAAATTTTTGACATGAATATGCTGTGTATACAATTGGGAGAAGCTATTGAAACCATAAGCTTTGTTTCTGAACAAAAATCATAACTATAACAAGTTAAGCCCTATCAAGACAAAAGGTAGAATATTTGTCATTTGTTTACACAGTTATGGTCGCACTTTTTTCCTAGAAAACTGCAGAAGACTATATAATCACATACCCGACAACAAAGCCAAGTAAACAGACCAACACCACGAATGAAATTGCTTGATTACCATGGCTAATGCTTCTGCTCATCAGTCTCCTCACCGTTTCCTGGCCAAAACAGCAAAAAAACATGTAACATATTAAAGTAGCACATGAAGTAAACAACGGAACAATAAAATCGATGAAAATCGAACATTAAGTAGTTTCAGAACAAACCACTTCATACTGCAGCTCCTGATTTTCTAGCATTAAGAAGGATCTCTCTTCTATCAACTTGGAAACCTTATCCCAGTCCTGAAAAGTAACGCCAGATTATCTCATAGCTCTTGGAAAAATAAGTAATTCATGCATTTAGGGCAAATCTATAGGCATCATTCCATTAAATAGACATAATATCATAGTCATCATGGTCATCCATAAACTGAAACTAAGTGAGAATCTTATATGCTAGAGCTTAGCAATGCACATCTATAGGCATTTCTGCATCAAACAGATATAACCATTTGATTATGCCTTTTGCTCAAGCTTTACAAGTTCTCTATTCTCTATCTACTTGTGGAAAGTCTCTATCTACTACTAGAAGTCGAAACAGTTGCCACTAAGAAGGTATGAAAGAAAGATATTGTATAATCATATTTCAAGTACTTGAACACCACAAAAGTTTCTAACACAGTAAGTTTAGAAGAGGTTCTACGAATAAGTTGATCTCCTTGTTTGCTTATTGTAAGATTAATAGTCTAATATCAAAAGGAATACGCGTTTATAAGACGATGTCAATATCAACAGTAGTGAAGGTCAGACATTTATATTCTATTTTAGCTTATACGCAGATAAGTGGGATGATCAAATTCCATAGTATTCAACTACTCATTACAAGCTTATCGATTTAGTGAAGACATCTGAGATGTAAAACTAAGGTTTCCAAATGTAAAAGCTAGTAATTATATATGCATAATACGTAGTATACATCAAGATTGCACAAAAGATTGTACCTCGGAAACCTGCCCTTCGGGTTCAAGCGTAGATTTTGATTCCTGGAACATGCATGAGAAAGATTTACATCAGAGGCAGCTTCCATCAATTAATATTCCACTTGGATGCAACTACATTCTACCATATGACCCATACTGTATGTCTGTATCTAGCTCGGGAAGAATAGGAAACAAAGAATTTCATAATACACAACTGATTTTGTCTATAATAAGCATTCAGTAAGAAATGCTAGACAGTAATCACCTCAAAAATCTGTTCTTCATCATCTTTGTTAATGCTTGGTCCCTGATCACAAACAACAATAATAATCTTAATAACCTATTTGTTGCAAGTCTTGCAACCCATTTGTTGCATTCAATTGAGCCAACACAATGAAGGAATCCATGTGACAACTTAAGGAGAAGGAATCCAGCAATGAACTAAGACATGCAAAAGTTTTCTGTTTATATTGCCACTGCCAACACAGGGAGCGGCACAAGTAAGTGAAATACCTTAAGAGTCCAACCTTAGTATCTACCAAACTTACCCCATTTTATTTGTCTACGCTTCCTACAACAAGCATACATGGTAATGGAGTTCTGGAGATGTCTATAAATTCATCTTTACTAGATATGAAGAACTGAAGAAGTACTTTCTAACAGAACCACAAGGTTTACCGAGCCTCAAATTACTCCGAATGCTAAGCAAACGTAAACTTATTACATATTACCAGGTGCACTTACAAATAAGCAATAAATTAAACTTTCAAGAAGTCAATAAGATAGTAGCAAGATTGCAAACCTTAAAGAGTTGATCTTGAAACCCACTGGTGCTAGTTGTTGCCTGAAACACATTATCAAATGACCACTGACCAAACCTTGTAAGAGACAACTAGGATATCCAAACACACAAATACACAAGTGTTTACAAAATATTTCAAATGCAGAAGTTGAGTACTTACAGCATCAAACAAATCCATTACATTTTTCCTGTGATCAATCCTGTCTGTCTCAGGTGCTTCAGGAGAAAATTCTTCGTCTGAAACTTCTGGAATAGGCGATGGCGGATCCGCCGTAACAAAGACTACCCTCAACTTTAGTTCCTCAACATCATTGCCTCTATCTTTTCTAAACTACAACATGAAACATTGCACATTATATTCACACTAAGTGATCAAATTTAACACCCTTTTTCCTTCTCCAAAATCTTAAACAAACAATTCATTAACCTAAGAAAGATTTCATCATACCATTTCAGAGCTTATATCTTCAGCAATCAAACCAAGTGGTGCAATCATACTTTGTACAAGAAACTTGTCTTTTGGCAAAGCAACAGGATAATCCTTTTGAGCTTGCATGCTAACTGAACAGTACAATACACATTTTCATCATCAAATTAGTTAAAATTAACAGCT
This sequence comes from Suaeda aralocaspica, assembly GCA_016808085.1. Lineage (NCBI taxonomy): Eukaryota > Viridiplantae > Streptophyta > Magnoliopsida > Caryophyllales > Amaranthaceae > Suaeda > Suaeda aralocaspica. Next base: position 545,817 of record PYUH01000016.1, read on the forward strand.
ACATTGTTGAGTTAAGCACTTCAAAAGTTCATACAACAAAACAAAAAAAAAATGCAAATATAATCATTAAAATTTGCATAAGTAGCCTAAAATCACTAATATTGATTGAAGATATCACCTTTAACAACACAGGTTGAGCCAGGAGAGATCATACCCACATTAGGACGCACACAATATTTCTTGGGATGCGTGGTTTTCACCTTGAAATTACACAAAACCCATTGAATTCATTCAATTACACCAACAAATAAATCAAAAAAAAAAGGTTGAATAAATATACAAGAAACAAAAAAGGGGTACCTTGAAAATGACATTAGAATCAGTTTTGTTGGTCAAATCGACCCAACAAATGCTCAATTTATTCAATTGAACTTAATTGAGAAAACCCCAACAAAAAATTGCAATGCAAAAACAACAAATATGAGTAAATTACAAATTTGAAATGGGGTTAATTAAAAAAAGATTGAATCTTTAAAGAATAATATGGAGAAATTACATGGGATTTTGAGCTCAGAAGGTTGAACGTGAAGAAATCTTCTAATCATGTCTTTGAATTTTAACTGGGATTTTTGGCTTTCTTTCTTTCGTTTTTTACTTTTTTACAAACTTTTGACATGTAAGAAGAAAGATTTTACAAGCATGCAATTCAATTGTTTGTTTTGTAAATTGGGAGAAAAAAGGGTAATTTAAGATTTAGAGATGGGAGCTTTTTAGGAGATAAAAAAGATTATTAACTGTTTAAATCTCAAGAAAAGAAATTTCTTTTGCCTCTTCTTTGACTCGACTCTCACATGTGCTTTGTCTAATACGGAAGTATATATTAAATCGTTGCAACTAACTTATTATATATTAATGTATATAAGGAAGGGGGTTTGGCCTATTGGTCAAAACCTTCGAATATCAGGGACAAGTCATAGGTTTGATCCTTATCATGAACTTATTATATATTAATGTATGTAAGGAAGGGGGTTTGGCCTATTGGTCAAAACCTTCGAATATCAGGGACAAGTCATAGGTTTGATCCTTATCATGAGCATAACGCCATAACCACTTGTTTTATTTGGCAAAAATATAAGTGCATACCTAGGTGTACAGTCGCCGAATTATACCTTCGAATTATGTATGTAGTGCTTCATATGCTCGTATATCTTATAAGATTTGTTCACTTGTATATTAAAGTGTCGTCTCAAAGATCAAACATGAGAGAAATTATAGTCCCATAGTTGTTTGAGGATAAGCTAATCTACAGGGGGAAAAGAAGGTAAATCACCCTATTGTAGCACGTATGAGAATGTTGAAGTTATATTGGTATATGTCCAGTCCTCCTTACTTCCAAGTTTTTAAGTTATACATTACAAGTATTTTTTGGAGAAATCACTAGCTTGGTAAAAGAAGTCACAAAGCATCCGTATAAGGTCATAGTTTTTGAAGTCATGTTCATATCTATTGATACAATCATATATACATATTGGTATATGTCATAGTCCTCCTTACTTCAAAGTTTTTAAGTCATACATTGTAAATATCTTTTGGCAAAGTCACTAGCTTGGTAAATGAAGTTACAAAGCATTCTATGAAGTCATAGTTTTTGAAGTCATAATTTTTACAATCATGTTCATATTTGTTGATAAAGCCATATAAATTAATATTGAAGTCTAATTTATATATCTCCAAGTCTTCCTTAATTCTAAGTTTTTTAGTGATACATTGGAATGGGGGGTTCCAGGTATCTAACAGATATATACCATTTTTCATCTAACATGGCATTTTTGTAATTATACTCGTTTTAATTAGGCTGCAGTGTAAACGAGTATAATTACAACAATGCCATGTTAGATGAAAAATGGTATTTATCTGTTAGATACTTGTATTTCCCCCATTGGAATTATCTTTTGACAAAGTCTATTGCTTGGTAAAAGAAAGTCACAAAACAAAATTAAGTCTTATAGTAAAGATGATTTAAAGTCACTGATCATTCGGATGAAGCCAAGTATTAACTTTCCTCACTAATATTCCCCACCCCCCACCCAAAAAAAAATTTTCCCTCCTATGTATTAGCTTATCCCAAAACAACTATGGGATAATACTTTCTCAATAAAGTACTCCGTGATATTAGAACATGATTTTCACTAAGATCATACAGAAATGTCATTTTAAGTGGTAATTTTTGTAGAGAGTTGATTGTCTAAAAGCCGATTGTCGTCGGTCAATCAGAAGCAAAGAAGTAACATCTACTTCTTAATGTGGTTTTTGCTATAATTTGAATGGAAAATGATTAAAAAAAAAAAAATACTCATGATTGATCCACAATCAATGTGTAGGCAATCAAAACTCAATGATGTATCTCAAACACTAGAACTTTTGTATATCTAGTTACATTCAAAACTAATTAATTATCTACTCGGATTTATCAGCAAATTCATGAAAGTGAATTTAGATTCGATCTCAAGTTGATAATCTAATATTATTGTTGCTCTCCAAAATTGAAAACTTAAGTGGAAACAAACCAACAATTTGTCTCATGTTGAGAAACAAATTGAGTGCTTGGTATTGGAGTTGAAGTATGGACATATTGACTATTGAGAAACAAGTAGAAACCCAAGTCAAATTGAAAGTCATTGCCTTAATTAATTATCATCTCAAACAAAGTGTGTAATTGGATAATCAAATTTAACCTCCTCTTACTCTAGTCCTTTGATGTAAGTTTCTTTATACTATGTCTTCAAACCAACCAACTAACTTTTGCGTTTATGTAAGCCATGTAGGACACTATATTTGTAAACACTACATGTGGAGCCAAAAAAATTAATCATCATAACACAGACTAGTAAATTAGTTATGCAATAGTAGTTTCTCATTCACAATACAGTTTTTGTGTGTACATCATGTTAAAACTTAATTAAATGAGATTACTATGTGAGCAGTTTTAAAGACCTAAATCCAAAATCAATTAAAATAAATCATAAACTTGATAATGCTAAATTATAATTTCGATTAACCTTATATTACTTAAAAATCAACCCCTTACCCATCATTTATGCATAAAAACTCATTGTTACAATGATAATTAGTGAAGGTCTGTTTTTTTTTTTTTTTAATCTTCTTTTTATGGTGTAATCAAAGAATAGACAATCATGGTGAGTAAAACTATTAAGTTTCATTCTGTTGTACTTATTTTAAGTTTTGTTCAGTTCAGTTGTTAATATATAATCCTTAAAATTATATTTCAATTTAATTTTTGTTATAATTTTAAGGTAAGAATGTTGCGACAAATCAGCCATTGATGGAGGACACACACAAACAAGCAATTGTTTGCTTAGGAAATTAATGTGACAATTCACAATTCCAAATCATTTAGGGTGATCTTAGTCAAAGGAATATAAAGATGTAAACTAGTGTATATAATGTGGACATAGGGCATCCCCACCGAATGATGAGAGAGAATTAATCACACTATAACCCCACACTAATTATACTATTACTATTGCTACTACACTCTTGTGGGCCTACTCATAACTTTAAGATTGATGAATGGGCCAAAAAGTGCTAAATATTAATAACATTCGACTTTGTATTCAATTCAATATATATAATAATAAAAGGCCCTCCTATTACCAACTTACGAATACAGCAATTTTGTCGGATTTATCCATGTGATCCACACCATGTGTATATTCTTTACCATCAACTTGTTCAATCACATCCGTCCAAATTTTCAACTCTGAAATTATAGATTTTTTTTTTATAGATTAAACTAATAATGAATTAAGCTCGGAATTATGGGTTGATAAGTCTATTAATCTTAGATATAATTTGTTGTATCACTTGTATGAGAAATCTATATTATTGTACACTACATAACTCATTTCTCGTTTAGTTGTGACAAATTAACAATTATGTGTATGTAGATGATGGTTATTAGTTTCTCTTAAAGAGTAAACATTTAAACCGTAATCAAACATGTAAACTCACCCTAAGGCCTAAGAAGGAGGAGTAGAAATAGATGTTTTCGTTGAAACCAATTTAGTTATCTCCAAACAACACATTTGAGTGTTTTACATTGATAAAATAACAAAAAATTACTTATTTTATCATTAAAATCTTATAAGGTAGACTTTTTATTGATGACGAGGGTATAACCAGATAATAAAAAAATAATTAATAATAATTAAAACAAAAAAGGCAGAACCAGCTTTCATACTCCTTTAATCTTTAATGAAAAGGACTTTCTGTTCAAAATGTCAATCAATTAATTGGTCGAAGTCCTCGTTTCAATTGCTTAAAATTACAAAATTACCCTTGAGACATCACATTCCTTTTTTCCTCTTCAAATCGCCGTATTCTGTTCCTATATTTCTCTTTCATTAAATTAAGTCATCAATCATCATCATCCACTTCTCCTTCAACAAATCAATTCCAATTTTCACAAACACCTGCAAAAAAAAAAAATGAGTTACAGAAAGTACGAAATCATCGAACATTCTTCATCTTCTCCATTTTTCATCACTGAAACCTCCATTTTCCCTCCTCCTAAACCTCTCTCATTATCCCCCTTTTTTCCTCCATCAATCGAAGATGACCTCACTCTCTCTCTCCTAGGTTTTCCTTCTCCCCTCACCGATGTCGTTCAGATCGAAACTACGCCGTTCTGTTCTTCCTACAAGCGCGTCACCCGCCGGGCCAACCCGGCGGAGTCCTACCTAAAGGCGATCTCCGACCGAGTCAACTCACTCGAGTCGAAGCTCGACAGTCTGCTACTCGCCAAGGAGAAGGAAAAGGAGGAGAAGCTGAAGAAGAAGCAGCAGCAGCAGCTGCTGAGTGGGTTAGACAGGAAGTATTCGTTTACAGCTGAGATTAAAGGTGAGTTGGAGAAGAAGTACAAATGGACGGCTGAGATTGAAGCGGATGATGCTAAGAAAGGGGAGAAAGGTGAGAGGAAGTATCAGTGGATAACTGAGATAAAAGGTAAAGAAGATGACAAGAGAACTTACACGTGGAAGGCTACCATTGGTGGTGATAAGAAGAAGCAGCTGAATATTGAGAAGAGTAATGAGAAGAAGGAGAAGAAAGGATCCTGCGCTACGCGCATTGTTGAGATTCAAGAACCTCCTTCTGATCAAAGGGCTGTCGTTTTACGTCAGGTATTCTCTTTTTTTTTTTTTGTGTGTTAAATAGAACAAAGTTTAAATCTTGGTTTATCTACGGTTGAATTTGAGTATTTAATTTATAATTTTTATTTTTAAAATGAAGCATTGTGAATTTGTGATGGTTTGGGAGGTGGTAAGAATCTGATTGATTAATTTAATGAAAATGAATTGCACTGTAATTAGTTTGTAGAATATTGAGGTTAATTTTATGAGATTTGACTGAATTATTGATGTGGTGATGTAATGATTTGTGAGATTACTTTTTAGACTGACATTTTGAATTGGTTTGTTATGTTAATTGTTGTAAAATTGATTCATTTGAAATGGCTATGGAAGTGTGGAAGCCTGGACTTAGCAAGGTTTTTTTAGTAAATTGCATAGTTGCAACGCGAATTGATAACTTAATGAGGTCATAGCTTATTCATGGATGACTGTTTGTAGTACGGACAACAGACTATATTCTTATCTATATTGTCTACTAATTTTATATTCATTTTCAACTTGTTGTTGTGAGAGCTTGGTCAAAGAGTGGGGATTGTTTAAGGTAACGATTCAAATCATTGAATTCTTCAATGTACAAGTGGTTAAACAAAGGGAATGTATTTTGTAACATGAAATCATGAATTTGGTGGATAATAGAACGTTATCACCTCTTCAGGTGGTTTAGAGGGAAAGAGTAGTTTTCTTGCTGATATGGCGGCAGGGGAGCTTATATGTGGTTTAATTCCTTCAATATCAGACACTTCCATGTATTTATAAAAATAGAAATGCTGTTCTTTTGGCGAGTGATCAGACTGTTTTAGATTACAATTAGCTGATCAATAAAATTTTCATATGTCATATTCAGCACTGTGGTGTGGCTATTTAGAAACTATTTGCATGGATCAATAACAGCTAGGTTGCATAAATCATTGGAAATCTGCTTAAACAATATCCGGAATAACTGAATAAAACTGTCTGAATGTTTGTAAATTATTGAATGTGTTGCTTCTTTCATTATGGTGATTATCACTCCTGTGTCCAGATTGTTTCATATGATTGTCACGATGAGACTAAGCCTTTTGGCTTTTTATTTGGTTTAAAGCTATTTCATTACACACCCATTCTATCTGTCTTCTACATCTATAACAAAGCTGTTGATTTTCTGAATTTTGCCTCTGCTTTTATCATTGTAATAGTTTATGAGTGTATATCTTTTGCATTTTATTCCTCTTTCAGTTTTGCTGCTTATCCTGTTTTTGATGCCCTTCCCTCTGTGATAAAGATTTGTCTTATGATTTGGTTGTATTTGTGCCATAGGCTTTTGCAAAAAGAACTGACAAGGGCAAAAGGAAGGAATTATCACCTCAGGATGCAGCAGCATTGATCCAATGGAACTTCAGGACTTACCTTATTCGCAGATCTCAAGCCCTTCGTGCCCTTCGAGAGCTGGCAGCTGCAAAATCCAAAGTGAAGGAGCTTAGGGCTTTGTTCCATAATTTTTCCTACCGCAGTCGTATTTCCCGTGATGCTGAGGAGTGTCAAAAATACTCTGAGAAGATCATTGTTCTGCTCCTTACTGTGGATGCTATTGAGGTGAGTAATCAATTGATTGTTACTAACTTGGTTTAATGTTTCCATCATGTGATGATGTGAATATGATAGCATACTTTAACAATCGTAAAATTTGATGTGAGAATGATTTTGTTTCAGATATATATTTTCACCTGACCTGCTTTTGAAATTCTTTGTTTTTGAAATGAAATCTGTACCCTAATTCCATAATGAATCATTAGGCTGGGCACCCACAGGGCCATAGTTCTACACTTCTTTATTTAACCTTTTCAGACGAGGAGTTGACATTTATTTGTGTTTTTGCCTTTTGTCAGGGAATTGATGTAATGGTTAGAGCTGCAAAGAGATCAATGGTGGATGAGTTGGAGGCAATGCTCGATGTGGTGGACCCACAGCCTGGTGGGAGGTATCTTTCCATGAAGCGAAGGACCTTTGACATGCCTAGTGGCACCATCCAGAAGGAAATTGCCGAAGGTGTTGCTCAGGTTGTCCAAATGCTCGATGAAGAAGATAAAACCTTTGAAGCTTGCTTGTAAACTATGTTTGCTGCTATCATAAAAGTCTATCGGTCAGCTGTGTTGTTGTATCTTTGTTATGTAGGGCAGAGTTTGCAGTTTGAAACATTTGGTGAACTAAGCGGCTGGGGTCTTAGGTGTAGCTTAGACTATATTATTGTCAGAAGTATTATTCCCACTGGCTATTGCTTTTAGTTTGTGCTGTTTTGATTCAGCCTATGATCTCACTGTCTGATGCTTTGATTGAGTTAATGTGATTTGGGTTTATTGAACACATTGGGCCTTTGCTCATTTAAATCTTCTGTTGTGGATAATGTAGTTTGGAACTTGAACTGCTTTATTTTCCAGGTTGAAACCTTCCATTGCAAACTTTACAATGAGAGCATGTCCAGGAGTCCGTTGTTATGGAATGCCTAAGAAATAGGAACTTTGACCAGGGGTGTTAGGTTGTGAATTAGAATCAAATACTCCCTCTTTCTTGTAGATTATGCGGAGCTTGTATAAGAAAATAGAGATGTTACTCGTCTCAATGAAAGTACATATTCAGCTATTTCAGTGGGTAGGACTGTAGGAAGAATAGACCAAAGAGTAGTTAGAGCAGGCATAATATTCTGAGGCAAAAACAAAGCTCAGATGTGCACTCAGCTTCTTCTGGTGTAGATTAGAGAATGACTGGCTGTCCTATTTTGCCACACCCCACATGCTGCGCAAGTGTACATCACACCAACTGCACCAGCCGGCAATCGGACCCTTACTATCTTACCTACTACCATGGTACCACTGCCCACTGCTGCAGTACTGCTTATTTGTGTAGTTTTTTTTGTATCCGAATTGATCATTGCTTTGTCCAATTTTTTTTCAATAACAATTATCAGGTTGAGGTTAGTGTTCAAAATTTCAATCATTTTACAGTTCCTCTTTCTTCACAGGAGATAATAGCAATCAACTACACCGGGTAAAAGATACTCCCTATTTTTTTCTAAAATGGCTAAAGAAATTACAGACTTCATTAACATTGAGTCGCCATGTCAGGCTGTGCTCAAAAATAAATATCCGAAGCCTGTCAAATCTAATTGGACAAGTTGTAGCTTGTATTGTCGAAGCATACCATTTCAAATTGGATCAGATTTTTGTCTGTATTTTTTGGGCCAGTTTTAAGTGAACATTGATAATCAGCTTCTGTATTACTTGACCTGTAGTACCCCTTCAGAACAAACTGAGTGAATGGATTATGATTGGTTTCTCTCTGTACATTACATGAGCAAACCCAGAATCATAATCGTAGTTGGCAGAGCTTTACTATCCTGAATTATCAGTTATCACTTGCTTGTTACTAATGTGATTAAAAAACCACAAAACTTAAGTTCTAACGAGCTCCAAAGACTCACTATATTCTTCCGATGTCCTAAACTCTGTATTATAGGCATTGTTGAGACCTAAATAAACTACTACCGCACCTAAACATCTGCAAGTTGCTGCAACTTGCGAACAATCACCATAATGCTTCCTAACCAATCACCTTCACAGGCCACAGCTGACGGCTTCTTAATTCTTATGGATCACCATAATGCTGCCTAAATGATCACCGTTACGCAAGCAGGTGGTGCAGCTGGTTTCGAGAGTAAAGACTATGATAAACCATATCAAGTGGTTCAGTCAAATTAGCAATATTATTCACACTTTTCATTGTGATTTGTGTACTTGACTACTCCAAGTAGTGTGTAGCATACATGATGTAGCTTGTGCATTTTGTTGCGTGTTTGGCTGATTGAAGAGAAGATCCTAATGAGCAAAAACGTAAGCAACAAAAATGATTTTAATCATATGATGGTGTACAAAGAAAAAAGAGTCAAGCTCAGATGCTTATAGCTTCTTCAGATAGATCAGAAGTTAGTGGCGAACCCAATGTGCCACAAAGTTTTATAATCACTGCTTGACAGAATTTGCACCAGCCGGGAATCGAACCCGGGTCTGTACCGTGGCAGGGTACTATTCTACCACTAGACCACTGGTGCTTGTTATTTAGTTGTTTCGTATTTTTATATTTGATCATAAACATGTAGCAGTTGTGTTCGATGAATAATATTTAATATCAATGTGCTGTTATTTATTTTTGACGTGATATTTCAGTTTTTCGTATGACTCTACATACATTATTCAGTTTACACTTTACAACTCCTTGACGTTCATTTGCTCAATTAACGGCTCCTTCTTGCTCATTTTGTTCATAGGATTTGAGTTCACTTTGCTCGTTTAACTTTATGTCACTGATTTTAAGTTTTTCGATTGGCTTTAGTTTACATTTGATCATATCCAACCCAACCTTACTCCTTTGGAAATTTTTCATAGGATTTGAGTTATTAAGTTGCATTTTCGAATTCTATATCCAACAAATTACCTAAAATCTACATGACACAAATACACAATTGCCACTCATTGCTGACAAAGCTACAAGATGTCATGACAAATCTTTGTATCACCATTCATTAAAAAAAAAAAAATACACACATATGACTAGATCCTTAGTTTGAAAAACAATTCTAGACAGAACACTTTAATTAAAAACTATGTAGACATTTGGAAAAGTAGTGATTCTTGTGAATTGAACACGAGAATTGAAGGAAACATAAGGTTGTGAATAAAGTAAAGAAATTAATGAAACTAATTCTGTCTTCCACCTTCTAAGAAGCTTCTATAAGTCGTTGTTCTTATGACTAGGAGTTGAGTATGTATGTTGCAAATCAAAGGAGAGCATCCTCGGCGCTTAAGTCATCCTCTATGATGTCATGCATGATTTTTTACTAACTAAATGCCGTATTTGCTAAGGTTTCTTCAGCAAAGATAATTGTTTTCATGATTAGATAGTATTAAAACATTAATAATATAAAAAAAAAAAAAAAAGTTCATATTTCTTAACATGCCTTATTATTTAAGATAAAATGATCAGCTTAATGTCATTGTAATTGGTCCAATAGTCACAATATTACTTGTTTGCAAACTCGAATTTCCAAAGTCATGGACCAATTGTAATTTTTATCGACATACCTTATGGAATACGGCATATAATTTAAGTTAAATAACTAACGTGTTATGTGTACCTATATATGAGTAATGAGTAATGAGTCTATGACTTTGTTACTTGTGACTTTTCTTCCTTCTCACAATTTATTACGTTCAAATTTAATTTCTTAGATTTATTTGTAAATAAAACTTTATTATGTGTGATTTTTCGAACTATATTTGATGCCATATTTCTATATATGTTATAAACAATTACTACTCGTATGACAAAGTAGAGAAAATTATATTTCAGCCCATAAAAATCTAAATATTACAATTATAAATGAGTGTGTATGGACATTTTAAATTTTTTGCTCACAAATTTGCAAGTGGCGATATTAATACTTTAGTAGGCGGCGTGCAGCGTGCTTCGTGCAAGCATCAAGCATGGAGTTTATTAGTACGCCCAACTATTTACAAGTAACAAAAAGTCTCCCACTTAGGCAAGAAGAACAAGAAAGTCAAAACCTAGGTTGCACGGGTTAAAAACGGGGGCGGGGACGGGGACGTAAAACGGCAAAATCAAAATTTCTAAAAACGGGGACGGCAAGGAATCGACAATTAAATAATCACAAAATTAAATAATTTAAATTACAATAGTATTTAATATTTTAATGTAACAATAACATAATAGTTAATTCATAAAACGTTAAAGTACAACATTATCTTAAAGTACAACATTATCATTAATCGATTTGTGGTCGTCGTGGTCTCCCTCAAACTCACCGTCGTTCGTGCAAATTTTACCTGGAATTCAGTCCAAGTCGCTGTCGCCTGACACTTTTTATTTGATGATTTGATGAATGTCGAGTGAAAAGAAAAGCAAATAATGAATGTTGAGGGAAGAAGTCAGACTAAAAGAGATAAATGTTGAGTGAACAATTAGAGATAATTGAAAGAGACTAGAGGAGTAAAAAATTTAGTGAAGTAAAAGGAATGAAAGAGATGGAGAATTAAAGAGTACTAGAGGAGTAACTGAGTAAGAAGGTCGGTGAATTAGTTTGTCAAATAATAAATCTTAGACTTTGGTTTTGAGTGGTATTTTTTATAATGTTGGGCCTTGGGCTCTTATTTGCATTTGGACTTTTGTCTTAAAAAGGTTGGGGACTTCTATTTTGTATCTAAGCCGACCCCGAAACGTCCCCAATGTAGCACAGCCGTCCCCNCGTCCCCAATGTAGCAAAGCCGTCCCCGCCCAATTGATGCCGACCCTGAAACGTCCCCAAAGTAGCACACCCGTCCCCGCCCAATTGATGCCGACCCCGGGACGTTTTTCAAGCGTCCCCGCACCGTCCCCGTCCCCGAAACGACCCCAGTACAGATTCGCCAAGTTCTCAAAGGTACCCGTGCTTCATAGGTCAAAACCATGGTTATCATGTGTTAATTTTTATTACGTTAGGTACCCATTTCGGTTAATTTTTTAAAGTGAAAGAACTTTAAAAGTGCAAATTAAGGGAAAATCGTTTGTGTTGGTTTGGACATATAATATAGAGACTTGAGGGAGTCCTGGTGCGACGAGTGTAAGGGTGGGATCATGAAGGTTTCGAACAAGGTAAGGGGAAACCGAAAATGTCTTGGTGGGAAGGGGTTAAAAAGGATATGAAGCTTTTGGATTTACAAGAGAATGAGGTCCTTGATTGCACGAGATGGAGGAAGAAAATTTATGTGGATGACCACATGGAATGAATTTTTTGGTCCATGTAGTCAATCCCAATTTTTAGGGTTAAGGCTTTGATTGATAGATAGAAAGAATTTTAAAAGTGAGATTGAAGCAGGAGCTTCCAACATAAAAAAAAAGTTTAACAAAATAAAAAACATTCTCGATGTTGAATAAAACCTTATATTATTGACTAAGTTCACTCTTGGTATCCAAGAAATTTCTGTTGACATAATGTGCTCATATTAAAATGATTTCAAGAACGAAAATTAACAATGTAACATGGAGCTTCGGTTGCCTTGAATAATAATTACTTCATACTTTCAACTGATTTTGGCCCCTTGGAAACACAAGAAATAATATGCGACAACTACTGACAAAGTAACAATATTGGACATTGAAAGGCAACGTTTTGGCCTATTTAGCAACCTATATTGCTATTTTGCTATATATGTGTCGTGAGTTCATCACTCGTGTCTGAATGTACGATACTAAGTTTTTGTTTATCTTTCAACGATGAAAAATGTGAGAGTGAGTAGCTTAGTTAGTTAAAGCTTATCTTTTAATTTCATGAAATCTTGAAATCAATCCGTTTTTATCTTCGCTTGTACCTTTATAACACTCCCTCCCAAAAAAAATAACAATGAATGATGGAAAAACATGTTGGCATTCACATCATTACATGTTTTTGTGTGCATTATAAGTTCTTGATCCTCCCCCTCGTTACCTTTTTAGTTGGTACATATTGACTTTTTATAGTGTTCATGTTGCAACTTTGACTCAATTTAGTGCTTAATGTGTAAGGAAAAAATAGGCATATAAGATCTTATTTGATTCGTCTCAATTTAACCTTTCCAAATATATAAATTTTATTAATATTGTAACTTGCGTCTTAGAAAATATGAAAAAGCAAATATAGCAATTAAAAAAGTCAAAGATAATATGTTTTATTGTACAATTTTTATTAAAGACTACACTCAAGACTTTCCTCTGTAACCCCCGGGCCCTAAACTTACCCAAGCTCTAAAAAGGCTTTAAAAGGCTTTTAGTAAAAGTTATGATTAGCATTTTCTTAAAATAATTTAAAATGGTTTAACTTTTTAGGTTGATATGTTGTCTTGTCAACCTCCAGTTTTGACCATGTAAGGTGAGCAGTTGTGTAGCCAGCTCAGATGATGGGTCCCACAATTGCACGGATAACCAGAGAAAAGTGCCCATAATTTCCAATTAGTGGGTCCCTGTTATTTCCCACGTTTATTTGAGGGTCAAGACACGTCCACGTGGAAAAATCTAAGCCGTTAAGTGGATTCTATTCAACCGTCACCGACGTTCACCAACGAGAAACAGCTGTCAACGAGTGGGACGCGTTGGGTCCCACTGTCCAACATGAACACGTCAGATTGACGCGGTCCCTCGTGTCAAGAGGCACACAGACATGGCGCCACGTGTCTGTCGTTTTCTTAATTTTCTTGTGGGACCCATTAGCCCGTTTCAACTGTTTTCACCTCCCGTTTGGTTGGCCGTTATGGTGTTAATCACGTCCTTAACTCTTAAGCTAACTTTTATGTTACAAAATGCGTGACCTTAACCCTCATAACTTAATACGATAGTAATAATTTATTTTTTATTTTTTTTTGAAGGAGAGAGTAATAATTTATATTGATTCGATTGTTTGACCTCATACTTTGCCTATTTTTTCTTAAATAATTTCTAATCTTTAGTTTAATACACAATAAAAGAGATGCTATCAAATCATTCACCTATCTCTCGTTAAGAATGGGGGAGCAACTCATTTGTTTAGAATTTCTCTTTCATTTCGAGGATATTCAAAGACGAATATTATCATTGTCCATTCATTATTGTGGTAGCTTGAAACACCAGTTAAAAGACTAATAAATCTCTCGATAGAGCACGTACATAGGATTAAAATATAAATTTTTGTTGGTGAAATGAATATAAAGGAATGAATTGAACACTCCTGAATATAATTTGCAAATGAAACTGAACTCTTTTCTTTCATATAGCTAAATTTAATTTAGCATCTTTAGAACAACTTTTTCATTGAGCATTTTTTTCCCTATATTCCACCTTAGCTTGATATAAAAGGAAAAAGTTTTACTTATTTATTTTTATTGACATATGATTTCTTTACGAACGGCCTGTTAATTGCTTTGCAATACACATATTTGATTTGAATGATCTATTTTTTATTGTAATATATGTAACAGTTTACATTTTGAAAGAAACCTATGCTTTTTCAATTGAATTTTCATGCGTAACGTTAGTTATTTGTCACTTTCAAAGTTATAGCAAATATTGAATCATTGATGTTGGCCTCTAAGCGTGGAGACTTCAATTGTTTGAATTGTTAAACATGTTTACAATTCATTTCAATAAAATAAATTAATTAAACGACTATAACTAGTCTAATACATTTTTTAATTGATTTAAGATAATAAATAAATATCATTTGACATTTGATTAAGACATACTTGTATAATTAATGACAATTTTTGACAAGGCAATTTAAAATTGAACATTGGGATGATTGCGATACTCAAACTATGTTTTGGATCGTGGTTTGTCGGGGTCATTTATAAGGTGTGGCCCAACCAGTTATGCTACACTAGTCTAAGATTAATTTGGACATTTTGATCAAGTTGATCCATCTTGTTTGGTCCTAAATCTAACTTTGCTCATATTATGTAACATTGTAAAAAAAAAATCAATTTTCAAATGGAGCACATATGGTTTAAAACGTCCCTTTTCTTAGTTTTATTTTTTAAAAAACCAATTAGGTTTAAGTTTAACCTATAAGTCCATAATGAATCCTAAATATAGTAGATATCCGACTATGTGTTATAGATCATGACACAAAATCTGAGTTCCCTACCCACTTCAAAATTTTTAAAAATACAATCAAGTGTTCAATCCCGTCGTAACTGAACAACATTAATTAATTATATGTATCATAGAGTAAAAAAAGGTGTCTCCAACTAACAAGCTAATAAGCAATAACCATCAACAAGTCCAAAAACAAACATGAAACAAAAACATTATATGAACAAAAGAAAGAAAGTGTACGAAAACCTTACCATAAAAGAAACTCAATTAAATAAAACGTGTATAAAATATACACTCCATTTGATTAGACCGTCTTTCAGTTGGTAACCTTAGGCAGAGGTTGGTGGTTAGTTGAAGTTAATATTTTACTAAAATTTCATTAATTTTTTAATTTCTTTATTAAATAAAAAAAAAAAATGTAGCAATTAATTGACTTGGTGACCACGACTAATTCTCTCTCCTCCCTCTCACATTCACAATCACACAACCTTCCAAAAACTCCTTATATAAACTCATTTCCAATTAAGGATTTTCCTTCTTTCTTTTTCCTCTGTTTTTTTTTTTTTAATTTTTTTAATAACTTAAATTTTCCTCCATTAAAAAAAAAACATACAAACAAAATATATTTACTCTGGTATTTGTATTGTACGTTTCCTCTGTTATTTCTGATGCTCTTCTCTTCTCGTTCTTTGTGTTTGTCTTCTCTTAGGGTTCTTTCTGTCCTTCGTTTCTTCTTATTCATTCATTTGCTGCTATCTTTCTTTATTTTCTTTTTCAAACTTTGACTATATATCATTTATTCCATTACCAATCACCTTTTATTTTCTTCCTCTCTTCATTTATTGCTGCATTGCTGATATTTTTCAACAACTTTACTTCAGGTTTGTCTCCAAAATCTTTCATTTTTTGCGTTTATTTCATGAAATTTTTTATGGGTTTTTGTGGGTATTTGTTAATTTTCTGTTTTTTCTTGTTTTTGTTCATGAATTTTGGATGGGTTTGTTGTTAATTGTTCAGGGTATCTTTTATTTTTTGCCAATTTTTTTGGGTTTTTTTTGGTTGCTTATTACATTAAAAGAAATGGAATTTAAGTAGAAAGTTGCTGTTTTTAGCCTGAATTTCATACATTGGGGGAGAAATATGAAGGTTTTGAGCATTTTTGGGAGTTATTTGTTTGGTTAAATGTTAATGGATTTTTGACAAGAGAATGAAAAAACTTGAAAATGTAGAAAGAAAATGACAACAGATGGCTTAATGGGGTTCTCATAAGGCAAAGGTTGGGTCTTTTCTGTCCAAAGTTAAGGCCCACTTCATGTCTGTTTCTTGGGTTAATTGTTGATGCCCAATTTTTAATTTTATATGAATGTTTGTTTGTTTTTGTTCTTGATTTTATGTTTTTTTTTAGACCACTAGTTATGAAATTACACCTACAAAAGAGGAGAGAGAAACATAGGGTGAATATGAAAAAAAAACCTTTGATGGTGACGTGGTTCTTCCATTCTAAAGACAATTGGTGTTTCATTTTTTGTTTATAATGCTCAAATTTCACAATTTTTTGGACTGTTATTCTAAAATGTTTGAGTATATTTATATAATTGGCCTACATATGTTAATTGTAGGACCCTATACCCTTAAAATTGTAGCTAATATAATCCCCAAAGGTCATTGATCTTTCACATGACTCAAACAATGGCCTACCCTTCCATTTCTTTTTAAAGGGTATATGTGGTTTTGATTGAATATTCCTAAATTTTGCATCTTTTGATTCAAAGTTTTGAATCAATTTTTGGTAAGGGTGGTTTTTGTAACAATGGGCTTGTATTCTCTAATTTTGCTTTCTTTTTTTTTTTTTTTTTTTTTTTTTTTACCTTTT
>PYUH01000016.1:563031-580883 GCA_016808085.1 Suaeda aralocaspica
TTTTTTTTTTTTTTTTTTTTTTTTTTTTTTTTTTTTTATGACCTTTAGTTAGTGTTCACACTTAATATTAGGTTGAAATTTAGTTGACATAGTATGTGTACTATTATAAACTTATAAAGTGTTATCAATCATTAGTAATGTTTGGGTGACAGATAGAGTTAACAAATCCTAGTTAATTTGATGATTTTATAGAGTGATTATCATTAGGGAAAAGGAGGTTATTAAAATCCTTATTTTAATTATTTTGGATTTTCATCATCAATAGAAAAGAGGATATATGCAGATGACTTTTGTGATTCTTCGTGTCGATTTGTGTCTAATCAACTCGAATTATTATGGGATTATAGTATTATTGTTGCTGTTTTGTTCATCATGATTTTAATTGTGAGTGAATGCAAGTTGAAAAATGCTTGGATTAAGGTGGCTTTAAACCTTTAAACTGTATGTGAGATTGTAAGAATTGACTGAAGTCAAAACAGGCTGTGGAGTTTAGTCTCATAAAGTTAAAGTATATAAGATCTTAAGTTTGAAGCATATTTTGCATTTAGTCTAAAAGATTAGACTTTAGACTGAAGTTTGATTCCATATTCAGGTTAATGCTCAGTAGGAATTTTGCTTTTCCATCTTTTCTTCACTATGTAATTTGTTGTATTTTGTAATTTGTTGAAGGGACATGTCATTGTCTTTTGAATCTTGATTTTTATTTCCTCATGTTTTCACATGATACTGTCTCTTATCTTGAACTTTTAATTTGGCATGATGAATCTGTAATGGGAAAAAGTCTTTTTGATATTGTTATTTGTATTCCATCCATTGAAATAAATAACCATTGGTTATGCGAGTGCAGTGGTATATTGGTATGATGCTTTGATCTCGAGCTGTATTGTAATAGTGTAGCTTATTCTTCTTGTGATCTTTGTTGCAGAAATTGTCTGTTACATACAAGGTCATATCTCAGAAAATTTTGCTGCGTTTATAATGATAAGGTACTAGTCGATCATTTCTATGGTTAACTGATTTTTTTTTTTTTTTTGGTATCAAGAACTCTTTTCAAGTTTTTGTTATGCTAATAAGACTATGAATATTACCAGTTCCCAGGATCTCTGCATTTAAAGGACTGCTTTTCTTCGAATAGTGACAAGAAAACTTAAGGAAGCGTTTCTTCATAAACAAAACGATTGGATAAAGTGGTTTCTTGTTATTGTAGATTGAATCCCAGCTATATTCTTCTTCTTGAAGCCTTTTCTTTTACATTCCTATAAATTATCTGTCCTAAAACTTTTACTTCTGTTACAAAACTGGATCCAATGGACCTAAAAACTCCTGTTCTCGCTGAACCTGCACCTATTAAAAAGTCAAGATTGAGTAGGCATTCTAGTCTTTTGACCTACACAGCTCAACCACAACGAAGTCTTCTGTCCACTGGAATGTTTCTGTCAATTCCTCGGAAGAAAACTGGGGTTTTAGATGATGTCCGTGCTGCTGCTTGGCTGGATGCTATGAAGTCTTCGTCGCCTCCACCCAAGACATTCTCTTATGATGCTAATGCTGAGCAAGATTCATCAGATGCTGATGTTGCTTATCGTGCATGGACGGTAACTTTTTTGTCTTTTGGATATTAAGTTGTATGAGTCAGGCTACAAACCACAGTTACTTAATACAGTATTTTGTTTCTTCTTTTCATATCACAGGTCAAGTATCCATCAGCCCTTACATCATTCGATCAAATCACACATTATGCCAAGGGCAAGAGGATTGCGCTGTTTTTGGACTATGATGGAACTTTATCACCCATTGTAGATAATCCCGACATGGCTTTCATGTCTGATGATGTGAGTATCAATTATTCAATTACAAGATCTTGACGATTAAGTTATTGTTGTTTGTTTTAGTTTTGTTTTCTTCAACTCTTTGTTTGGCCCTTCAATTAACCAGCTATGATTTTCTACAGATGCGTTCTGCTGTAAAAGATGTTGCCAAAATGTTTCCGACAGCAATAATTAGTGGAAGAAGTCGTGATAAAGTAAATGTTTTGTTTTTCATTGTCCATATATATATGTCAACTAGTGCAAGTGTGATAGCTTAGCAGTTTCATCTATTATACATCACCATGAGATTAACAATTCCTCAACCTTTGTCTGCTGTTCTTGCAGGTTTATGAATTTGTAGGATTGACTGAACTTTATTATGCTGGTAGTCATGGAATGGACATCATGAGCCCTGAAGGTTCTGATGTCTTTAATGGGCACCCTAACTGTGTGAAATTAACTGACAAGCAGGTATATGTCTCTAAAGTTATCAAACAATTCAGCTAAGTAAGATTTTACTGGGACAAAAAAACTTAGCTAACATCTGTTTTCACTTTGCTTTTTGATTGCTGCAGGGCAAGGAAGGTGCCCTCTTCCAGCCTGCTAGCGAATTTGTGCCTATGATTGAGGAGGTAACGATACCTTTTAACATACATCATGAAGCATGCATTGCTTTTGTGAAGTCTTTTTTCTGATTTAATGGTGATGGATTGATGGTTTTTTTCTTCATCTGTTTTAATCATATTCAGGCTTATACGTCCCTTGTTGAGAATACTAAAGAAATTAAGGGTGCAACAGTTGAGAACAACAAGTTTTGCGTTGCTGTTCATTATCGCAATGTAGACGAAAAGGTAAAAGTCCTTTCTCTTTAAAGGCTAGTTGCACTTCATGCTCAATTGTCTTTGTATTAGTGCTGAGTAGGTGTTGTTTGAATGTGGCAGGATTGGAGGACTATTGCTCTGCGTGTCAATGCTATTCTTAAAGAATACCCACGTCTTCGTCTAACCCATGGACGGAAGGTTTTAGAGGTCCGCCCTGTGATTGATTGGAACAAGGGAAAAGCTGTTGAGTTTGTGCTTGATTCACTTGGTAAGGAACTTTCCACCCTGATAAATTCTCCTGTTTAGATTTTTAAATTGTAGGACAACAGATATAATACCATAGGGCATCGTTTTCATGTTTTTTGGACCTGATGTTGGAATTCGTTGCAGGTTTAAGTGACTGTGATGACGTGCTTCCAATATATGTTGGGGATGACCGCACTGATGAAGATGCATTCAAGGTAATTTCAAGCTGTATAAATAATTGATGAGATGTTTTTATTATACGGAGTAGTTGTGAATGTATTAGGACGAAATCTATAATTTATTTTTTCCCTGTGCAGTTCCTGAGAGAGGAGAATAGAGGCTATGGTATCCTGGTGTCTTCTGTTCCAAAAGACAGCCATGCATTTTACTCCTTGAAGGAACCATCTGAGGTAAATGTCTAATACAGCAGCAAAACATAACTCCCTAACTCGATCTAAGACCAACAAATCTTATGTCATGTACTCTTTTGGTGCAGGTAATGGAATTTCTGAAGGCGCTTGTGACATGGAAGTCGAGTTCACTTTAGATTAACAACGAATTAGCAAAGTACATTCTAACATTACATAAATATGATCAGCCAATGAAGGAAAAAAAACAAAAAAAAAAAAGGTTAGATATATATATATATACAATATGAGAAGGATGATACAAGAGAGGATTGCAATGCAAGTGTTTATGGGTGGGCGTGTTGTGTGCTGCAGAAGAAGAAGAAGAAGCTCGATAGTATAATATCTTCTGGAGTACCAAATTTTGTCTGTAAAAGTGTCTCTGGTAATATATTGTAAATCCCCTTAACCTTTGTATATGTAAAAAGCCCTTGTATTTAGAAGCTGCTAATTAAGGTGCTTAATTTTCCCTTTAGAGTTTTAGTGCCTTTGCTTCCAAGTAATTAGGGTAGTCTGCAAATTTCTTTTATTTGATTAATATGTTAAAATCCTATATAGTTAGTAGGCTATTAAGAAGGTATGATGGTAGGGTGGCAATTCTTTTATTTGTCTATTGTGAAGTGTTCTATGTAAGGGGAAGAAAAGAATATTATGGCAAAGTTTGTTTGAGTGATGTTGGTGTTTATTGTTTGGAGCAGTTTATCATGTGTAATTTGATGGTGTTATCAATAACATATCTATTAGTTTTTCTTTTGATTGTTATATCTATAATTTACTATTTCTTACCTTCGAATCACATACCACTACCTTATAGAGAGAGCAATGGTGACAAAATAATTCCCATGATACAGGTACAATAAGCTCGAGTCCATAACATCCAGAACTATATAATGATGGTCTAACTAGAAGGCCAAAATGGCTCAGTCCACTCTGACTTTGAGCACTTGAGCATTCTTGTTCTACTGGTTCCTATTCTCTGTTCGTTGAGAGAATGTTAGCTAGGCGGGGCGGGGTGGGGCGGAAAATTAAGGACATATGTTGCTCTCTCTATTCCATGTCGCTGCTGGGTTCGATAGTTCTCCCTTCCCTATCCCAATCCTGTCTAACCACATGCAGTTTCAAGACCCACACACACCTATCTCTACCACCACCATCTTCCTGATACCCACATTAGATCCACCTCAATAAAATAAGATCTATGGGTTCAAAAACATCATACAATACTAGAGTAGTTTACAACACTCGCTTAGTCACATGCAAGACGGGGCAAGTAGGGAAGGAGCGTGCATGATGAGTAAAAGCTAAGATCCGCCCAAGCCTCATCAGTCATCACCTATGACGAGTTCAATTCCATCCCATCTCATCTTTCTGGACGACATGAAGACATGCCAAATCTAGACCTATTGGAGCCGGGATGGAGTTAGTCTCCTATTTGATCTATCTACTCAGTACTCACAACTCTAGTTCTCACTCAGTCGCTCCTCAGAGGTTTCAATGGTCTTATTTTATTAAACCGCTAAATAATTATACAAAAAAATATATTAATTAAATTACAAAACACAATTGTTAAAAAAATCCATATAGTTAAGGTCTTACCGGTAAGTTGGTCTTACCAAAAACTCACTAATTATAAAATCTTTACCAACTTTATTATTTAAATTTTAAACATTTTTTGAAGCTTGAAATGTTCATATTATCCTAGCCCGTCAAAGGACAAAGTAAGAAAACTTTTATGTGAGCTTACGAAACATTATAACTGATTAAGAAGTGTTGCACTTCTAAAAATGAATAGTGGAGTAAAACACAACATTGGAAATCTGTTGTGGACTTATTTTTATACTACCCTATAGAAGTTTAAAAAGTTTAATAAAAACTCGTGTCAATTTGTTTAAATAGAAGAGAAATATGGTACTTTGAATGTCACAAAAGTAAATGCTCGTGAGTTGAAACCTTACTTTAAAAATATGAAGCCAATATTCGGGGCTTACTTTACTTTAAAAGTATGTTTGATTGTTTGGTAACATGGATTAAAGTAGAGTTGAAACTGATAAGATAGCTAAAACATGATGAAATGATAAGGTAATTAAAAGTTTCAGCACTTTAAATGAGTTGTTAAGCAACACAATTTCATTCAAAATTAAAGCCTAATTTTTATTTCAGCACATACACCAAACACAACTTTTTATTTAATGTGACTTAAAAGTTTAGCACCTAATTATTTAAGGTAACTAAAATAGGTTGCCAAACAGTGCCTAAAATTAGTTCAATTCAATTAAGTTTAACTTCAATCAATTCAGTTCAGTTAAGCTCCTATTAGTTCAGTTCGGCTTTTCTCTTATTTTGTTAATTTTAATTTTGCTAATTTATTTATTCCTAATATTATTTGTTCATGATATTATTTGTTCATGATATATATGTATATATATATAAGTGAAATATCATTCACAAAAATATTATTATACCACATAAGTGGATTACCATTCACAAAAATATGAAAATGTATTACTGATTTTTATTTCATAAAATATAAATTACCAATAACGATTTTTTTGTTTAGTAATTATTAGTGGATTAATATCAAATTATTACTATGTCATTACTCCATAGTTAAAATTCATTAATAACCATAGTTAAAAATCAATAGTCACAGTCAATCCATAAAAATCATAGTTAAAAATCAATAATCATAATTAAAAATCAATAGTTAAGAGTTAATAATAAATAATCTATAGTAAAAAACCATTAATCCAAAATAAAAATTTCAGTTCAGATCCAATCAGTTCAACTCCAAACAGTTTAATTCAGTTTAAGTTGTTTTCAGATAAAGTAAACAGGTCCTTAGTCCGTCTCATTTTAATTTCTTCGAATTCCACCTACTTACTTTGGCAAACTTAGGATGGCCCATGCTTGATCTCAGCATCTAAAAGTTTATTATGTTTACTCTTCTGAGGAATTTCAAAAAAGACACTCTAGTTTTTTTTATTTTCCCATGACCTTCTTACGGCCTTCTGAACCCCGAAAAACTATCCTAAGGCTTTCTTTTGGCCATAGGGGCACCTTGTAAAAAATTTGGCTATTGTTTTTCGGGATTTCAAAATCTCCGAAAATTATGACATATATAACCTTTGTTTTCGACTCTCAGAGAGGCAATCTTCGGCACTGACTTGTTTTCGCCTTTTTTACCATGCGTTTGGGTGAACACGTGGCTCCCCAAGACCGGTTTAGACCTCTAAAGCCTTTTTATCAGCTCTCTTTCAAAGATATTTCAAAAGAATGCCATAATAGTCATTTTTGCTCTCGTGAGATCTTCTTATGGCGTTTTGAACCCCAATAAGTTGTCGAGTGACCTATTTTCACCTTACGGGTATCGTGTAAATTTTTTTCCTATTTTTACCTCGGGACCCCGAATCCTTTGAAAATTGTGAATTTGTGACTTAAAGCTTTTATTTTAGGCTCTTGATGGACTGTCTTGGGAACTGTCTTGTTTTTGCTTTTTTTTTTACCATATGTTTTGGATGAACATTCTACGATCGACGCTATAAAAACATGTTGGCATCCTATTTCAATAATATATTCGGAAGAAGGGAACAACAATCAATTTTGATCTCCCAAGACCTCTTATGGTCTTCTGAACTCCAATTAGCTAGTCAGGGTTTCTATTTTGACCATAGGGTCGTAATCTAAAATTTTGGCTATTTTTTTGGACCTCGAAAACTCCGGAAAATGTTAATGATAACCTTCATTTTCCACTTTCAATTCGGTGGATTACCTTGGACTCCGTCTTGTTTCCAATTGGTTATTTCTTTTTTTACTACTTTTCTAGGTGACCACAATACTTCCCATGATTGGTTTCAGACTTTAAAAGATTGTCGTTGACCCTTTTTCAGTTATATTTCGGAAGAAGTCCACACTACTCATTTTTGCTCTCACATAACATTCTTATGGTCTTTTGAACTCTGACAAGTTGTCTAATGGCCTCTTTTCACCTAAAGGAGGTTGTGTAAAAATTTTGGCTTTTTTGCGGGATGCTAAAACCTCTGAAAACCGTGACTTATAAGTTATAACCTTTATTTTTGGCTCCCAGAGGGTAGTCTCTGGCACTGTCTTGTTTGCGATTTTTTATCGACCATATGTTCTGGGAGAACACAAGACTCCCCACAATTGATTTTGGCATGTAAAAAACTGTTATTATCCCTTTTTGTTACAGATTTCGCTACACTAGTCTTTTTTTCTCTCACAGAATCTTCTTAGGGTCTTTTGAACCCCGACAAGATTTCCAATGGACTCTTTCCATCTTAGGGGCACCGTATAACATTATTGGCGATTTATAAGGCCTCAAAACCTCCAAAAACTGTGACTATAACCTTCGATCATTTTTACTCCTAAAGGGGTAGTATTGGGCGCAATCTTGTTTGCGACTTGTTTTTTTTACCATGTGTTTAGGGTGAACAAATGACTCTCCACAATCGATTTTGGCCTTTAAACACTTGTTATTAGCCATCTTTTAGAGATGTTTCAAAAGAAGGCCACACTAGCTAATCATATTTGCTCTCTTGAGACCCTCCATCTTATGGCATTTTGAACTCCGACAAGTTGTCTAATGACCTCTTTGCACCTTACAGACACTGCGTAGATTTTTTAGTTATTTTCTTCAACACCCTAGAACCTCTGAAATATGAATAATAACCTTCGTTTTTGGCTTTCGCGGGCTCTGTCTTTCTTTTCGTTTTTTTTACCATATGTTTTTGGTAACCACAGGACTTTCCATGATCGGTTTCAACCTCTAAAAAATTTTTTGTCGGTCCTTTTATAGATACATTTCGGACGAAAGCTACACTAGTCATTTTTGCTCTCACGAGACCTTCCTATGGTCTTTTAAACTCCAACAAGTTGTCTAATGACCTCTTTTCATAGTAGGGGCACTCTCGAATGCTATCTTGTTTTCGCCTTGTTTTGCCTTACACCATATATTTTGAATAACCACAATACTCTCTATGGTAAGTTTTCACCAGACCGCTTTGAAAAACTTTTTATTAAACCTCTAGCAAAAAAATTTCCGAAAAAGGGAACAACATGTTTTTTTTTCTCTCCAGAAACTCGATTCCTCCATTAGGCTAATCCAAATTCGGGGCATAAATTATTAAGTGGATCAAACACGAATCCTCCGAGTGTCAATTACTAATGCACCAACAACAAATTGGTAATTTATACAGTACTCAGGGCCATGTCATTATAGCAATTCGTGAAATGACAATGATATTTTTATTATGATTATTAATTTTTTTTTTTTTAAAAAGGTGAAGGAGAGGTCGATGTTGGTGTATTTGTGCGAATTTATCGTGACATCTTTCACGTGATTAATTTGAATGGTTGATTGATTAATGAAATCAAAACACGTATGGCTTAAAGTTAAGTCCATAGCTCAAATTTTCGTGAAAAGAAAGCAGTGTCTAAGGGCCTGTTTACTTTAGCTTAAATCCGTTTAGTTCAGTTTACTTTCGTTTAGCTCCGTACAGTTCAGCTCAGTTCAGCTCTTCTTTTATTTTGCTATTTATTAATCTTTTACAAAAATAATTCAGTTCAGTTCAGCTCCAATCAATTCAGTTCAGGTGTTTTCAGTTGAAGTAAACAAGCCCTAATTGATTTTCATGAGTTAGCCGTAATTATGATTTTAATATTTGTCAAGTCTTTTGCTGCTGCCCTTTTCTCTAACATTAACGTGCCTCTAATTTTAATTAGACAATGATTGTTAAAGGGTTCGCTTTTTGTACTTCTAACCTCCCAACAACCCAATTACTTTTCAAGTGACATAGACAATACACCAATACTACATAGTATATGTGAAATGAAAGTTATTGACCTATATGTACATTTGTGATGCAATTGTAATTAATTAAGTGTTCTAAGCTCTTCTAACGTAATTTTAATTGCAAAGCTTGAACCAACAATCTCCCCTCGGTTACTCACTACGTACAATCATTGAAAACTAAAGGGCCAATGTAATTAAATCAAGGTATGAACAATCTAAGGGCCTGTTTACTTCAGCTTAAAATCAGTTCAGCTCAGCTCAATTCAGTTCAGCTTTTCTTTTATTTTGCTATTCCTTAATCCTTCATTAAAAACTTTTAGTTCAATTCAGCTGTTTTCAGATGAAATAAACAGGCCCTAATTAAGTAAAGCTACATTTAGTTTCAATTACTTAAGCGAACAATTAATTAATTTTAAAAAGTTATGTACCAATGAATTCATGTTATTATTCTATTAGATAAATAAACATCTTGATGTAAACCATTCAAACTTTATACGAGGGGACTACTTGTTTATGTCTTAGAAATGTAAAGGTTATGTGTTAGTTGACTGATCAAAATTAAATGGGTAAAATGACTAAGTGAGATGAAATAGATGCAAAATGACAAAATATTAAGGGTCAAAAGTGGAGAGATGTACATAGTATGTGGGTTCCATTTACCGTAGCAAGTGTTTTTGAGATTTCCATGAAAGTGAAATATAGCAAGTAAGAAAATAAAAGAAGTATATCAAAAATACACGTTACGATGATATTTGATTCAAATTGGCAAACAATTTCGTAGTTTAATTAATAAGTTAGGTGAAAATTTATACAGAGTACACAAAACACATCGCCCTATATTCGACTTTAGATGATGATTGATTCACAATTTCATAGTAGGTTGCTCCTTTGACTTCCAACTTATGGTAGCAAATAACCGGTCACTAAAACGATATATTTTAGAAATTTCTCAATGAAATAATTCAACTCCTATCTATATTACCTAAAAATGAATACACGGGTACACCCTTAAATATGATTATAGCATATTTAAAACCATTTGGTTCAATTAGACAAAATTTGAAGTCAATAGGTGAATGTAATCATAATCATCATTGCAATTTATCAAGTTACATTCTATGTCTCTAAATCTGAAAAGTAAACAAAGGAAATCATAACAAAATTGATTTTTCTTAATTAAATACTCTTTTAACTCTTCCTCATGATTCATGAATTACCTTGTCACCCAATAGGTTTTCATTGAAAAGTTAACATACAAATTAAATTTGAAATGTTCTACAAAATAATATTGTAAAGTTCCTCATGATTCATGTACGTATGTATGATTTTATGTAGTGTCACTAAGCTAATACAATTATATATATATATATATATATATATATTTGGTACTTGAGAGCCAAAAGAGCGATGAAGAGAATCGGTCTTAGGACCTGAAACTGGGAGAGAATAACAAAAATTTACTAGGCATTAGTAGTTGATAGTCACTAATATCTAATATTAGTAGATATAATTAGGGGTGTACACGGTTCGGTCTAGGTGTTTTCCAGATCAGACCAGACCGTATTTTAGATCAGACAGCGATTTTTAAACGGTCTGGTCTAGTGCAGTTTGCAGTTAAACCGCAATTCCTGAAAGATTTTATGAAGCATAACTTCATAAGAGTGAAATGTTAATACACAACAAACGATAAGTTTACCTATACAACCAAGTGCAAGTCCACAACAAAAAATGACAATATAACATCTATCAATCAATCATAAAATGGAAAATCATACACAGTTACAAATTTAAAAGGTTTATGCGGTTTATGGTTTACGGTCTAAAACTGCAAACCATAATTATTTACGGTCTGGTTTGGTCTAAAAAAAAAAAAAACGAAACCAGACCGCAAAATTACGGTCTAGCTTAAAAAAATCAGATCATAAATTTTGGACCGCAGACTAGACCAGACCACATAAATACGGTTTGGTACGGTCCAGACCATTCTCTGTACAGCCCTACATATAATATATTTAGTTTCGCTTGAAAAGTTATCGCATTGGGTAAAAAAAGTTGAAAACTTTTAAGAAAGGAAAAATTCATACAAATAATCCCAACTATGGGCGTTCACCTAATAAAAGACCGAACTTTGATTAATCCAAAAATGGACCCAACTTTCATACCCATTTTCCAATTTTAGACCATCTTAAATTTTAACTTGTAAAATCAAGTAAATCTTGCTAATTATCCAATTTTTGCTTAAGCAGGACCACCCGAAAACCACCACCACAACCATCCCTTCCACCCGAAACCTCCAAATGTTAAGAAAAAATCGGATAATTAACAAAATTTACTTGGTTTTATTGGCTAAAATTCAGGAGGGTCCAAAATTGGAAAATGAGCGTGAAAGTTGGGTCCATTTTTGGGTTAATCAAAGTTCGGTCTTTTATTAGATGAACGCCCATAGTTAGAATTATTTTTATGAATTTTTCCTTTAAGAAATTATTTTGTAATTCTTCCTCGTGAATTCATGATACATGATGAATAACGTGCACTAGTGCATAAAAAATTGTAGAGTTCC
This sequence comes from Suaeda aralocaspica, assembly GCA_016808085.1. Lineage (NCBI taxonomy): Eukaryota > Viridiplantae > Streptophyta > Magnoliopsida > Caryophyllales > Amaranthaceae > Suaeda > Suaeda aralocaspica. The sequence goes on from PYUH01000016.1 coordinate 574,683, forward strand.
CCGGGGGAGTAGTAGTTAGCAGTCAATTAAGTGTCAAAATCAAACATTAGATTTGATCAAACAACACATATTTGTCGTAATTAATTAAGCATTACTTTTATGAGTACATTAGAATGCCATGTGTATTAGCAGCGTTGGTTCTTAACGCTTGCGTATCGTTCTTGTATTTCCAACTTTATCTATTGACTTTATCCCAAATACTTATTGCTTACGCTCCAAATCATCCGAAATACGAAATTGAGTACAAATTTATGTATGGCTGAAGCAAGAAATTACTTTATATACATTATTTTTCTTTTTTTTTGGCATTGGGTTTATTGTTTTTTACATACTCCGTACATAGTAAGTTAATTTAATAAACATTTTTCATTGTGTGCTTTGCCTATATTTTTTTTATTTGAATTATTGATGAGAAAGCGTACAGTTAATGAGTGCATTTTGGTCTTATGTACAAGTATATATAAAATATCCATACTTAATGCTTGGCTAGTTGGCTAAAAAGATTGTAAAATTTGAATCCATACTTCAATTTAGAATTACGAAGTAAAGGGTATAAAAGCATTACTTGGTGTTCTCCACACTTAGGGCATGTTTACTTTAGCTTTAAATCCGTTCAGTTCAGTTCAACTTTTTTTTTTTTTAAAGTAAATAGGCCCTTACATAAAATTTATAAGCAAACATTAAAGACCAAACAAACTTATTTCTGTCAAAGCAATTGTTCTTCTAGAAGTTAAAATCAACTATCAACCTCCCCAACTAACAACCTACTCTTCCATAAATTGAAACACTTGGTGTATCAAGATTGAAGAATGAGGGTTTATTGCAACCCCATATATATATATATATATAAAGTTATGGTCCTTAATTATACTTCCTAACTTGACGCACTCTTAGATACAATATATAGTGAAACTTACAAAGATTAGTTGCTTAGGTGATGGGCGCTACTAATAATTAGATGCATCGACTATACCCCTATGCATTGATGACCTTTTGACACTACTATACGACCATTTTGATACTTAATCAAACGAACTAGTGCATTATTTACATTAATTCGTAATATCGTTTAACACGTGATGAAACACTGGAATTTCTCATGAATATATATGATCTAATAATAATGGATGTTGTTGGTTGGCCAGTGAAATTAAAGTACAAATGTAAAGCATCACCAATCGCCAATGTCTTAACCAAATCTTACCATACCTTATTAGTTATTACCTTGTATGCCCACTACATACAAATCTTGCATGTATTGGCACATTAATTATTTTTTATTCTTTGGATGGATGCTCTATATATGATTTACATGCTATTTCTTTAATTTTAATTTGTTTGGTTTGGTTTGAGTATAAGATTAAATTGAGATGACTAAGAAAGTTATATAATTACTCTCACTTATATTTTCTTTCTCATTCTTCTCTTAATATTATTTGTTTATTATTATTATTGTTGTTGTTGTTGTTTACAAAATATTATTATATCAAATAAGTAGATTATCATTCAAAAAAAAAAATGAGGATGTATTACTGGTTTTTATTTCATAAAATATAAAATTAGATTGATATCAAAATTATTACTAGACATTAGTCCGTAGTTAAAAATCATTAATAGTCTGTAGTTAAAAATTAATAGTCATAGTCAATCCATAAAAATCATAGTAAGAAAATCAATAATCAATAGTTAAAAATAAATAATCAATAATTGATAGTTAAAAATCAATAATCTATGATTAAAAATCATTAATTTATAATAAAAACTTTCAGTTTAGTTCAGCTCAGCTCCAATCAGTTTAGTTTAGTTCAACTGTTTTCAGTTAAAGTAAACAAGCCCTATAGGCCTATACCATGTACTTTGTATCTTTTAAGGGTCTGTTTATTGCAGCTGAAAACAGCTGAACTGAACTAAACTGATTGGAGCTGAACTAACTGAACTAAACTGAAAGTTTTTTATGAAGGATTAATGAGTAGCAAAATAAGAGAAGAGCTGAACTGAAATGAACTAATTGGAGCTGAGCTGAAATGAACTGATTTTAAGCTGAAGTAAACAGACCCTTAGATTCGGGCAACCATAGCTTATTTTATTAGAGTTTTCCTCCTAGCTAGTTAGTTCAAGAATATACACTATACAAGTATACAGGGATCGATTCATTTCAACTCAAGTGGTAGAAGCTTCCCTCCCCGTTTCAGGAGATCCTGGGATCGATTCTCATCCCCGCCCTTGTGGCTCCCTAGCACCAAAAAAAAAAAAAAAAAGTATACAGGGAATTGACATTCACCGATTCATTTCATCAAAACCATTTGTCACTTCACTCATCAATCACACTTATAAAAAGATCATAACGTACGCTAGTACATATACGTAGTATATAATTATTGACTAATTGTAACATTGGTAACGCTTGAATAATGGCAGATTGAAGTATGAGAAATATGGGCATTTGGCTGAATGGAGATTTGCGGGAATAAAAGCAGTTGAAGCATTTGATTTCTTGCCAACATAACGACATCTGCGCCAACATTAAATTAATAATAATACAAATCATGTGTTTGTCACACTTGCACTTTTTAAATTTTGCTCAATTTGTCATTACCTTCTAAATTTGGTCGGTTTATTGGTTGATTCTCTTTTCTAAAACACCAAATTATGTAATTAATTATTAAATTACGGAGTACTCCACAATTATAGAATGGTGTATCTAAATTGACAAAGCTCACCCTAGCTAATACATTGTTTAGCCGAAATATTTCTGTTTACAAGTTACAACGAAGAATAAACAAATGTATAATCATGAATGCACCAATGATCTCGTTCATACTTCTTTTGTTGTCATAGGTGCAACACTTTGGTTATAACAATTTCTTTGTCAAACATTTCAATTGAGACTTGAGAGTCACTACCTAAGAGAACATCGAACATCTGTGTTTTAGGTTTAATACATTATTGTTGTAAAGAAAGTGTTGCATTAACCTTACCCGTACTAACTTTTCATTCCCATAAGATTACAACTTTTTTCACAATATCATTTTTTAATATGTTTGTCCACTATATATTCTCTATTAGTCGATCACTATTCTCTCATATAATTTTTTTTCCTGAATGATTCTCAATTTCTCATATAAACTTATTGCAAACGTTAGGGGACAATATATTAAGCATTAATATCATGTTCTCCTCAACTTATTTTTAGTATTTATTAAATAAGCTAAATTTAGATAAGTATTAATTAATAAGTTCAAAATTTCAATTAAGTATTAATAAAGTTAAAAAAAGTACCAATGAATTTAAATAAATACCAATAAATATCAATAAATACCAATACATAGAGTTAACAACTATTTTGGGGACTAAAGTTTGGTTTTATTTTGGTTTTGGGGACTCAAATTTATTTTCTTAGGGTTAGGGAACTACCTTAAACACCGTTAATTTGTGTATTATATTAGCAGTTTATTATCAAAGTAAATTTCTTCCCTTTCTACAACTATGGCATGACAAAAAAAAAAAAATATAATAATAATAATAATAAATGCTTTCCCTTCTACTATTACTACTAGAAATATAGTTGAATTGCGAAGAATTTTTTATTGGAGTTGCTATAATTTTGACTATCAATTGCGCTGGTAATTCTATCTCCTTCTAATTTCATATATGCCTTTGATAATGAATTATAATTTTTTCCGGGTTGAATTGTCAAAAAAGGAAAAAAATAAACAATTCTAAAGTGAGTAAAGTCTTAATTATTATATTTAAAATTTATATGCATTCAATTAGCTTTTGTTTTATTTATCTCTAGTTATTGGTATGCAACTTGGATTTATATGTTGATACAAATTTTTTATATTTATTTACAAGTTTGATAACTTTATTGGAGCAAAAACATGGACAATCAAATTTAGGATAGCTTATAAGAAATTTATTTTGGATATTTAGTAATAGGACATTGGAATAAGAATGAACAATTAGCTATTTTTTATATTATTTTTCTAATGTGGATTTGTACTAAATGTTCTTTGTATTATTTTTATTTATTTTTTTTTTTTAACTTTTAACATCAAAGTTAACGGTGGTTTAATATTAGTCTCCTAAACCTAAACTAATAAATTTGAGTCCCCAAAATCAAAATAAAACCAAACTTTAGTCTCCTAAATGAGTGTTATCTCCCAATACGTATCAATAAGTTCAGAAGTTCTAATAAATATCAATAAGTTAAGATAAGTTCAGAGAATTAGTTCCTCTTATTCTAATGAGGCCCACACATGTATAATTGGACTTGGATAATTGAGTAATAATACGAATCTGGGTCCCCCACCTACATGACATTAAATTGCTCTTTTGTAAGTTTGTAATAGTCTTTGATATGATTGGATTTCCTCCTCATATTTAACCATTCATGCCTAGCATGCATTTATTATTTTATTTTAGGATATACTCCGTAATAGGATTTTCATTTTTTTTAAAAATTACTTCATGGAATCTTAATACTATTAATAAGATATGAGAAAATCTTCTAAATTACTTTAAATATATAAAACATAATATAATAATATGGGTTTTGTTTGATTTATCGAATACGTTATTAATATTCAATTATTATAATTTTTACATATACACAACAAAATATATTTAAAGTCAAATAATTGCATCGACATATGTGCAAGTCAAAACGTATTAAACAAAAAGAAGTGGACGGAGTAAAACATAGTGTTCCGCAAAAAAAAATGTGTTGGTGTAACACACTAAATAATAGTGTTATGTTTATAGTATTATAATTGTTATCATGATTTTGTACTTGGATTTATCTTGTTCATAATATTATTGATGTGTATTAGCTGTGTTAGTATTATTTTATACTTGATTTTATCTTGTTTATAATATTATTAGCGTGTTCATATATTTCTGAAACATTAATTATCATTTTTTTTTATTTCATATATATATATATACATTAGTTTATAATTTTCAGGAATTTTTTTTTATGAAAGTACCATTCAGTAAATGAAACAAATATATAATAATTTTCAGGAATTTTTTTTTATGAAAGTACCATTCAGTAAATGAAACAAATATATAGGTGAAATATCATTTACAAAAATATTATTATACTACATAAGCGGATTACTATTCATAAAAATATAAAGATGCATTACTGTTTTCTATTTCATAAAAAATAAACTATTAATAACAAACAAATATTTTGTTTAATAACTATTAGTTAATTAATAACTAAATTATTACTATGGCATTACGTTAAAAATCATTGATAACCCATATTTTAAAATCAATAATCAATATTTAAAAATCACATTTAATAATAAAAAAATCATTAATCACATTTAATTCAGTTCAATTAAACTAAAGTAAACAAACGCTAATGTTTCATCCATCCGATCTTCTAAGTAGTTGGTATTCAACAAATCTAATCCACATTATAAAGTGATTGTGTATTTGAATAAAAGAAATTAAAAAACACTTTTTAGAGATGTTATAAGTACAATAGTTTTCCCCAATCCCCATACCCCCCTAAAGCCCCAACCCAAAGCCCTCGCTTATTTAAGTCCTACTCGTCCTTCCCTCCAATCCATCAATAGTTTCATATTCTCTCTCCAAATACCCCCAAAAAAATGGCTTTTAACTCCCCTCCAAATGACCTTGAGAATACCCAGCCTCTTCTCCGGGCTCAACCCGAGCCCAAACCCGAACCCACAACCCACAAGCCCATCAAGGGAGTGGTTGTTCTCAGCGTATGCTGTTTACTCATAATCTCATTAATGGGGATTATATACAACGGGCACCCTGACCAGCTGCCCGCCTCATTATCGTCGGAAAACCACAAAACAACGTCGCCGGAAAAGGTGACGCCGGCAGTTATTTCTAGAGGTAAAAAAGAAGGCGTGTCTGAAAAGGTCTATAACGGAGAAGACGGCGTTTCATATCCATGGACTAACACTATGCTTACGTGGCAAAGAAGTGGTTACCATTTTCAACCGCAGAAAAATTGGATGAATGGTTGGTTCTTCATTCTTGTTCAATATTTTTAGCTATCTAACTTTCTTCTAATTTTATTTTCGTGTTTGACTTTTTTTTTTTTTTTTTTGGATCTGATAATACGTACGTCGTCGTCCATTATAGCCACATCACCCACATATTAAAATAAACGGATAATTAGCAATTTAATTTATTTGAGTGTTTTAATAAAAC
>PYUH01000016.1:582821-609906 GCA_016808085.1 Suaeda aralocaspica
TTTTTTTTTTTTTTTTTGAGTTTTATTAAAACACTTCAAATAAATTAAATTGCTAATTATCCGTTTATTTTAATATGTGGGTGATGTGCTATAATGGACGACGACGTACGTATTTATCAGATCCAAATGGTGAGTTCCTTTAATCATCCTTGTTAAAATTTCTTATTTTTCGAATTAATGCTGTGATTATGTAAAATGATAATGATAATAGGGCGTAAGAATTGCTCTAATTTTTGGTTGAATATGACATAGTTTTACTTACTAATCCTTGATTTTATGATAATTGATAATTCATTAGTACGACATTGAGTTTTTGTTTTGTGTGGTGGTAGGGTTGGACAAATGTTTTAGACACATCTTCATAAACTATAATTTATACGATTTTTTTACTTTTTATGACGTACAAAAAGTATTAGTCTACCACATGCCATTTTAAAATATTTAGTGATCCTATTATTATGGATGCCATGGGGATATCATATGAAAAATTAGCTTATTTGTCTTTCATAGTTCATATTACAATATAAAGGTTTAAAAGGTTCAAATTGGTAGTCAACGGCTTTTTAATACTATATTATTCAAAATGGGAGCACTATATTTTGAGATTCGGCAGTATATGAGTGCCTATATAAAAAGTACGTGGGCTAAACTATAGAGTAAATATTACTCCGTACATTGTATTTGTTCATCTAATCGAGTCAATGCGTAACGAGTAACAACTACATTACTCAATTTGATAGAGATATACTTTTGAAAAAGACGGGTAAAAAATTTATTTTGTATACTTTCAAATGGATTTTAATTACTCCTTATGTTTTTATGTGTCTATAATCATGCAATTATGAGTAATTTTCTATTATTTATCATCATTATTATTTTATTTTATTTCATTAGAATTATATGGAGTAAATGAATTATGAGTACTACTAAATCTTTGGCAATTCCTTAACAACACATGTGACTCTTTGCTATAAACGGGTTGGTGATTGGTATCTTTACTAGAAAATTTTGTTCAATACAACATACTAACATACCATCTATTTCCCTTTCTCTTTACATCTCTTGATGTGCAATAATCTCCATTAAACAGCGTTGATATTTAAGTTAATGTACTCAATATTATTGTTGTCTATGAGAGAGACAACTCAAGTAGTTTAAGCTTTATCTATCATTTTAAACTCCAAGAGATTATAGGATTGATTCCCATTATAGTTCCCGTAGCTATCCAAATCTTAAAAAATATTATGGATATTTGAGTTCATTTATTCATCTTGTACTTTTTTTTTATAATAATTTTTGTTATCGAATCTAGACCTGCTGGTTATTGGGTGTGTCATTTCAAGATTGATGTCAGTCGTTTTTGGGTCGGGTTGAAAGGATATTAGACTTACACTAAAAGGTTCAATAGTGGGTCTCATTTTTTGAAGATTTTGGGGTTACAGGTCGATAGTGGACCTTTAATAGGCAGGTCAATACACGTGAAAAAAAATTACTATTTACTATGTTAAAAAAAAGTGAGCCATTTAAGGATACATGCATATATATATAAAATAATTAGGTTCTCAATTATAACTTTAGCCATATAAGAAAAAACCACCTTTAAAAACTATTAACTTGACATTAACCATTTAATCATTGGTATACCTTATCCAATTTCAATTAAATTTGATCAGATTTTATAAGTTAATTCAAATAAATTTATACTCTGTACATGATAAGATGAATATGAATATGAGAGAGTGTTAAATAACTCAGTTGGTTTGAAAATCATGTGATCATCATTCGTACATAAGGTTCCCTGACACTAATAATAATAATAATAATAATAGTAAATAAATAAATAAATAAATAAATACATATGAATATGAACTTATGAAAGCCATTCATGATGTGATGGCTTGGTGGGCAACGCTTCAACGCCCATCACGAATTCACAATTCATGTGTGGGTCAGGGGGTTGGTATTTTCTGGGCCCAACCATTTAACTCTTCGATTAACTTGTAAGCTTGATTTTGATTTAACGTGGTAAGAGTACATGATTAATCAATGTAATCATGATAATGTTGTAGAATTAAGATCTATACTTTCTAAAGCCCCGTTTTTTAGTGATGAAAGTACGTTGAATTAACTTTTTAATCAATAATACTCTCCTCACCAATTATACTAAATTAAAGACATGTTGGTTATGTTTGTAATTTTTTGTATAAAGAGAATGAAATTCTAACACGAAAAATCTCTATCAAACATAAGAAAATTGTAGTCATATAAGATTTTATTATGTGCATTGAAAATTGTGAAAATAATAAAGTGTGATTAACTGAAAGAAACATAGGGAATAAAAAATTAAAAAGTATAGCTAGTTTTTTTTTTTTTTTTAAATATTGATTTTCCACATTAACATATAAGAGTAAATTAACTACGGAGTATTATATTTTGAAAATACGGAGTATTAGTTACCACATTAAATTACTCCCTCAATTTTATTTTATCCTTTATGTTTCATTTATACACATTTGCCAATGTAAATTTTATAACGCTTATATCTTCAATTATTTATTAGTAAAAATTATAAAAACTTGATATGATATTCTAGTAGAATAAATTAATACGAAACAAGCAAGACCTCATATGAATATGTTTTTACTTAGGTATAAAGCACAAATAACAGTCAAAACATGATTTGCGAATACTGTTCAAAATCAAAACGTAAAAAATAAATTGAACTGAATGGAGTGTAAGAATAATTAACTGCGGAGTATTATATTTCGAAAATAGGAAGTATTATTTAATGATGATAAATTATGTACTCTACTAAACCAAAGAGGCTATGCCTTATGTTTCATGTTGGATTGTTGGTAATGTAGTTTAGTGAATTTGTACAATAGGCTCTTTTGTCTATAATATAATTGATTACTAAGGGTTTGTTTACTTCAGTTTAAAATCAGTTCAGTTCAGCTCCGTTCACTCGTTCAGTTCAGTTCAACTCTTCTTTTATTTTGCTAAGCATTAATCATTCATAAAAACTTTCAGAACAGTTCAGCTCCAATTAGTTCAGCTGTTTTCAGTTAAAGTAAACAAGCCATAAGATAATGACATGGAAATTAAATGTCGCTCTTATAGAGTCCGAAAAAAATCTTTATATATATATATATATAATGTATAAAGAAATACGAGAAGAAAAGAAAGGTCGCTCAAGTTGATAAAAGTACTAGTTGATACTAGGCTCCTAAAAAAACTAATGGACATGCTGAGTATCGATAGTGTCAGTAGTCACTACTTGACAAGTCAATAATCAATGCTGAGTGAGTATAAGTATCGTGTGAGAAAGACATGCTTTTGCTAATTAGTCACATGTGTTAATATGTCCGACACATACTGTTTTACTCAATGAACGAATGACTCCTTCACATTTAACAACAACCGTTTTGCGATTGATAATTGGACTACATCACTTTAGTTTTTTAGTTGGCCATCTTCCACTTGTTTTTGCTTTGTTTTTATTGATTGGTGCAATTTTGGCATCATGTTTTCAATGATTTTCTCCATTTTACTTGGAGCCCTTTGGCTGTTTGCCCATCCCCTCATCATCATCTTTTGGATTTGTTGGATGATTGATTGAGTTTTATCCCTTTGGAACTTTCCATGTTCACTGATTGAGTTGTATATTTTTTGAGTTATTCTAATTATTATATTACTACGCTGCTGTGCATTAGAAACTTGTATGGCCGTTACTTAATAAAGCACCAAGTTCTTAAATTATTCGATTATATGTTATCCCTTTAGTATTGTCATTACCTAATAAAAATTAAAACCTCTTCTCGTACCCTATTATACCATCTAAATCTACCACACTTCCCATTTTTGCTAGTCTTATCGTTGTACTAGTTGTTGTGGAGATTAAACTGCTATAAGAGTATGACTAGAGCATTTTAAAGATGGTTATAGTTTATGATGAAGGAATAATTTTCCCAAAACCTATTGAATCGATTGTTTAAACCGCTCATTCATAAATCATATAAGTGTTTGATCTCTAAGAATTGATGTTTGTTTTGATTGATTTGTATTAAAATGTTATTCTTGAATAATTTTCAGGTCCATTGTATTATAAAGGATACTACCATCTATTTTATCAGTATAACCCTGATTCAGCAGTATGGGGGAACATTACATGGGGCCATGCAATTTCAACAGACTTGATCAATTGGAAACACCTCCCCATTTCTATGGTCCCTGATCATTGGTATGATATCAACGGTGTCTGGTCAGGGTCCGCAACTATCCTGCCAGATGGCAACATCATGATGCTTTACACCGGTGATACTGATAAATTTGTCCAAGTCCAAAATCTAGCTTACCCAGCTAACTTATCGGATCCTTTACTACTCGATTGGGTCAAATACCCGGGCAATCCTGTTATGACTCCACCGCCTGGTATCGGGCCTAAGGACTTTCGAGACCCAACCACAGCATGGTTGGATCATAACGGTGTTTGGAGGTTTGTCATTGGTACACAAAAGAACAAGACAGGTATTTCACTAGTTTACAAAACCAAAGACTTTAAGACTTATGAGCTTGAGGGTAACCTACACGGTGTTCCTGGTACTGGCATGTGGGAATGTGTGGATTTTTTCCCAGTGTCTACCACTGACAATAATGGCCTTGACACCTCGACTTATGGGCCGGGTATTAAGCACTTTATGAAGGCTAGTTTGGATGATAATAAGCAAGATCATTATGCATTGGGAACTTATGATATGGCAACTCAAACTTGGACGCCTGATAACCCGAAAATGGATGTGGGTATTGGTTTGAGGTTGGACTATGGAAAATACTATGCATCAAAGACATTTTTTGACCAGAAGAAGCAGAGGAGGATTTTGTGGGGTTGGGTTGGTGAGACCGATACTGAGGCCGATGATTTGCTCAAGGGGTGGGCTTCTGTGCAGGTATGGCTACATTTCATCATTGTGTCAATCTATACTTTCATGCCTGATTACTATGTATGTTTTGATCAACTCCTACATATGGCGTGTTTAAATAATTTACAGGCGATTCCAAGGGTAGTGACCTATGATGCAAAGACCGGAGCCAACGTACTTCAGTGGCCAATAAAGGAATTGGAATCATTAAGAAAAGATATTAAAGAATATGACAATGTTTCATTACAACCAGGATCCATCCTTGACCTTAACATAACCTCTTCTGCACAGGTATATACTACGTACTTGTTTCTTTTAATAGTAATTAGTAGGCTTATCATCATGAATTACAATGTAAGATGGTTACAACATTAAGGTAACTAATATTGAAAATTTGGTTGTAATTGTAGTTGGATATAAGTGCTGAATTTAAGATTGATCCAAAGGCACTTAAAAACGCAGTTGGAGATGATGTGATCAACAATTGCAGTGGTGCAGCTGTTAGGCAGGCTTTGGGCCCATTTGGGCTTTTGGTTTTGGCTGATGGATCACTCTCTGAGTTGACTCCTGTTTACTTTTATGTTGCCAAGGCCTCTGATGGAACAATCAAAAATTGGTTCTGTACTGATCAATCCAGGTACTCATCTTCGATATCAAATACTTTGTCGATTAATAGATACACTTGAAGAAATGATTCGAGGGAGTGCAGAAATGTTTACCCTTCAGTGACGTATGAAAACATTCCATATTACAAGCTCGATATAAGGGCATCATTTTTTACCACCTTATGCCAATATAATTTATTGCGTACGTATATTATGTGATATAGGGCATCAAAGGCTTCCGGTGTGAATAAAGAGATATATGCAGGACCGGTCCCTGTTTTAAAGGGTGAAAAGTATTCCATGCGTTTACTTGTAAGTCATCCTTGATCTTTATGCTCAAATTTTGTCAAGTTATTACATAGTAGTTGAGAATGACCAAGTCATTAATGGAAGGTATACTATAAATGATCACACCATTTTGATAATGTTGTCTTATATGTTGCATTTACATAATGTCGTTGTCTCATACTATTTACTACCTCCGATTCATATTATTTGCAACGAATTGATTTAAATCAGAGAGGAAAAATGTCTAACAATTGTAATTAATGTGAAATAGAGGTAGTATTCAATGTTATTGATTTATTATGTGTGTACTTTGTCTTTCACAGTTACGGTATAATTAGTATGCTTTTGGTTTTTATTAGGTTGATCATTCAATAGTGGAAGCATATGGGCAAGGAGGAAGGACATGCATAACATCTAGAATATACCCTACAAAGGCCAGTAATGGAGATGGTAAAGTTTTTCTATTCAACAATGCGACTGATTCGAGCGTCACAGCATCCGTTAAGGTCTGGAAATTACGTTCAGCTGATATTAGTTCTTACATTTTTTAATTTAGATGTGGAAAATGTTTGAAATTTTTTGTAACCAATTTTATTCCAATGGAAATGGCAAGCTAGGGGGAAAACATGTTTTTTCTTTTGTTTGGGTTGGTTATGGACTTGTGGCCCTTTAGGAGGTTGTATGGAGAGATTAGTGGAGAGATGTATCACAATTACATGGACTTATGGTCATACGTACTATAAGCATATTTAACGGTAAGAGCAATAAATTAATAGTGTGTATGTGTGTTTAGTTGCAAAATTAACTTTTGCCCTCTTTATATAGTAATTTCTACTACTCCGTATTTTATACTCCTATAACACAATAGAGATCAATTTCAGCCAAAGGATAGCTAGACAAAACAGTGTCCAGAGGAGGATAAAAAAGTCATTTCAATGGCTTTACACGTGGGATTTATTTATTTATTTATTTTTGAGTTCACAGTTGTTCAAATAATGTAAGTCAGTTCCTCAAATATCAAGTCATTGTTAATATTGTTCAAGTCAATGATAGATATATATTTTCAAGGCAATATAATATGAATTCAAATATTAAGTATTTTCAAGGCAATGTAAACTCAAATGTTTACTTTTAAGTTTTTGTCCTACTATTTAAGTCAATACTATATGTTATTCAAGTCATCGTTATCCTTTTTTAAGTCACTGAGGTTATTGTTAATATTTTCAAGTAATTATTATAAGTTACATGTTATTCAAGTTACATTAATAGGTTATTCAAGTCACCTTTATAAATTATTCAAGTCATCGTAACCTTTTGTTATTATTGTTTAGTTTTTCAAAGTCATCTTTATATACGTCATAGATTATTTAAGCTATTGTTATCATTTTATAAAGTCATTAAGGTTATTGAAGCCAAATATTAAGTATTTTAAAGTTATCAGTATGTATTCAAGATATCATTTATGTTATCAAAGTCATTGTTATGCCTTAGTAAGTCATTGAAATCATTGAGATGCGTTTATATTTACCGAAATCGTTATATATGTAATTAAAGTCATTGTTATGCCTGGCCTTTTATAAGTAATTGAGATCAAATTTGGTGAAATGAATTGTTATGATTATAATTATTGTTACTTTAATGTTATTTATTACTATGTAATTTATACTAATTATTTATTTAATATGTATTAATAACTTTTGTTATTTAATAGTAATTATTATGAATTGTTATTATATAAATAATTACTATTAAATATTTAGTATCAAATAACAAAAATATTACTAAGGTAATAAATTATTTAAATAATATTAAATAAATAATTAACAATGGTTTTGGATGAAATTAATTAGGGGAAAGATTTCTCTCATGCATTCTTTTTTCATCCAAACATTTTATTCTTTCCCTTCACAATTACTCCCACACATGTGAACTTGCCTTTTTTTTTCACTTTATTTATAATTTTACCATCCTCTGAACACTATTTGTCCAGGAATCCTTTGGATAGAGTAATTCTCAACATAATAACATATTATTGGATCAATCTCAACTTTATGTTTTAAAATTTATTTAATTTTATTTAAGAGAAGAGATAATCACAGACATTGAAAAGTTTATCTATTGGCAAGTATGAAAATCAAATTGGTGATAAATGAATCAAAATGATAAGTTTATAACAAATAAGTAATATCAAGACATCAAGTTGAAAACTTAAAGAACATAATGCAGAATAAACACCCCATATGAAAAGTGTGATTAGAGTGCTACCTTCCAAGCCCAAGCCCAACCAAGCCCAAGCCCAAGCCCAAGCCCAATCACTTTTCCATATGCTATTTTTATTCATCCTCCATCCCCTCATCAAGGGCATTCAGCCCTCTCACTACTTCAATGGTTTCGTCGGTAATGTTATGAGACTTGAAATGGGATGTATCTAAAAGTTTCACAAATCAACATATTATGAATTTATGATAGGTAAATAATTAATCCATTCTTGTGGAAAAGCTTGCTTAAAGAAGGTATTAGGTTTATTACACCACTATTGATAATGGGATAATAATGAAGCTCTAGTGGGAGACTATTACTCTAAGGCCTTGTTCTGTTGGATTTAAATTTTTGGCACTTCAGTTCAGTTTAATTCAGCTTCATTTAAGCCCTGTTATCGTAAACTTATTTTTGTTGATCCGAACTTATTTTTGCTGAAATCATTAACAATTTATTAAAAATTGAAACTGATTTTTGCTGAACTGAATTTATTTTTACTAATCTGAACTTATTTTGACTGATATGAACTTATTTTTGCTGATAATAAGTAAAAATAAGACGAGGAGAACAAGGCCTTAGTTCAGTTCAATTCTGTTTAGTTTAGTTCAACTCATCTCCATTATAATCACTACATCATTTCAATTCTCTTCAGTTCAGCTCAGCTCGTTTCAATTTAATTCAATTCAACTCAGCTTCGTTTCAATCCAAAAGAACACGGCCCAATCATAATACCAAATAACAAGAGCATAATACAGACATATATAGTCAGTGCATCACTTGCATGCACTTGATCATACAAATATTTTTTTATTTTATTTTATTATATTTTTATTTTGTTTTGTTAAATGAGTACTTATGTCGACGAATAATGAATATTTTGATCCCATAATTAACATATTGTATTCATTTTATTACATTTCAGACTAAAGAATATAGCCAAATCATAAAATTTTATGAAGTAATACCCAATTATCATAACTAATGGGAAACAAACGTAATATGTTGAATAATGAATTTTGGTTTGTCATCAGATAGTGGCCTATGGTTGTGCAATGTCTGTTTGTTTGTTTCATGTGGGTTTTCTGATAGCTGAAATTTTTGAGGATGATTCCAAGACTAAGTTCAAAGATAATTAAATTTAGTGTTTGACTCAAATTTGAAGATAAGTATATAGCAGCAGTACGTCTTTTTGCAGGACCATTAGTGGAGGCAATTCCTGCTTAATTTATGGACTTTTTTGTGGAGTAATTAAAGTAATACACTAATACTAATACTAATAATAATACTAATACTAATACTAATACTAGGTTCTGTAACGGGGTTACCTTGTCGAGTTTTTTTTTTAGCCAATAACAACACATTCTAATGAACGGTAACGATGATAGTACGTATGATGTACAAGCGGACGATGATATCAATAGAATTTGATCAATTAATATATTTGACATCCACTTCATTGCTAAGTTTTAANATGCATTCTTTTTTCATCCAAACATTTTATTCTTTCCCTTCACAATTACTCCCACACATGTGAACTTGCCTTTTTTTTTCACTTTATTTATAATTTTACCATCCTCTGAACACTATTTGTCCAGGAATCCTTTGGATAGAGTAATTCTCAACATAATAACATATTATTGGATCAATCTCAACTTTATGTTTTAAAATTTATTTAATTTTATTTAAGAGAAGAGATAATCACAGACATTGAAAAGTTTATCTATTGGCAAGTATGAAAATCAAATTGGTGATAAATGAATCAAAATGATAAGTTTATAACAAATAAGTAATATCAAGACATCAAGTTGAAAACTTAAAGAACATAATGCAGAATAAACACCCCATATGAAAAGTGTGATTAGAGTGCTACCTTCCAAGCCCAAGCCCAACCAAGCCCAAGCCCAAGCCCAAGCCCAATCACTTTTCCATATGCTATTTTTATTCATCCTCCATCCCCTCATCAAGGGCATTCAGCCCTCTCACTACTTCAATGGTTTCGTCGGTAATGTTATGAGACTTGAAATGGGATGTATCTAAAAGTTTCACAAATCAACATATTATGAATTTATGATAGGTAAATAATTAATCCATTCTTGTGGAAAAGCTTGCTTAAAGAAGGTATTAGGTTTATTACACCACTATTGATAATGGGATAATAATGAAGCTCTAGTGGGAGACTATTACTCTAAGGCCTTGTTCTGTTGGATTTAAATTTTTGGCACTTCAGTTCAGTTTAATTCAGCTTCATTTAAGCCCTGTTATCGTAAACTTATTTTTGTTGATCCGAACTTATTTTTGCTGAAATCATTAACAATTTATTAAAAATTGAAACTGATTTTTGCTGAACTGAATTTATTTTTACTAATCTGAACTTATTTTGACTGATATGAACTTATTTTTGCTGATAATAAGTAAAAATAAGACGAGGAGAACAAGGCCTTAGTTCAGTTCAATTCTGTTTAGTTTAGTTCAACTCATCTCCATTATAATCACTACATCATTTCAATTCTCTTCAGTTCAGCTCAGCTCGTTTCAATTTAATTCAATTCAACTCAGCTTCGTTTCAATCCAAAAGAACACGGCCCAATCATAATACCAAATAACAAGAGCATAATACAGACATATATAGTCAGTGCATCACTTGCATGCACTTGATCATACAAATATTTTTTTATTTTATTTTATTATATTTTTATTTTGTTTTGTTAAATGAGTACTTATGTCGACGAATAATGAATATTTTGATCCCATAATTAACATATTGTATTCATTTTATTACATTTCAGACTAAAGAATATAGCCAAATCATAAAATTTTATGAAGTAATACCCAATTATCATAACTAATGGGAAACAAACGTAATATGTTGAATAATGAATTTTGGTTTGTCATCAGATAGTGGCCTATGGTTGTGCAATGTCTGTTTGTTTGTTTCATGTGGGTTTTCTGATAGCTGAAATTTTTGAGGATGATTCCAAGACTAAGTTCAAAGATAATTAAATTTAGTGTTTGACTCAAATTTGAAGATAAGTATATAGCAGCAGTACGTCTTTTTGCAGGACCATTAGTGGAGGCAATTCCTGCTTAATTTATGGACTTTTTTGTGGAGTAATTAAAGTAATACACTAATACTAATACTAATAATAATACTAATACTAATACTAATACTAGGTTCTGTAACGGGGTTACCTTGTCGAGTTTTTTTTTTAGCCAATAACAACACATTCTAATGAACGGTAACGATGATAGTACGTATGATGTACAAGCGGACGATGATATCAATAGAATTTGATCAATTAATATATTTGACATCCACTTCATTGCTAAGTTTTAAACTCCATATCAAGTTATGAACAGGTAATTCATCAATTAAAATACAGCTTTAGTTCTTTACGTAGTAGAGGAAAAAATAAAAATAAAATGGGAAAAATAAGGGTAAGATTGAGAAGTTATGAATGCATGTGATGTATACGATTCTTTTTCAGTATTCATTCAGGAAATCTATACAAATAGACGTTCTCCTCCATCCCACCTGTGAGGCTGTGATTGCCATCTGCTAGTCTCTACAAATGCAGTTGTATACTTGTGTCATTGTATTAACATGAAATTTTATACTATTTTTGTATCATATTACTTGTAACGATTTGATATTTTTGCTCTTTATTTTCAAATCGTTACATGCAATTAATATGATACGGAGGTTGTAGTATGGAGTAGCAAATTAAATAGTGCGCCAATCAGGCCTACAAATAGGATTATAGTAATCATACTAATCAATTCTTAATTTTTGGACTCATTTTATAATTTATCATCAAACTATTTTATCATTCATATTAATTCATATAGAGTATTTTATAATTATTATCTTTCGTCTTTTCTCATTTGCATCATTTTAATTAAATTTTGTATTTCTTTACATCAAATATAAAGATTTGTGTGCTAGGTTTTATCTATAGAAAATCGCATGGGGTGCTAAAACTAGTTAGTTTTTATTAAAATGCAAATAGAAAAATTGTTGTATATTCATCACTTCATGTTATCCCATCTACTGATCTTCATTATTCTCGGATTTCACACGGTGCACCCTGTCATGCAACATGATATTTTCTTAAAAATTAAACTTCATGAAAGACAACCAACAACAATTGATAACTTGTAGGAGTTGCAACTTTGGTTTAATAGGTTAGTATTGGTAGCATTCATCTATAACAACAAGTATAATGCATTGTTTAATTTACTCCATTTTTTTCGGCACCAAAAGAATTTTCTTCCATGCTATATTAGATAATCCGGAGCATCATTGGAACCGATAACTTCGCTTGCTACTCCATAGTTTTTTAATTTGAATCTAATCATCCGTGTTTTGAGATTTGAAATTTTTTGAAGTATATGACATTATTTTGTAATTTATCCAATCCGATCCTTCATAATAATATTGACAATCAAATATATGAATAAGTAGTGAATCATTTTGATCCCTTGCATTGTTTTGTGATTTATACATCACTCCCAAACACATTTTCATAAAGGGAAATAATATGAAGTAAATATAGAAACTAGCATGTGAGCAAAGTTTGATTTACCAGATGAGATTTGATATGAGAATCAAGAGAGCTATATATGAGATGAAATATCTCCAATCTCATTCACATAATACAACTCACATTTCTTAATGTTCCGATGCAACCTAGGCTCTTACTAATATTGTAACATGATATTCATGCATTTTTACTACTTTACAGGCATCTACCTTCAACAGCCATATAATCACATACCATGTTCACATTATTTTCAATTTTTCATCTATCTTCAACAACCATTTTTTTTTTTTTTTTACATTGTCCCTATTTCCGAGAAAACAACTTACAACAAACCATCAAAAACCAACAATAAGCCTGTCTTTTACTTTTTTTTTTTTTTTTTTTTCTAACTCACCTTAATTCTTAAGAGATCATCAATCGATTTCCTCATATGGAGTATAATTTAGTGTGTACTAACAAGGATTTGGATCTTGCACCACTAACCAAAACAACTTTACCTAGTTAGTCAAACCCAAATACTGACATATCCATTGGTAACATTAAAAGTCCATTTTATTTTTTATTTATTTTGGAAAAAATGTAACAACATTAAGACCATTATGTTATGTCCCTCATTTTATTCTACTTCATCTTTGGGTACCTCCTCATCGTATAATGAATATTGGATACATTCAGTGTATAATAGAATTATGTTACAACAGCTAATTTGAACCAGTTTTTTAGTAACTAAAATTAAATTTTAGCTTTAAAATTTTTAAATATATTTGACTATTTTGACCAAATTGCTTTTATATAAAATAATAAAGTATACCTATTTATTAAAATTGAATTTTTTTTAGCATAATAATGTAAAAAAAAATGAGTGCATAACTTGAGTTGATTTTATCATAACTAAAACGCATCAAAAAGTAACTTCAAACCCGTCACTAATTACTCCACCGGATGTATATAAAACTTTGCCCTTGTTATAATTAACCTTCCTTAATCACATATTTCAACAATAAAGTAAATAAACAAAAAGAAAAAGGAAATAAAAACAATTAAAAAGACGCGGAAAATATTGTTCTTTTCAGAAACTATTCCATTTTAGTGTGATTCAAGAAAATCAAAAACCCAATATATACGTGATTTGATTTGTATTTTGGAGTGTACTCTTCTACTTCCTTTTTCTTTTAATTTTATATAATATTTTTCGTACAAAAAACTAGGGGAGAGAAAATAAATAGACGTTGAAATTTTTGACACAAGAAAAAAATGAGCCGTTTTTCTTTCGTCTTCCTTAAACCTCAATAAAAACAACAACAAACAGCTACTACTTCTTCTTTTTCTACTTTAGTTCTTTCGCTCATAAATGATGCTATAATTAGCTGTTTAATAAGAGAGAAATTAAAGAAGCTTGAAAGTTTGAAACTTTTATTTTTATTTTTATTTCAGAAGTGCAGAAAAACGTTTCAAATGGCTGAAATTTTGAAGTTGAAGTTGGTGTATTTTGTGTGTTTTTTTGGGTTATTCATAAGTGGGTGTTTTGGAGGTGATGCAGTTGTTTCGTTTAAATTTGTTTATTCTTACAAAACTATTTCTCCTTTGGGTGTTCCTCAGCAGGTTTGCTCTTTTTTCCTTTGCCTCTGTTTTTTTAATGGGTTTATTTTTGATTTTTTATTTGAATGTGGGTTTTTTGTGATTTAATTCTTTTTGTTTATGGGTATGATATGATTTTGTTGTCATTTTTATGGGAATTTTTTGATTTTTATTTTGTTTAAATGAATTTCTGGGATTTTTTTTTTTTTGGATTTTTGTATTTTTTTGATTGGTTTTACTTTTATACTCCTTTCCTATTTTTTATGGGTTTTTCCTAAAGAATGCAAAAAACGTTTATCTTTTCTGGGATAAATAATTCATGAAATTAATTTATTGGGGTAGTGAAAATAACTTGAATTTGTTAAATTTTGAGTGAGTAAAATGTGTGAAGTTTTGTTGAGTCTATTTTAGGTATTTATATTATTGTAATAATGATTCAAATACACAGCTTTTAATGTGATAAGGTTTCCTTGTTTTTTTTTTTTTTTTTTTTTTTTTTTTTTTTTTTGNTTTTTTTTTTTTTTTTTTTTTATCATTTTGGTATATTTATATATGATTATATACTGCTTTTGGTAGAACTTGTTTGTCTTAATAATTGAGAAATATGTGTATGTTTGAAATTGCAGGTCATTGTGGTGAATGATAATTTTCCAGGACCTCCGATGGAGGCTGTGACCAATAACAATGTTGAAGTTAATGTGGAAAATAAATTGGATGAACCCCTTTTGGTTAATTGGTAGGTTTTTGTTTAGTATTACTATTTCATTGAGTTTTTCATTGTCCCAAGTTTTATGTAATGTATGTGTTTGGAATGTGGAAAATTGAAGACAAAGGAAAATGATGAAGTTATTTGGATGGATTTATTATGTGTTTCATCTGATTACATGCTTGGGGTTTTCCTATAATGAATTAGCTTGTCTAAATGGAGGGTTATGATTGGTGCTTAATTGCTTATGATTTCTCGTATTGATTCATGTCTAGCAGAGTTCAAAAATATTTCGGGACTAAAGCTTTGTTATTGTTGTTGTTGTTGTTGACTATTAAATTAGTTAGCGTGTTGTGGAACAAGTTGTGCTTTTCCTCTTGATTATAGTTTCATTGATAAGTTGCAGATATATTGAACAGATGAATTGCTCTCACACACACCATCTTGCCTAGGATTACATTTATAAGGATTATTCTATCATATAATCCATGTTTCATAGTTTGTGAAATATGAAACTTTAGTTGTCTAATGATGCATTAGTATGTAGTTGAAAGCTAACATTCATGAGATGAATGGTTGTTACAGGAATGGGATTCAAATGAAGGAAAATCCTTGGCAAGACGGTGTGCTTGGAACAAACTGTCCTATACCTCCCAAAGCAAGTTTCACATATAGGTTTCAGGTTAAGGATCAGATTGGAAGCTTCTATTACCAGCCCTCAATCAACTTTCAAAGGGCTTCTGGTGGGTTTGGTCCCTTTTTTATCGGAAACAGGAGTGTTATTCCTCTACCATTCCCTAAACCAGATGGAGAGGTTGTACTCATGATTGGAGATTGGTATACCAAGGATCATAAGGTAAAATGACTTTTTATCTAGATTCTTACAATAAAATAAAATGTACAGCATATAAGTTTAGTCTGTATGCTTATATTTGGTTGTTCATTTGCATTAGGCGCTAAGGACAGACTTGGACGCTGGGAAAGATCTAGGAATGCCAGATGGAGTTCTTATCAATGGGAAGGGGCCTTATCAGTATAACACTACCCTTGTACCAGTTGGTATTGAGTATGAGAGCATCCAAGTTGAGCCAGGTATTTGGCTTAATCATCTTTGATTGTGTTTGTCATGTGATGTGGATGTCACGTTAGTGTCTTCCAGAGTATATACTCATTACAAACTATAGGGGCACAAATATGTTCATGTGTTACGCTTGGCCCTTAATTTGATTTTTGTGCATATGTTTGGTTTTTATGGTCTGAGGTGCCCTGAAGTTGGTTCCTCTTGAACCATATATTTTTTTCGCACATCAACAGCCAAGTAACTCTTAGTAAGGGTATGAGCACTCGTTCAGTTATGCACTGCTCGTGAACCATTAGAATGTATAAGTCTGGCTATCTATAAGTGAAACTCATAAGGATACATTTTTAACTTTGGCATTATATTTAGCCGATAAGCATTAATGCTGATGGATGGTTTTTGATGTCTACTATGTGCAGGCAAAACTTACAGATTCCGTGTACACAATGTTGGAATCTCAACATCTTTGAATTTCAGAATTCAAAATCACAATCTGGAGCTGGTTGAAACTGAAGGTTATTACACGTCACAGACAAACTACAGCAACTTTGATATTCATGTTGGACAGTCGTATACATTTCTTGTTACGATGGATCAGAACGCTAGCAGTGACTATTACATCGTAGCCAGTGCTAGATTTCAGAATGAATCTCAATGGCAGCGAGTTACTGGCGTAGCAATACTGCACTACTCTAATTCTCAAGGAAAGGCAGCTGGGCCGCTCCCTGATCCCCCTAATGATTTCTATGACAAAACTTGGTCTATGAATCAGGCCAGATCTGTCAGGTAAGTCCCCATTTTTCAATTTTGCTATTAGGTTAGATGTTTCTATACAATTCAGTAGGACTAAATTTAGGATGATATATGTATATGTCTAAGTTTATGGGATAAGATGGATGACTATAATTGTCCTAGAGGACTTTATCAGTTCCCACCTTTCTGGTGACATTTTCACTGTGTATGGCCTGCAGTTCTCTAGACGTGAAGACAACTTTTTTACACCATCTGACTTTAGTAGGGTTTTTGTAATTCATCTGCTCTAGCACTTGAGTTGTAGTTTTATTTCAATGCGAAGTATATTTTACTGTCAAAGATGCATATAAGTGCATTTACTAGTATATACAATGACTATATTTTTATTTTGTAATAAAATTTGAGCAGGCAAAATGGATCTGCAAGTGGAGCTCGTCCTAACCCACAAGGCTCCTTCCATTATGGAAATATTAATGTGACTGATACTTACATTCTCCAGTCCTTACCGCCTACAAAAATCCATGGGAAGTATGGTGCAACTCTAAATGGAATCTCATTTGTCAATCCCCAAACTCCAATCCTGCTTGCTGACTGGAAAGATGTGTCGGGTGCCTACAAGCTTAATTTTCCCAGTCGGCCATTGACCCAAGGATATCCTATGTCGGATACTTCAATTATCAATGGCACATTTAAAGGGTTTGCTGAAATTGTGTTTCAGAATAATGATACTGTGGTGCAAACTTTTCACATGGATGGATTTTCATTCTATGTTGTTGGGTAGGATTCGATTTTTCCTTTTCTTTTGGTCTATTCTCATGCTAAAGGAAATTTGAAGGGAAGACCAATTCATTTTTCTTTTACTTTGCAGGATGGATTATGGTGTATGGTCTGAGGACAGGCGTGGCAGCTACAACAATTGGGATGCTATTTATCGCTGCACTGTTCAGGTTTACACATATTATTCATGCAACTATATTTTCATTATGTTTTATTGCAGTTTATATCAACTGTAAACCCTACTGTAAAGTTTCCCATTTATGAAATGTAATATCTGAAAACAGAAGAATTTGACTATTCAAAGCGTAGGTAGCAGCAGCTTCTTCAATGTTGCAGATTGAGTAGTGGATACTTATTGGAGTGCTTTTCTGGCTACAGGTTTTTCCTGGAGCTTGGACAGCCGTGCTTGTGTACCTCGACAATCCAGGGACGTGGAATATCAGAACAGCAAACCTGGATAGGTGGTACTTGGGCCAAGAAACATACATAAAACTTGTCAATCATGAAAAAAAGGACACCCAATTCTCGGCCCCTGAGAATGTTAGGTTCTGTGGTACTCTGGCCAAATTACAGAAGTAAATTTCTCTACTTTGTAACTCTTTACTGTTTTGTAGTGTATATCTTCAATCACTTGCATTCCTGATGCATCTGTTCTTATGTCTTCCGTTCAGAGAAAGGGGGGCAGCATCGATAAATAGGAACGTGAAGTTGCTTGGCATACTGCTGATGGTGGTTTTTGTTGCACTCATTGATTTACATTAATATATAAATTTAACATAGAAAAAAGAAAGAAAGTGTTGATGAATGTCTTCCATAGATATGCACATTCTAGTACAAAATTTTGATGTGTTTAGTCTGTTGATATTCAAGACCAAAAGCGGAAATGGTGTAGCTTCTTCAACTGTAAAAAGCCCTATACTAGGGAATTTCTCCTTCATTGCTGATTTATGTAATTTGACAAAGACAAGCTAAGTTAATTCAAATACCAGTAAGGTGTTAAAACAAATTAGCTTCATTGATGCTCAGAGACTCAGAGTTCTCTTACTCACGTTTTGCAATTTTGAGTTTCTTTTTGCCCAGCATTGTGGGTTTACTCTTGCAGGCATCAATTGTTCAGGTAATTTGAGTAATCAGTATTCAGTAATGTGGTAGATGAAACCGTGTCATCATGGCAAATTAAGAAAGAAGAGACATAATTATACTAATTTTGGAATGGTACTAGTGTCATATGAAGCTCTGGTCAGTAATTTTGGATTGGTTCTTGGAGTGTGCAAAAATGGAGTCAAAATAATACTCCATCTGTTTTTTTAGTTGCAACATTTTTAAAAATACACTATTCATCTTTTAAGCTTTGATTCAATTTTATGATCAATGTATAAAGAGGAATATAGTCAATATGGATCTAGTTTGATTCGTCTTGATGTGCACTTTGTTAATATATAATTTTTATAATTTATATAAATATATAATTAAAGTTATAAATTGTTAAAAATGTTGCAATTAAAAAAAACGGAGGTAGTACTAATTAAGGATCTAGGAGTCACCTACAACACATGTTAAAAAATTAGGGTGAAAAAAGCTGGGATTTGGAACAGCCTTTCGGAAGCCGAAAAAGGAGCCTACAACTCACAACATCCGGAAGTACTTTTTGAGGTTTGAAAGGACATAAGACATTCCTAGCTAGGAGAGTTAGAAAGCAAGGCGAATGTTTCGTTAATTCAGAAATCTCATATAAGGGAACTTAATATGGTTTTAGAAGCTGCAATCGAGCGTGGGACGATTGGTGGTCACCTACTCATGTTAAAAAAAAAAAGGTGAAAACAGGATCAGTATCGGGGACAACCTTTCAGAAGCCGAAATAAAAGCTATAATTCACAATTTTCGAGGGTTTTTATGTCCTAAAAAAATCATCGAAAATTTTACATGGAGCCCCTAAAGTAAAAAAAAGGGCATTTAAGCGACTTTTTGGGGTTCGAAAGGTCATAAGACTATTCCTTAAGAGTGAGAATGACCAATAATTCGTTACTTCTAAAATCCTTTATAAGGGAACTTAAAGGTTTAGAGGCTAAAATCGAGCGTGGGAAGTTTTGAGTTCTGTACAACATATGATTAAAAACTATGGTCAGAATTAGGATGAAAACTGGGACAGCTCTCCGGAAGCCGAAGATGAAGGACATAACTCACAATTTTTGAGGGTGTTGGGGTCACGAAAAAAAAACCAAAACTTTTACATGGTGCCCCTAGGGTCAAAAGAGGGCCCTTAAGAAGCCTTTTGAGGTTTGGAAGGATATAAGACGACGATCTTGGATTGTAAAAAAGTCTAGTGTTTCGTGACTTAAAAAATTCTTTTTTTTGGGAACTCAATAAGGTTTTAGAGAAATTGAAATTGAGCATGAAGCGTCTAGGAATCACATACAAAACGTGGTAAAAAAAAAGAAATAAAAAAGCATAATGTATATGAGTATATGATGCCCAAGACAACCCTCTGCAAACAGAAAATGAAGGTTATAACGTACAATTTTGAAGTTCCTCGGTACCGAAAAAAATTGGCGAAAATTTTAATTAGGGTCCTTAAGGTTAAAAGAGTGCTCTCAAAACTACCATTCGGCCAAAGCTGAAAACGAAGGTGATAACTCATCGTTACCGGGAATACCAGGAATAAAATTCGCCGGTATAACATGGTGTCCCTAAGAAAAAAAAAAGGCCCTTAACTAGCTTTTCGAGATTCAAAAGGTCATATATATATATATATATATATATATATATATATATATATATAAGATGGTGAAGGCGTGTAGGGATTGTGAGAAAGAGCAATATATCCTTTCTAGATTTTTTTTTGCAAGTCTTAGAGATTTATTTATCTATCTGCCTACAAGAACTTGAATAAGACAGTTTTTACGGTTGATTATATTAGCTATTCTAATTAAATTTCTAGCCAAGTAAAATTTAAATTATCAAAAAGAAAGAGTGACTAGGGGATAGAAGCCATACGATGTTCATCAATCTAAAGAAGCTGAAAATTAAATTGGCTAATTTACACAATAACGAAATGTTTCTCATTATGACTTATGAGTATGAATAAAGGTATATGTAGATTATATATGTTGGCTGAGTGCCTCCAATCCTGTGGCATGAATCATCATCACAATTCACAAATTCACACATATACTATTAATTAAAATTAACCATCATAATTGGAGGATAAATAATTAGTGGTTAATAGAAACTAAAGGTGAAATTAACATAATAACAATCACATGGGAGTATGAGCAAGATCGACTTGCTAAATGATGTTAGCTTGTTATACAAAACAACTACTCGTATTATATTATATTATATATTTGTTGTTTGTTATATATTACTTCCTCCGTTCTTAAATGTTTGATATGTTTGGAAGCTAACACTATTTATAGAATGAAATAATATTTTAAATACTTTAAATATATAAAATATAATATTGTTATATGATGTCTTATTTGATTCGTCTCAGTGATTACGTTATTATTTTCTAATTGTTATAATTTTTACATATACACAACAAAAGTTATTTAAGGTTCAAATAATCACATCGGCATATGTGCAAGTCGAAATGTATCAAACAAATGAGAACGAAGTGAGTATTATATATTTTAAAGGCCCTAGTTAATCCAATCAAATAACGCAAAACCATGTGAATTGAATGTCCCCTTGTTAGAATGTATGTCATGCGTACAAGGCAGGAAATAAAACCTTTGACAACATAAACATGCCAAAAATAGTAGCGTCCATTAACTAATATGGAGTAATAAGAAGGCTCCACGACAATCACCTTTTTGTTGATTTAGGGGAACAACTTTTGGGGCACAAACTTCTTGGATTCTATGCAATTAATCATGCTTCATACTAGAGCATGCTACACTTCTTGAGCATGCATAATAAGTATGTTACTACTCTCTATCTCTTGACCATTTCTTTGTTCTCTTCTCCTTTTCTCACTTTCATGCATATCTATGTCGTCTTCTTTATTTATAAATAAATAGGTTTCTTTCATCTTCTTCAATCTTATCCAAAATAAATAAACCTAGTTGTGTCTTCATCGCTCGCTCTTCCTTAACCTTTCTCTCACTCAACCTCCCTCCTTCTCTATCTTTAACTTCAACCAACCCTTATTA
Organism: Suaeda aralocaspica; assembly: GCA_016808085.1. NCBI lineage: Eukaryota > Viridiplantae > Streptophyta > Magnoliopsida > Caryophyllales > Amaranthaceae > Suaeda > Suaeda aralocaspica. The sequence goes on from PYUH01000016.1 coordinate 604,480, forward strand.
CATTGGTCGAGTAAGGGTACGGGTTTACGTATGTAGGTGAAAGTTTTTGGGTATGTAGCAAGTGATCTGAAGTGAACTTTCTTTGTTCAATACCTTGGGTATGTTCAAGTTTAGGATTGAGTACGTACCTATGTACTCGAATATATAGTTCAATATTAATTTAGGGCTTAGATATTTTTCGAAAATAACTCATTAAAGTAGCTCCTAGATTTCAAAAATGCTCCTTTACATCGTTCTTCCATATGTCTGTATGGTATTATGCATTTATGCTTGTTCTAATCAATTCACTTGACTATTTTATTTTATCTTTTTTCCCTTAGTACTGATATACTGAGCTTCATGCTTGAGATTTCAGGTATTGCTGGCTTTGCTAAAGAGCTGCGGTTTTCGGTTCCTAACTACGTCTGTTCATAGATCGATAGTATATAAGATACTAATATTATTATTCTCGGCGACATTTTTGATTGATTGCATGTTAAAGTTTCTGATCTTCAATTCCATCTCATTGTGTTGTCTTACAAAATAAATATTCCCTACGTACGTACGTACGTACACTACGATAGATTAATAAGGGGGAATTCCGTCCCAAACTTAATTCTATTATTTTTGTAGATTGCAAGTTTCACCATTGATCAACCAAGCATGCATCTTTATCGATCATGTGCATGATATCAACTACAAAGTGATTGTGTATGAGCAATATTAATTAGTATTGTGTTGCTTCAGTTTAGCTAATTTGCATATAACTCTATATGCAATCTTTATATCTCAATATTGGATTTATTTGACTAGTGTTTAACTTCTGATTGCAGCTTTGTAATTTCTTACTTTCTCAAAATATATGCTTCACCATATAATTTCCTTATATTTATTAAAAAAAAAAAAAAAAAAAAAAAAATTTTACCCAAAAAAACTTTTGATAGAGTTCTTTTGTTTTTTTTTGTACTGCTGGCCAACTTTGAGAAGTGTGCATTGGTTTTTTCCGAAAAGTTTCCCTGTAAACTCTTTACTGTTCTTGTTGTGTATATTCCAATAATCTCGCATGCCTGATGCATTCTGTCCTCTGTCTTCGTTCAGAGAAACGGCGGGCCCCACCTGTTTTTTTTGTTTCCGCTTTAGGCATCCTCGATAAATAGGAAACGTGAAGTGCTGCTTGGCAGTACTGCTGCTGGTGGGATTTAGGTTTGTGTTGCTGCACCTCATTGTAGTTTTCATCGCTACTTACTGATAATCAAATAAGAGAGAAAGTTTTAACATGTATTTGAAAGAAGAAAGTGTGATGAGTCCTTCTCTCCTCATTTCTCATAGAGATGACTACATGTTAGTTTAAAAATTTTGATGTGTTTAGTCTGTTGATATTCAGACCAAAAGCGGAAATGGTGTAGTCTTCAACTGTAAAAAGCTATACTAGGGAATTTCTCTTCATTGCTGATTTATGTAATTTGACAAAGACAAGCTAAGTTAATTCAAATACCAGTAAGGTTTAAACAAATTAGCTTCATTGATGCTCAGAGACTCAGAGTTCTCTTACTCACGTTTTGCATTTGAGTTTCTTTTTGCCCAGCATTGTGGGTTTACTCTTGCAGGCATCAATTGTTCAGGTATTCGGAGTAATCAGTATTCAGTAATGTGGTGATGAAACCGTGTCATCATGGCAAATTAAGAAAGAAGAGACATAATTATACTAATTTTGGAATGGTATAGTGTCATATGAAGCTCTGGTCAGTAATTTTGGATTGGTCTTGGAGTGTGCAAAAATGGAGTCAAAATAATACTCCATTTTTTTTTAGTTGCAACATTTTTAAAAATACACTATTCATCTTTTAAGCTTTGATTCAATTTATGATCAATGTATAAAGAGGAATATAGTCAATAGGATCTAGTTTGTTCGTCTTGATGTGCACTTGTTAATATATAATTTTTATAATTTATTAATATATAATTAAAGTTATAAATTGTTAAAAATGTTGCAATTAAAAAAACGGAGGTAGTACTAATTAAGGATCTAGGAGTCACCTACACAAAATGTTAAAAAATTAGGGTGAAAAAGCTGGGATTTGGAACAGCCTTTCGGAAGCGAAAAAGGAGCCTACAACTCACAACATCCGGAAGTACTTTTTGAGGTTTGAAAGGACATAGAACATTTCCTAGCTAGGAGGTAGAGTTAGAAAGCAAGGCGAATTTTCGTTATTCAGAAATCTCATATAAGGGAACTTAATATGGTTTTAGAAGCTGCATCGAGCGTGGGACGATTGGTGTCACCTACTCATGTTAAAAAAAAAGAAGATGTGAAAAAGGATCAGTATCAGGGACCTTTCAGCCTTTCGCGAGCTAATAAGTTTTACATTTTCGGGTTTTGTCCTTAACATCTCATTTTACATGGCCCCAGTAAAGGGCATTTACAGCGACTTTTTGGGATTCGCGGTCATAAGACTATTCCTTAAGATGGAATGACCAATTTCGTTACTTATAAATCCTTTAAGGGAACTTAAAGGTGAGGCTAAAATCGAGCGTGGGAAAGTCATTGAGTTTGTACCAACATTGATTAAAACTGGTCAGATTAGGATGAACTGGGAACAGCTCTCCGGCAAGCGCGTGAAGGACATAACTCCATTTTGGGGGTTGGGGCAGCAAACCAAAACTTTTACTGGGTGCCCTCGGGTCAGGGGCCCTTAGGTTTGGGTTTGAAAGGATATAGACGACGATCTGGATGTTAGTCTGTGTTTCGTGCTTAATTCTTTTTTGGCATCAATAAGGTTTTAGAGATTGATTGAGCTGGCGTCTAGGATCACAATAACGTGGTAAAAAAGAATAAAAGCTAATGTATATGGTATATGTGCCCAAGCAACCCTCTGCAGACGATAGGTTTGATTAACGTACATTTTGCAGTCCTCGGTACCGAAAAATTGGGCGAAATTTAAATTGGGTCCTTAGGTTAAGAGCTTGCTCTCAAACTACCATTCGGCCGTCTCTACTGACTTGGTGTGAGCTTCCCCGGAGTCCGGCCAAGCTGAACGAAGGTGATAACTCATCGTTACCGGGAATAAATTCGCGGTATAACATGGTGTCCCTAAGAAAAAAAAGGCCCCTAACTCTCTTTTCGAGATCAAAAGGTTCATATATATATAATATAATCCTTAACATGGTGAAGGCGTGTGGGAGTTTGAGAAAGCGCAATATATTCCTTTCTAGATTTTTTGCAAGTCTAGAGATTATTTATCTACTGCCTACACAAGAACTTGAATAAGACAGTTTTTCGGTTGTTTATAGCTCTTCTATTAATTTCTGCCAAGAAATTTAAATTTCACAAAGAAGAGTGACTAGGGGATAGAAGCAACGATGTCTAATCAAGAGAGCTGATTAAATTGGGTAATTTACACCAATACGATGTTTCTTTCTTATGACTTTGAGTATGTCGAAAAGGTGGATATGTAGATTATATATGTTGGGCTGAGTGCCTCCAATCTGTTGGCATGTGAATCATCATCACAATCACCAAATTCTTCCACTACTATACTATTTATTAACATTAACCATCATAATTGGAGCGATAAATAAAGATGGTGTATAGAGAACAATACGTGTTGAATGTAACATAATAACACATCACATGGGAGTATGAGCAAGATCGACCTGCTAATGATGTAGATTGTTTACAAAACAATACCGATTATCGTATTATATAATTGTTTGTTTTATTTACTCTACGTTCGTAAAGTTTGATATGTTGCTGGAGATACCCCTCCGTTGTTTATGCAAGCAAACTATATTTAAATCGTAAATATATAAAATATAATAATTGTTATATGATGTCTTATTTGATTCGTCAGTTCAGTGATACGTTATTATTTTCTATTGTCTATATAGTTTTTACAATACCACACAAACCAAGGTATTTAAGTGTTCAAATAATCACCTCGGCATATGTGCAAGTCGAAATGATCAAACAAATGAGAACGAAGTGGTAGTTATATTATATATTTTAAGGCCTAGTTAATCCAATTCAAATAACCGCAAAACCATGTGAATGAATTCTGTCCCTTGTAGAATGTATGTCTGCGTACAAGGCAGGAAATAAACCTTTGACCACATAAAACATGCCAAAATAGTAGCGTCCATTAAACTATTGGAGTAGTAATAAGAAGGCTCCACGACATCACCTTTTGTGATTTAGGGGAACACAACTTTTGGGGCACAAACTTCTTGGATTCTATGCAATTAATCATGCTTCATACTAGAGCATGCTACACTTCTTGAGCATGCATAATAAGTAGGTTACTACTCTCTATCTCTTGACCATTTCTTTGTTTTCTCCTTTTCTCATTTCATGCATATCTATGGTCTTCTTATTTATAATAAATAGGTTCTTTCATCTTCTTCAATCTTATCCAAAATAAATAAACCTAGTTGGTCTTCATCGCTCGCTCTTCCTTAACCTTCTCTCACTCACCTCCCTCCTTCTCTCTTTAACTTCAACCAACCTCTTATACATTGGTCAGTAAGGGTAGGGTTTACGTATGTAGGTGAAAGTTTGGGTAGTGCAAGTGATCTGAAGTGAACTGTTTCTTTGTTCAATGAGTACGTACCATGTACTCGAATATATAGTTCATATTTAATTAGGGCTTAGATATTTTCGAAAATAACTCATTAAAGTAGCTCCTAGATTTCAAAAATGCTCCTTTACATCGTCTCCATATGTCTGTATGGTATTATGCATTTATGCTTGTTCTAATCAATTCACTTGACTATTTTATTTTATCTTTTTCCCTTAGTATGATTATACTGAGCTTCATGCTTGAGATTTCAGGTATTGCTGGCTTTGCTAAGAGCTGCGGTTTTCGGTTCCTAACTACGTCTTTTCATAGATGCGATAGTATATAAGATATAATTATTTCCGGCGACATTTGATGTGATTGTGCATGTTAAAGTTTCTGATCTTCAATTCCATCTCATTGTGTTGTCTACCAATAAATATTCCCTATCAACGTACGTACGTACACTACGATTAGTAGTTAATGACAGGTGGAACTGCGTTGCCCTCTGCAAACTCTTAGTTCTCTCGATATCCGCATTTATTGGGGCAGTGCCATTAGTTTTGTTTTTTTCACAGTTGAGTTCTACAACCAGGGAGTTTTGCATATTTACCGAATAATGGTGCATTGATGTATATCATGATTACTAAACTGCATTGGAGCTGTTTTTACTACTCGAGCCATAATGTATACTATTGACATCATTGCTCTGTTTGCCTGTAGCAGCCTTCACCCTATCTTGTAGTAATTGCCTCTCACTCTATATGCAATCTTTATTCTCATATTGGAGTTATTTGATCGTGTTTAACTTGGATTGCAGCTTTGTAATTTCTTACTTCTCAAAATATCGCTTCACCACTATAATTTTCCTTCTATTTATTAAACAAACAAAAAC